>OY856409.1:581770447-582370447 GCA_963693085.1 Alisma plantago-aquatica | reverse complement strand
CAGTGGAATAACCGACCTTAACCAAGGTTGAAGATGATGGGCGTGAATTCCTATGCCACTTTATCAAACGACCTTGGACCCTTTTGGTCCAAACGGTTGCAAACCGTTTAAGGTCAAACGGTTTCAAACCGTTTGATCTCAAACGGTCTTGCAAGACCGTTTGGATTGAAACGGTCTCAAGACCGTTTGATAGGGTTGACCAAGGGACGACCGTTTGAGGGTCTATTGGTAATATGTTGAATTTCATTCCTGCAAAGAATCAAAGATTAATTCTTAACCAATTGAGAGTTGAAGGCACTTCAACATCCTAACCCTAATCGGGTTGAAATTACTGTTTTAAAGCATAGATCTTGTTGAGTTTTGGGTTGAAGGACCCAAATGGTCTCAAGACCGTTTGGGGGTCCTTCCAAACGGTCTCAAGACCGTTTGGGCACAACCCAAGACAGTTTGGATGTCTAGGGTTGAGATAATCTAATGGTTTGAAGGTCCAATTGCAATAAGTTGATGAATTGATAAAAATACTGATTTTTAGACCTAATTGGAGTTCAACCCTAAACCAACCGACTTGGTTTTTGGTCAAACTTTGGGCAAACGGTCTCAAGACCGTTTGGAGGTCATCCAAATGATCTCAAGACCGTTTGGGCCATGTTTGGGCCCAATTGGAGGTCAATTGATAGGTTCAACCTTGAATTGATTCACATTGTTGAATATTGATGACCATCCGATTTGAAACCCTAATTGAGATGGACTTAACCCTAATTGACTTTCAATTGAGGGTTAATTTGGTGTCCAAGTGATTGAGGTTCATCCTAATTGACTCAATTTTTAAGTGGTTAATATGGCTTTGGCCAATTGAGGGCTTCAACATACTTAACCATGACTATTTGTAACTTTTGAACCACTTTGGAGGTCCAAACGGTCTTAAGACCGTTTGAGGCCAAACGGTCTCAAGATCGTTTGGGCTCAAACGATCTCAAGGTCGTTTGGTCCAATCGATCTCAAGTTGATTTGATAAAACGGTTTCAAACCGCATGAGCTTCAAACAGTTTGAAAGTCAAAACGGTCAACGCACCCAAACGGTCTCAAGACCGTTTGAGGGCAAACGGTCTCAAGACCATTTGAAACCAAACGGTCTCAAGACCGTTTGGTGGTTGAAGGTTGAAACCGTTTGAAGGTGTTCAAGGTGGTTTGTACTTAATCAATTGATAATGTAATTGATTCAATGATGATCTAATCTAAACCCTAATGGTAACCTAGGTCATTAAGGGACTAAGTGATTAATGAGTTGACCCATGATGGTGATCATGAGGTAAATTACCAAAATACCCTTGAGGGGTTTAATGGAGTAAAACCTTGTTTTAATCAAACCCTTATCACATGATAGTGATGTTTTGGCTTATGTTAGTCAATGAGGACTTAACTCAACCTGATCTAGAGTGGTGTTATCACCATCTACTAGTAAGAGGAGAGAGAAAGTATCCTAAGAGAGAGAAAGTACCCTTTCATGGTGGAAACTTAAGTAAGATACTTTCAATACACATGAATGTACATGAGTAGGGAATGATCCACCTATGTGAGATCATGGAAACCCTAATTATGATAACTAGTGAATCTTAATCTTACTTAAGAGCTTTAATGATGATGTTTCTCATACATGATGATGTAATGAGTACAATTCACCATGGAGTGAATAGTAAACCCTAATTCTAGGGTGGTGACATGAAAGATGAATAAGTAAACCCTGATTGATGAATTGTTTACTATTACCAGTTGAATTAACCTTGCAGGTTGTTATGAGATGATGATCATATCCAGGTATGAATTATAATACTATATTCATTGAAAGCATGTCTTAAGCTTTATGAATAAGTGAAATATCTTGATGCACTACTAGTGACATCTATTGAGATTTATGGGCTGTAAGAGCCATAAATACCATCAAGGTCATGCTTAACAGATGACTTGTGGTGAAATGATTGAGAACTGATGATTGAAAAGAGTTAGGCTTGCTACAGTTTAGTATTCTCATTTATAGCTGTTATGCTAATGTTATTGTTTGAAGAACCATGTATGATGTTAAAAGAATACTGAATGTACCTAACTAATCAAGTGTAATGTAGAGCCCTGATCATAGATCCATCATTGTCATAGTCTAAATGATGGTGAAACAGGTTTTCCCAAGGGAACTCCTGGATCACATACTTTTGAGTATGTGGGATATATGGATGTGTAGAACCTTACATCCTAGTGTAGGAATTGATGTAGATTTTTATAGTCCGTCAAACCTTCACTACAAACCCAAAAGGTGAGATGTATCACTATTCTCCCAAAGTAAACACAAACACCGCATCGGTGAAAGATAATCAAGAAATCTTCCGATAGCGAAGAGAGTACAGAACGCCACTGTAACTCTAAAAACATAGCGAAGGACCAGTTTACCCTGGTGAGCTATAAATAGCAGACGTCCTGCCAGATGTCCTGCAAACAATCCTCTAACTGACTGAGGAAGATGAGGTCATAAGAATCCGGCTCTTTTAATGACCTATGTATGATACTGATGTGACTTCTTAGCGATCAGTTGGAGTATGAGTGGTATACCTCATCTCCACAGGGCATAATAATGGTTGAAAAACATAATCAATAGCGTAGTACTACTTGATTGATGTTACATTGGATAAAGTATATGTTCTTCATGTTTCATAAATGTTGAACTTTTGCTTATTATTAAAACTGCTAATGAATGCTTTGAAAGCTTTTACTGCTTAAGTTATTCTTTGTTTGCTTATAAAGCTTCTAGTGGAGAGTTATAACTCTCGCTGGGGCAATTATGTATAATTGTCTCACCCCGTAGACTTCAACTTTTTAGGTGGTCGTCGAAGACGGAGGAACTGGTCTAAAGGTGACCAATCCCAGCAGCAGCAGCACCAGGAGCAGCAGTAAATCTCAGGTGGAGATTCATCCTGCTATGTGGTGTAGTTAGAGTCAGTCCTATGTGTCCTCTGTACTCTCAAGTCTTGGAGTGTTTTGGTCATGAGTTCTTGAGATTTTGTATCATGTTGTATATAATTACTCAAGAAGTAATTTGACAGAGATGTATACAGTTTAAATCCTTTTTCTATGGAAAAGGTTTGTGGTTTCAAGCTCTTATCTCGAAAAGTTTTAATTTCCCATGATTTTTGTCTTTCGCTGATTATCGATTGCTTCCGCTCAAGTTTAAATCGTGATTATTTCGTGGTTTGGAGATCGGAGCCCACACCGATAGAGCCATGAGTTGGTATAACTCCTTGCAATGTGAACCTATCACTACTTGAGAACAACTTCAAAGCATTTTCCTAGAGAAATTCTATCTTCCTTCTCTCACCTATGAAATTAGGAGTCGAATAACACAATTCACTCAGGTCCCTAGTGAAACCCTTGCAGAAGCATGGGAAAGATATAAAGAGCTCCTACGCAAGTGTCCACACCATGACATTCCTAAGAATCAACTCATCGAAATCTTTTATAGTGGTGTGGATGATGATATCAAGAAGTTTTTAGACTCCTCATCTGGAGGAAACTTCATGCGTCAAAGTTATGAAAGCGCATGGAAGGTTGTCACCCTTGGAGATGAAAATCAAGCCAACTGGGGTAGACCTGTAGAAAAGGAGTGCTGAAGGTTGCTATGATAGAAGCTACTCCTAAGTATAAGTCTATTGTTGAGTCTCTAAAGCTTCTATTTGCCAAGAAAGACCACCTCGAATCGTCTATCACTGCTTATGAAAGAAGACGCTCGCCCCCTCAACAACAAGAGCAAGTCAAGTCAGCTTCATTATTCTGTGAAGCGTATAAAGGTACCAATCACTCTACTTTATCCTGCAATGTTCTCTATGATGTTATTTTGGGCAAAGTTAGCGGACAAAGAGATAATGGCCAGATGGAAAGTCTGAATGTTTTCAACACTATCCCTGGTCAAGGATACTATAACCCGAATCAGAATAGGAACCATCCCGGTTTTCAGTATGGAAATCCTTCAGGAGCGGTAAATTCACATCAATTTGGTTCAAACAACCAACAACAGAATTTTAGAAATCAAGGGAACTATAGGGGCAACTTCCAGAACAACCCTCAGTTCCAAGACCCCAATCAAGTCCCTTATCAACAACACCAAAAACAAGGGCATCAAGACGGTCCCATTTCTTCTAACGACAAACTGTCAGTCATTGAGAAGATGTTGCAGTCGCAACAAACCATGATAGCAAACCAGCAAGCCCACCAGAAGGCTATTGAATCTCAACTAGCTCAACTTGCAGCTAGCCTCAAGCCACCTATTGGAGCTTTAGCTGGGCAACCAGAAGACAACCCAAAGCACGTGGAACAACTTAAAGTTGTGACAACTCATTCAGGCTTTGTCTCCAGAACCCATGACTCCTGTCACCATGAAAAATGTCCAAGGTGCTGAGCATAGCGTAGTGGCAACTCAAAATGATATGACTGAAAAGGCAAGTTCTGAGGAACCTATTTTTATTGATGTAGAAGACTCGCCTGAGCCAGTTGTCCCAGTGTATAAACCTCATATATCATTTCCAAGTCGACTCAATTTTACCTAGCTCGATACTAAGTTCAACAACTTCAAAGAAATCGTGAGAAAGTTATATGTCAATATTTCGCTCTTGGATGCCATGGATGAGATGTCCCAATGGTCTAAGTTCTTCAAACTCCTACTCAATCGAAAGTACAAAACTGAAGAACATCAGATAGTGAAATTGGTGAGAACATCATCAAATTTAGTTATGAATTGGATGCCTCACAAACATAAGGATCCTGGCTCTTTTGGAATTTCCTGCTGGATAAGTGATTCCATCAACCGATCAGGTCTAGCTGATCTTGGAGCTAGCATTTCTATCATACCTCTTAGTCTATGGAATAGACTAGGTGTTACTAACTTTTTACCGACTAGAATGTCCATTGAGCTTGCTGACTCCTCCATGACCAAGCCAGTTGGCATCGTAGAGGGCATCCCCGTAAGGCTTGGGAATCTATATGTCCAATGTGATTTCATAGTTATGGACATCGAGGAGAATCCACGCTATCCCCTCATTTTTGGAAGACCTTTCCTCTCCACTGCTAGAGCTTTAATTGATGTTGAAGCTAGAGTTTTGACCCTAAGAATGGGAAACCAATCCTTTGATTTTATGCATCCAAAAGTGTAAAGGAACACACTGCAGAAGAAGAGACATATTTTGTTGACTGTGTTAATCAATTCACTCAGATGGAGCATCAATTCCTTTCCTCAAAATCTGATAGTTCCTCTGAAAAAGGCCATGATGAAAAGAAGACGGATAGTGAACCAATGTGTGTAGAGATGAAAGAAATACCACCAACTGTGGAGGAGACACCTCTCAACCCTGTTGTTACACATATTAATCCTCTTTTAGTAGTCCATGAGCCTCCTCAAACAACTACCCTCTAGATTGCACCGATAGCCCAACAAACGGAGGTCACTGGTTTAGTCTTTCCTCCACAATAAGATTTGGATTGTGGTTTCTACCGAGAACATCCCCCAGATCAATATCTGATAGACCTCGGTGACCAAAATCTTTATGAAGGGATAGTGAATCAGCAAATGAACTTCTCCTCTGAGCCTCAACAACACTACATTATCAATGATGCCATTCAGATTCCCTACAACTAATCTCCTCCTTGCATCGAGCAACAAAACTCAAGTGGTTTCCCTATGTGTTCTGACAATGTTCGTGCTTTATGGGGAAGAATACAAGAGGCTAGAATCAAATCAAATATAAATGAATGGCTGAGAAAAAAACCACCAAAAGAACATGTCAATCCAGTTCAAGTTCCACCTAGAGCCCCACCATAGTGATTGTAACATACTGAAATCTCCTTTGTACCTCTTTGTATTCTTTTCTATAAGCTTTGACCTTCATTTTCGTTCCATTTGTCCTTGGTGTTGATTTAAAAGAAATTAAGATGGTTATTGGATAAATGTTTCCCATATATTCTTATTTCAAGGTTGCATGCACAAATGCCTCAGTTAGAATTAGATAATGGGTTTAAAATGCAAATTCACATTAAGTAATAAAAAGAGTAAAAATAATTCGCCCTAGAATCTTCTAGTGTTTCCTAGAATATAAGAAATAAGAAGAAAAACCGAATTTTGTAAAAGAAAGAAGATAAATATAATAAGTAAAGGAAATATGAGAATTTATGAGTAAAGAAGATAATTACAAAGATTTTTGCAACAAATATGATAATCTGAAACCATCATGATAATTTGATAGTTTAATTCGTTTCCTTGAGCAAAGAGTAACTTAAGGGTCAAGTATTATTTAAAATGAAAATATTAATAACATTATCGATAGAATATAGGAAATATGCCAATAAAAAGAAATAAAATACTTAATGTTCTCAAATCAGTAAAATTACTTCAAATTCGTATTCTAAACATAAAATAAGCCTCTATGCAAATTTGCAACTAATTTGGATAATAAAAGAATAATAAGAAAAATAGGAGAGAGAGAAAATGTGTAGAATGTTCTAATTAATTTAATAAATATAAGATAATTTCAACTTGGGAAGATAATTGCAAAATCATGTTCTGCACCTTTAAGGAGACTTATGGGTGAAGTTACATTAATTTTAAATAATGTTATCACCTCTTTTGAAGGAGGAAAGAGAAAATGACATATTAATTATTTCACCTATCAAACTTTCTCAAAATGAAAAACTAACTCCATATTTGGATTCTACGCGTCGAAATAAGTCAGAATATAAATTTTCATAATTTTTGGGCAACGTTTGAGCCTCCAAAAGAAGAAAGAGAAAAACATCTAAAATCTAATAGTTTTAATCGACTTTTGCTCAGGAATATTTCCCTGAGCTAATTCGCGATCGAACGGCTCAGATTGCTTGATGGAACCGCATCCACCGATCCGACGACGTACGGTCGTCTCCTAGCTCTAGACGGATAAGGCAACAGGCCTTTGTTTTTCGATTTTTTAAAATCACGTTATCTCGAGATTTACTCGATGGTTTTCACCCAATTAACTTGCGTTGGTTTCCTTGCGAGATTGTGCACAGTTTTATCCCAAATTTGGTGGGCTTTGACGCGTATTTGCAAAACGCCTAATGTGGCCGCCGACTCCCTCACCTTGCCCCTAGCTAAACCCTAGCCTAGGGCATGTTGCCTATATATATCTAGGTACCTAGGACCGCCACGACCTTAGCAACTCACCTATACCTTTGATTTCAAGCTTCGTGGACGTTTGGACCACCATCGAGCCGCCGGTTGCTCCTGCTCTTGTGGCGCCTTTTGCTTCCTACTCGCTTCATCTCCGTCCAAATTGAAGGTACTACCAACTTCGTCTCCTCTTTCTCTTTCTTTCGAGTACCTGTTTGTCGAGTTTCGTCAAGTATTGCGAATTTGCCCAAATCGTCCGAGCAAGCTGCTCGCGCGCGATTGAGGAAGAAGACGACGCACATATGACCGTTTTGCCCTCGCCTCTCTTCTTTTCTGATTTTTCGCGCGAGGGTGTTTTTGACTTTCTGTCCATCTGCCTGACTTCACCGCTCGGTCGGTCACGGGCGATCGTGAGGCGCGGATCTCCGCTGCCAAGCGCCCGTCACCGCTCGGCCATCCGGCCTTGCCTACGTGGCAGGCTGTGATTGGTTGAGGTGAATTAATTTTTATAAATTATTCCGTTGGTCAAAAATAATAAATAAATAGTGTTTTGAAATCAGGAAAACGAGATCTATTTAATAAAAATGTTTTTGAGATTAGGTTTTGAGTTTTTCGAAAAGGTGTTTTTAAAATCAATTTAATTAACTTAAAAATCATAAAAATTAACCCTAAGAATCCATATTTCTAAAACATACAATATTATATGTTATTTTGATCAGGAAAACCTAACTAAGACGATTATGAGGTTTTTGAAGTCTGAATCGAGAGTTTGTGCAAAAAGTTAGTAAATTAGGGTTTTCAATCTTTTAAATGAATGCATGTAAATCTAATATATGAATATAATGATGTATTAGGAAGTTTGGGTTTATAGCTCGTGTGAAGAGTTGAAAAAGGGAAACTTAGGACACCTGTGGCCAAGGTATGTGTTTAGTATGAGTTTGATTGTGCATCTACCTATCAGTTGGGAAATACTTAATCCAATACCTAAATTTCTTCTATGAGGTTTAACTTGATATAAACCATTGAATACTTGAAACCTAAATGTCTTATTTGCCTCAAAAATCAGATATAGTATTCTCTTGTTTGGGTATTCATACCCCACTGCCATGATATATATTCTTTTGTTTAATCTTGCCATAAATCTTTTGTTAGCATGAAATTAAATGTTCTATTTAAATTTTAAGTAGTGGTACTTATGTACAACCACCCATAGAGGGCATGTATAAAATCGCCCTAGGGGAATGTTTATTATTCTCCCCATTAAAAAAATTGTAGGTGATTTGGAAATGTTTTAAATTCTTCCCTCACCTAAGGTTAGAGGTCCGGTAGGTGCCTCAACCCTACTTAGTTAGATAGACATATTAATTAACATGCTAAACCCTTTATTTCTTTTTGTTAATGGCAAGTCCTCTTATGAAAACCTCATACTTTTTGATATCTTTTTACACCAAATATCTAGCCTAAACTTACTTGTTACAACTTTCTTTTCCTTTGATAGATTGTTAGTGTAACACATACTTTTCCTTGTTTTCCCTCTTGCTGGGTGTCTTCCCAACCACCCAGGTGTTGGAGCTGTGCAAGGTGAAGGAAGGGCTTGAAGAAAGAATCCTTTATTGTGATCGTTAGCTTGAAGAAGGATGGCTAGGTTGCTATAGCTAGATCCTCTATTCTATCTTATCTTTTCTTTTTGAAAGCAATGATGTAATAAACAATAAAGCCATTAGAAGGCTTGTTATTTCTTTCTTTCCGCTGCTATTGACATTTTATTATGTATCTGGAATCATGCTTATTTATTTGGAATATTATGCAATCATCCTCAAAGTCTAAAATTTCTGTTAAAAATTGTGGATGTTTGTATTTCCTTTAAATTTTAGTAAGGAGGTGATCTCGCCTCCTTACAGTGATAGTATCCATGTCGAGCCATCGACGTAAAACAAAGGCGCTTGTCGGGAGGCAACCCGATCAATAATTTTGTTTTTACTTTTAATTTTGAATTAGAACTTTTCCTTAATTTTGTTTTTACTTTTTAGGAAATTTTGCACCTGGTAGACAATGCATCGCAAGATGCAATCTTACGTCCTAATAATTTTCATTTTCGAGAATTCATATGGAGGACACACGTTGATAGGAACGCAACCACATCTGATTGTCCAACCAGTGTGAGTTTTCCCCTCCATCTCGAATTTAGAGTTTGCTTGGGACGAGCAAATTTCTAAGTTCGGGGTAGAGGGTGGGTGGTACGTACTTTACTTTCCACCCACTCCTATCTGTTTCAGACTTAAAATTTCATCGTTGTAATTTTGAGCAAATTTTTCAAAATTTTTCAAAATTTTGAAGTTTTTACAGTAGTTTTGTATAGAAACTTGATGAAGTTTTGACACTTTTTGTTTCAATCAAAGCCTTTATCTAGCCGGCTATCCCATTTTTCCATGCAGTTTTGAATCATTATACCCTCCTTATTCGAAACAAAACCTTAAGGAGGACAATTTCTGATACTAGCCTATGGTTAGAAATCACCGTGTGAAGCTTATGAATCCTAACATCATGTTCAGTGAAAATGGCAAGCATGTGTCGAACTGAGAGGGATGAAACACATTGTGCTTCCTAACTGACTAGTTGAATAATAGCATGAAATCTCCACTGGATCCACATCGTCATTACTTGAGCAGAGTATGATAAGGAGAACAACTCGGTGCATTGAATTGTAAAACAAGTTGCATTCTGATCTGAACTCTCTTCTACACTTCTTCTGTCATCTTCTTACCCCTCCATCCATCAAAAAGAAAGAAAAAAATAGCCAAATAGTGCCAAACCCTAAGTTCGGGGTGGTACACCTCCTCCCTCTTTATTCGCTTCTTCCATACCCCTCGCTATGTAATAGGGGCGTACCACCAAGAAAAGATGTCAATGTGCACACAAAAAAATACAATCTTGAGTCGAATAGAGGAGAGATTCGCACAAAAAAATCCAATCAATGAAATTGCAACCATATAATAAAAATCTCGAGTCAAATAGAGGAGAGATTTATTTCTTCCTTCCATATCACCCTTCACTCTCTTTTCCACCTACTGGCACAATGAATGCCTACGCTTACTAATATCCTAAAAACATCAGTGTCAGATCAGGTGCACACTTGTTGTTCTGCGGGTATCTCTGGACTCTTACAAAACTCTTAGACATGCTTGATGTTGGAAAAAGTGGAGAGGAAGTGATGTTGGAAAATGATCTCGAGAACGAAGATATGGTAAGATATGTTCTGTGATCTTAGGATGTTGAGATGCTTAGACATACCGAGCAGAAAAGAAACAATCGTGATGTGAAGATGAGGTAATCGCATGATTTGAAAGTATTCATTTGGCGACTATTTCAGATTTTGTGTTACTCGAGGATGAGAAACGTTTAAGTTTGGGGTGTTTTGATGAATGCATATTCATCTCGGTTCAGTCGCCTTGTTTTTCCCAGTTCTGCTTGGTATATTTGCTTTTATTGGCTTTATCTTCTAATATGTGAGTTGACTTGGCCTAATTGATTTTATTTCTATTTTAATTGGATTTTACCCTTTTTTGTAGGTCAAATATAGGCACGTGGGCCCAACCCTCTCGGCCCATCTTGCAATCGAGCCCTTTTCAAGCTACTATATCCGCGGGACCCACTACAACTCCAAAGCCTACACCGCGACCCACCTCTTCCTCTACAACCATGACCTATTCTCTACATAGCACCGCGGTCAAATATTAACAAAAAGGGCCCAATCCGCTAATCGCGGCTTTTCTCATTGTAGTTAGCAACCGTGGGTTCTTCACTTTGTCAACAGCGGTATAACGCCTACGGGTCTTCTACCCTAACAACCGCAGTCTCTCCCTATACATCATCCAGTACCGTGATTCGTTTGCACACCCATCCACACTCTCAACAATGCGGGCTCTATCCTGATCACCGCGCCTGCGGTCTAAGCCTTCACCACACTGTGACCTCCTTCGACAACCCACCGCGCCCGCGGTCGGCCCCTCCCTCCACCTGTGGTCTGTCCATAACATCTCTTCAGTCGCAACACCAATCCCCCAATCACGATGCCATCAACCAACCACTTTCGCGCCCACCTTGGCTGCTGCACCCCGTGATCATCTCATGTCACCCAACCAAGGCATATAATCGCGACAACATCTCCAATTTCACCTGCTACACACCGCGACCACACCTCCACCAGTCGCGATCGTGGTCCCCATCCTTCCTTCTTGACTACGGTCTCTACCTCCGATTTCCAGCAGTCATCCAAGAGACATCGCCTCATAGTCAAGGCCTCGGTTGCAACACCTCAAGCACTTCCTACAGTCTGCCCTACAGTTGACCGCGACCAACCCCTTCGCCAACAACAATTCATCGACACCACGATCATTCCACCACTGACAACACCGGTCTTCGACGCCTTCAGTCCTCGCCTCCAACGGATGTCCACCTCGACTCCAGACACCACGACAGCACTCTCTCTTCAACGTCGCTGTCGCGGCACTTCACGTGATGCACATCAACTCAGTGCAAGCCTGTGGTCAGTGACTCACAACAGGACCTCGACCCAATCAGTTCTGAAAGAACATACCGTGACCAATTGAAAGAACAGACTGCGACCAATTGAAAAGATGACCTCGATCGAGGTCTAAAGAGAGCCAACAGGCCCCACGGCGCCCAGTTGTGCCTATAAATAGCCAGCCACCCCCATCATTCAGGGAGCCCTCTCTAGACGTCGTTAGGCTGCAGGTCTGTCCTCAGCCTAAGGAGATGGTCTTCTCCATAGCTAGGTTGCGCCTAAGAAGCGTTCGACCCCTGATGCAAGCCACTCCATCCATCTAGATCTAGATCCAGATCTAGATCTGTTGCATCCATCTATTCACTCCATCCGCTGTTGTCCATTGCATTCACAAGTTGCTCCTCATGCTGCAAGCACGGGGGACGAGAAGAGAAGGAAAGAGGAGAGAGGAAGCCTGCCCCGTCTGTCATGGTGGTCATCGCTCCTTGTCTAGATCTACCCCGATGCCGTATAGAAGATTGTCTCTTCACCGAACTCCGATCATCTTCTTCACCACGCTCATAGCAGAATCTTCCCTCTCTCTTTTTTTTGTTTCTCTCACCGTGAGCGAGTAGTTCACTTTCGTTGGGGTGCGGGGACTAGCCCCACTGCCCATGCTTACATGTCTTTTTATTAAACATTTCAAGGCTTGTATATAACTTTTCATTTCGTTATTAATCGTCGATGTGTGCTTATGGATTGATCAACTGATTGTATTTATTTTGTTCATTCCTATGTTGCGAGAACTTCAATATGTAGGATTTGAATGTCGATTAACACGGTTGACTCCCTGACTAGAAATAGAATGAGATTTTTTGAGGTCGTAAGTGTATGATTCGTGAGGGGACGAGCCATCTAGCCCACTGTGACGCTTCTGTGTGCCTAAACATCCCTCCGGGAGAGCCACAACTTCAGTTGGATATTTGTATCTTCGGAACCGTAAGTGCATGACCCAGATGGCGATGAGAAATCTAATGCCTAAGGTGATGTTTATGCGGACCTAAACATCCCTCAGGGAGGGTTCGCAGTAGTTCTATTTGGATGGTTATATCTAGTCAGGATGTTTGATATTTAGATATGTTTGCATGTGCAATAACGGTGAAACCCAGGACCATTCCAGCGATTCCCATCATTAATCTTCAATCAACTTTTAATCATGCTCTTTACTTTCCTTATATTTAGTTTAACTAAACTCAAATCAACCAACCTTGTTCTAAATATTAGTCTTGATTCAACTAGTAAAAGATTCCTAAAAATGTTGTCCATTGGGATTCGATCCTCAACTATCCTGCGATAAAACTCGTCCGCTTACGAGTGGTATTATTACACAAGGTTTTGGTAAAAGCTCAGAGATTTCAACCCTGAGTGAGTTTGTTGGTGCGTTAATATTCCACGTCAAACATGCATGAAATTGTCACGGACCTTCAATTTTTAATTAATATGTGGTTAGTTAAATACATAAGAAAGAAAAAGATTACAAGATGTTTCTCTAATGAATTCAACATGAATAGACGCTCTACGTATTTCAAGCTCTTGAACAATAACGATCATGTATGAATGGAAAACCCTTGCAGAAATCAATCAATTTGATTTCATAATTTAAATTCCCAAAAACTATAACCAACTTACCTGTTTGATTGGTCTCATTCCATATGTGAAGCACTGGAGGTTTACTTCATGGTAAGCCTTATTGAGTAAGATCGGCAATATCATCTATCAAGCAATATCAACGGCAGGTCATGTATAGTAAAGTTTCAAGTCCCTTGCCGTCCTGGATGTTATAGCTCCTCGAGAAATATGATCCCTATAGATGGAGTATCACATATTGATGGACTTTTTAGGCCCTAGTGCTGGTCTGGTTCGCCTATATCTTCTTCAGTAGGCTCGCTGGTGTTGTCGTCATTTCAGAAAGATCTTATAGTACGTACCACTGTAGTGATCATTACGGGTGTTGTTGCTCTTCCAAACGGGAATACCGGATACTCGTTTCTAACCGTGAGTATTTCAACTGGTGATAATTCAACGCTATTAATCACTCCTTGCCGCTGCTAGAGTTCCTAGAAATAAGGAAAGCATATAATCTGATGCTTTAGTTTGCATTGAGATGCCCGACGACCTTCTGTTACTTTTGGATCGGGAGATTAATGACTCTTCCTTCACATAGAAGCTAATACTGCAGAAGATGTGTGATGGCTTTCTCGTCGACAACTCATTGTACGTACACTACAAACTTACGAATTATGTCGACGTGTATCAGGGGTCGACTGAAATTGGAAAGGATGGAGTATGCTCGGATGAGGGCGGAATATGTCAAAGGCTGATTGCGTAATCGCTAACGTTGACAGATATACAAGGAGCCGAGTGAATTAGAAGCTAGTTAGAGGGTAGAAGGGTTACGGAGATAAGAGTCCAGCTTTTGAAGAATACACGGACTACGGAAGGCAGATTGTGGAATAGCCAATGCTGACAGATAAACAAGGAGCGGAGCGAATTAGAAGTTAGAGGGTAGAAGGGTTACTGAGATAAAATTCCAACTTTTGAAGAATACATGGACGACGGAAGGCAGATTTAGGAATTGACAGATAAACAAGGAGCGGAGCGAATAAGAAGTTCTCTCACACCTCGCGAACAGAGATATAATCATATGGTCTCAACAGTGGCCTCTTTAACTACATCATAGATCTAATTTGAACTGCACTTATGTCAACATGAGACGGCCGGCATTCCATCCTCTTGTCTAGAGCCCACACTGCTAAGCCCGGCCCATCTTCGCCAACGCCGGAGCCTGTGGAGTGTCCGGATGCCGTTCTCCGCGGCCCGCCGGAACATCTCCTCACCCAACGACAGGGCTTCCTCCATCCCGTCACTGTCCTGTGCATCCTCGTTCGGGGAATCCCCTCTTTCCGTCTCCCAGTCTGCCACACCGTAGTAAGACGCGTCTCGCGGCAGCCCGCCGCCGTCGTCGATCCCCGCGTTGCCCGTCACGGTGGAGCTCACCACGTCGCCGGCTTCCGGAGGGGTACTCCTCCTGCGCACGAACAGCCCTGTGTTGGTGCTCCTGCTACCCGGCCGTTCCTTCTTGGTCTACGGCATCTTTTCCCCCCGCCTTCTGGGAGCCGTCCCATCCGACGCAGCCTACATCGCCGGGTACCTCTTCACCTCTGTTGCCGCCGCGGCCATGCTCCTCGCTGTGGCGAATAGTGGCGGTGTAGCGGCGGAACGAACTTGAGTGTGGCTTGCAACCGGAAAGGCGGAGGAGCGTAGAACAAGATGCCAAGATGGTCGGCCGCATTTCTCGCGACCTCTGCCTGTGACTCTGTTCGTGCTGTTACTTCGTGATCCCGTGGTATTCGTTTTTGACTCAAAATTGTGGCCAACAAGACCAAAAGGACCTGCATAATATTACGTGTCCATCAGACAAAAACGCTCTCATGCCAAAGGCGGTGTAGATGACTGAGGCTGCGTTTGTTTTTCTGGTAGAGCGGCGGCACGATAACTAAATTAGGAGGGACAATTTAATTGCTGTTTGTTATGCCGTCTAGAAAAAAAGTTAACTTGACGCAGAGATAAGCTAACAAGAAATTTTCAGGATAATGTGCCGCGTTAAATGCTTGCGGCACAAAACTGGTTAATTTACCATGGGTATCAATTTCTATAAGACGACTCTTATGCTTATTCTATAAAATAACCAATCAACATAATCTCGTTCTCAACCCTCGACAAAAGCTAGATGGAAATGTCAACTACACACTACAATCCAATTATGTTGGATCCTAACTGTCCGTATTTTTATAGGATGTATCTTACAAAAAAAACGTCACAGCCAACAACTTGAATAAATTTCTCCCTCATTTCTATTTTTAGTAAATTCTGAGAACCCGGATGTGCGATCATGTGCTTACCAACCAGATCAAGGAGATAAAACAAGTCACTACTACATACAGCGCATTATGTTGCTTTGACAGAATGCTCATTTGCGTGCTTTTCAGGGAGATTGGTTATCATGGTAGTTCATAATTCATTTACAAGAGAAACAAGACGTGATTATGTCAATTAAACTAATCATGGCATCGTTGTCAGGTATTTACGATTATTCAGCAAGCCAATACAAATCACGCAAAACCGACCGTGTTGGGCCTTACAAATGGGCCTAGAAGCTCACGTAGGGAAAGCCTCTTACACATTAACTTAAAGCACCAAGAGATATGTTAATACAAGTTTTAACAAAGAATAGAAAAGCTCACCATCTAATCGTCTACTTCGGCTAATGAAGTATACACCAAGTCACTCGGACAATGAGTCAACAGCATGTTAAGTTAAGAGAATGTGAAAGTAAAGCAGAAAATCAAAGCGGTCAACAATTCAACAAGGTAAGAGAAAAGGGAAATAGGCCCATCAATGGTAATGTTTAAGGAAATAGGAGTTGCTTCCTCAAACCAACCACAAGTGAGAAACACACTTCAGCGTTTGTCTCAAATACTCTCAAGTAAACCTAGATCCACTATTTAGGGTATTGAATCATCTAGCACAATTTGATAATTCCATATTTAACTATCATTCATTTACAACCATAAAATGACGCTCTATTTCTGTTCAATGTAAGTCATGAAATTGGGATTTATTAATAGCTTAGTTTTTATGATTCCGAACATAACGTATACATTTCGTCGATATTCTAGTAAGTCTCTGTGAACTGCTTGATTTTATTACATCTACCGAATTAATTAACAAAAAACGTGTGGCAAATGACCCACAAGAAAATATAAATATAACATGGTATTGGGGTCAAATGTTGTCTTCATGTAACAAACTCTGCTTTCATTAATGAAGCTGATAAAATACAATAAACAAACAGTAAGCATTACATGCTAAAATAAAGCGAAGGGCAAATTTGGGAATAACCTAGTGAAAATTTTAAATTGGAGGAACATTACGAAACACACTCCTTGGAACTCAACCTTGATAACCAGATCCCCAAAATTTTGCAAAATAATAATGGACATCTATACCAAAGCATTCCTTGAGTCCTTCTAGTCATGGTGACCCCAAATAAACACCATGGAGGGACCATGAACCATTGCATGAGGTCCTAGTTGGACAACTTTCATGGCATATGGGAAACTGATAGGAAGGCTAAAGTAGGGAAAAAAATCAAGGATCTAGATATCTTGAAAACAACCTTATGGAGGCACCATCACAAAAAGTAGGTACTTCAATGGAGAATAAAGACATGGTGTCAATAAGCGTAAGGGAAATATTGGTATTGGACCATACCTCAAATTGGAGTTAGATGATGATCAAGGAAGATCTAGAAGGCATGCATTGACTCAGTGTGACCCTTTTGAGTTGTGGGGGGAGCTTAGTGCATGTTGTCAAAGTTTCTCTGATGAGCCACACCACCTAAGGTTAGGTAGATGGATCAAGGAAAACCCATATGAACATGATCTTGAAAAAATACAATAGGTTAATACAAGATGGCCCAATAAGAGGTTTATATGAATTTGATATAGTATGTTGGCATCGCTGATCAGCCTAAGACATCACTCCCAAAAGTGGAGGCATGATTCCAAAGGTGAATCAGACTTTGATATTTATAACCTGAAAACCTTCAATGACCCCTGCAACTGAATATAGGGTCGAAGTAGATATATGAGGTTGAACACAGGGACGTCAGATGTTTAACACACTTAAGATCCCACTCTTATGTCAGTTAAGCCAAACCGATAGTTGATATATGTAAAGAACTAGAACTAGTCTAGAAAAATGGTACAAAACAAAATAAAATAAAGCAAACAAAAGAGAGTTCATCGAATCCTACTAATCATGAGAAGAAGTTCTTGGCTATGTAACCACATATTGGGTAGTTTATGCACCTGTTCTCCAATATAGATAACCCTCGAACACCCTAGCATGCAACTAACATCCAAACTTAGCACATACTGTGGTAGTTTCTCATGGGGGGGTCAACCCACTCGCTCTCGTGCAACATGACTAAAACCCCATCAATGATTTGGAACCTCTCACAAGGATAGTAGATCAACACCTCTGAATATCCTGGATACCCTCTCGGGTCTAGAATATTCAAAGATGTTAGGAACAATTGATAATCTACACAGAACACAGACCATAAACCAGGATGAGTTGTGATAAACCCCACTGGGTTCAAGGTTCAAGTGGATCTCTCCAATGGATTTCCTGTGCCAGTCCTCCCTTGGACGTCCTCTTCTCAGAATTTGATCCAAACTACCTTCTCTTATCCGTCCTAAAACTAATCTCTCTATCTTGGTAGAAATGGAGGTCAAGCAAGAAAGAGATCAACCAAACCAGTAATCATAACTGAAAAGAGAAATAGAACAAAAAACATACTAGATTTTAAATAAAACTAATTTCTTAAGGTAAAGGTACATAAACATGCCTAAAATGGGATACATAGACAAAAAAGAGCTCAACTAGCCATGAAAAAGCATAGTTGGCACCGAACAAAGGTGGAAGAACATCATTTGTACAGAAACTATGGAGAAAAGAAGAAGAAAGAGGTAGAAGAAGAAATTTATCCCATAGAGGAGAGGTGTCTCTCACTCCTTAGCCTCCATAAGGACAGATCTCATCCATGGATCATCCTCCTTAATCTTCTAAACTCCTTGGCCTCCTTTCTCCTTGATTTTGCATGAAACAACAGATTTGGTGGATGTAAGGAGGTAGAAGGTAGATGGGAAAGGCTGTAAGTGGGTGAATGATGGTGGAAATGGTGATGGATGGGAGAAAACCGAAGGGGTGCATGTAGGGTGTTCTCTTCAGCCGTTTCAATCTTGGAACTCTCCCATGAGGCTTTGGGAATCGATGGTCTCTAAAACTCCAAATTGGAGCCAAAAAGTCGGAACAATGGAACAAAAAAACGGAACCCATGCATGAGTAGTAGGGGTGGGTATTTATAGGAAAGGTGGTTGCTGAGTATGATGTGTTTCAGTGATCAATGATGTTGGTAGTCACTAATGATGTTAGCGGTTGTTGATTATGGCGGTCGATGACGTTGGTGGTCGTTGATGATCTCAGGTCACAAAGCTAGGATCTTTGGTGACTGATGATGTTGGTGGTCGATGACGATCTCAACATTCATCAAGCCTAGATCTTCAACAACCGATGGTGTTGGTGGTTGTTGATGATCTCAGCGATCATTGAGCCTAAATCTTTGGCGACCAATGGCTCTCTAGGATTAAAAATAGTAGTCGGTGATGCTTCTTAGGAACAAACCCATTTAGCAGGTATTGCTATAGGTCGAAGAGCATGCGTCGATGAAACTTCTGACCGATGAGGATGCACACTGATGAAGGGGTTGGCCATCAAAATTTGGGTCCAAAATATCAAATGTTTCTTGGGCTCGCTAGTCGGTTAGTGGGACCACCATATCCTAAGCGGGTGCACTTAACGCAATCTTAATGGGGCAAAATCTGGGGAATTGTCATCTTCTTGAATTTGGAGCCTACAAGTCACAAAATTGTCTAGTTGAGATATTCTATCTTTAAAAAGTTATAAATTACAAAATGATAAGAGTGTAGAGTTATTTTGGGCATATTTAGGCTATAACAACACGAAATTATAGACAAATACATAGCATAAATGCCTAAATTTGGGTGTTATCAACCACCACAAGATTAAACCTTGCTTGTCCTCAAGCAAGACTATTCTGAAAGAACAAAAAGATAGCATCCAAATTAAGCTTGGCGATAAACATTAAGGTAATGAAAATAGTATAAAACAACAATTCTCATGATCCATGTTATTTCAGAACAAACCCCCTCCAATCGAGCAAAACCCTGCTAAAGTAAGATCAAAGAGCATCTAGGTAATACAACTTGTCAGTACTCATGAGGGTTTGAATCATAATAATTCAGCATTAAAGCATTGGCACATAGGTGATCAAGCAGATTATGGAGGTGATTAATGAGTCATTATCATGTATTCATTTAGACCGATCAATAACAGTGCGCCTCCCTCTTATTCGGGTCCTAAGAAGTAGCAAAAAGGAAAAAAACTATAAAAAATTTTCAGGATCCTAACTTGCATCAGGTTGGTCTATGTAACGAGAAAAAATACCTAAAATCCAAGCCAATTGTCCCAAAACAGTGAGATGAACTCCTTGTACTGCACTCGAACCAACCCTACTACTGGGATGACCTCATAGGTCTGTTAGGGGTTCCTAATGACTCTCTAATGAGCTTTTGGGGTGGCACTACCAAGAACGACATGTCTGCGTTCATGAGCATAAGCATACACCCGCTAGGCACCATCGTCAACTCTCCTGAAAGAGAAAACAACGCTCATATTTTTATTCTCACACAAGCTTTTATTCTCTAAATTCTAACTTATAGGTTTGGGTGAGGACTCTTTTGAACATTTTGGGATTTTTGGGTGGCCAACCCTCTTTTGCACATTTTTTATTTTCATCTTTTGACTCAATCTAAGATGAGATGGCACACAGACCATCAAAGGTAAACACTTCAACTTGATTATAGATCAAAAACTCATTATTATCTACTCCATACATGTGTCAAAAATAATAATTATGATTCAATGATCTTGGAGTAGAGGAAAGTCATTGAATAATGTGGCTTGGAGTTTTGGTCAAACTCTAGCTCTTTCCAATAGTCCCAAATCATGGGTTTGTCATTCACATCATAGATAAAGGGAATAATGTTTTAAACTATAAAAAGGTGCATAACCTTATATTGATCATTAAACTTAAGGAAAGAGTCAATGATCTAGTCAAGCAAAAGATTAAGCAGTTTATGATGAAAACTGGGCACTTATGTGCATGGATAAGAATTTAACTATAAGATTTGCATCGCAAAACCATAATAGTAAAGCTTAAAATTACAGAACAAAGTCCTACAAAGCAATAAAGATTGGCTAAATTGTACAACAATTTTAAAATTTATGCCTCAATGTAGAAGGTAAGCATGCATGTGTGATAATGAAGAGATAGATGGGTAGATAGCCCTACCACGCCAAGCTTAAAACTTTTCTCATCCTCAAGCAAGACCTAAACTTAGTATAGTAGGGAGGGAATGCATGGATGTACAAGAAAGAAATTTATTAATGTCCTAAAATGATGCATGTATGCAAGGATATATTTAAGCAGTTAGAGGGGAAAAAAATCTAAGAAAGAACATGAAAAATAGAATTTATTAGAACTAAAAGAGAAAAGAAAGGAGTAAGAGACATGGGGCTATCCACCCAAACCAAGCTCACATATACATGTTAGTCATGATTTGAACAAAAATCCTTGTGAGAGGTTTCAAATAGAATTTATTTGAACAAAAATCTCATTAGTCATGATATCGCAATATCAAACCAAGCTCACATATACATGTTAGAGAACAATGTATTAGATAGAACCACTGTGAGACTGACACATGAAACCCATCATCATGGAAGTCATAGTTAGGTCTAAGAGTGATGGTGGTGATTGTGGATCTTAGACCTTAAATCATTGCACTTTTCATGTGTCATTTTGTATGCTTTCACATCATTAATTGAAGTCCTAAAACGTGAGTTGTTATAAAGGTGATGATTGGGTGACTTTAACACATGGGAATGGACAGTGAATGATAGATATGGTATTTGTCCCTCTGATAGGAGTATGATATCCAACAGCCTCTTGATTAGTGATACTGAGAAAAGTATGGATATATGCATGTGAGTCAATATGTGATATTGAGCTTACATATATCTCATGCAGTCTGTTCTGGTTCAAGAGACAACATTGAATATTAATGAGGATGATTTCTCCATGCCTCTAGTTAAATCTGGATATCTGTGAAAAAGGAATTATACAAACACAATAACACCATACACAGATTGTAGGTTGAAGTTTCTCCCCAACTTTCCATTCACTTGGGTAGCACTGATGTGTGACTAGGCACCACTATGTGCTTGTGATGTCATAAGTTGTTATGGATATTCAGTGCCAACGTGATATGGGACCTATAGGGTCACACACATAGGAACTCATCTAGAAGAGGAGTTTGATCTTGAATGATGATTCAATTGATTACTAAAGTGATTAGGTATTTCAATTCACGCAATGGATAAGTTAACTAGACTGCCAAACGATCAGTTCAAGTGTTGAGACAAATGTTTGGAGTGTCAAGTTCATTGAATTATGCATTGGGTGGAATTTATCCTGACCCAGCCTACGAGACACCTATCTGACTTATGTGAGATGACCGTCTCAGGTGGTGTAAGACGCCCATCTCACATGCACCAAACATGCATTTCAGGGGTGCAATTCGATTATATTTAGGATGGTGCTGACGTAATAAAGTGCACTAATTGGAATTGAATTGTTGACATATGTGAAAAAAGTAGAAAGTGCAAAATGACCATCTCACTGAGAGAGATGACCATCTCATGTCCCATACAACCATCTCAGCTGTCGCAGGTTGTGAAACTTCAAGAATTGTTGTGAAATTTTGAGTTCTTCCGGTCCCTTCCACTCCCTCACAGATTGGGAACCCTGACCCTAGATTCTACTATAAATAGAGGGTATTGAGGGCTTCCCAAAACACAATACAGACAATTAAGAATCATTTATTGTTATAATTGTTGTCCTCTCTAGCTGTGGTAACCACGAGATCCCAAGCAAGTACTACCTGACTAGGGAGGGATAGCTAGGGGAGAGAAACAATGAATGATCATTGTTGAGGGAGAGTAGATTGGTGACTAGTACATCGATGGGAGGGAAAACTCCTTCCTCTCCATTATAGCAGGACGAAAGAGTTCTAGTTGGTTTGTGTAGACTATTCTAGAGGCAGGAGTCCTTTGGCTGCTGCTAGTAGAGCAACATCAACTCATCGTCCGTGGCGAGATATGAGGATCCGCTGCATCAGTTGTCTAAGTCAGCTATCTGTAGAGGAGCAGTCAGGAGTTGTACATATATCGTCCAAGCCAAAGTCCACATCTACATCGATGAGGATTGTCATTGGACTTGTTCCAAAACTAGGTATATTTTTATGAAACCATCTTTCCCATTGCATAGTTATTGATGCGATCTACTGGTTAATGGGAAAATATATCAATAAAATTATTATTTCCTCTATCTATCTGATTTAGTATTTCCTAATAGTGGTATCAGAGCCATGTCAACTAATTATCTTTTGGGATAATTGATATGATCAGATTTTTGGTTTTATCATGTTTATTTATTGCATGCAATGTGAATATTTAAACTTGTCTATGTGCACGTATCTCTTATCACCAAGTAAAGAACCCAAAAATATACACATACACACAGATATATATATATATATATATATATATATATATATATATAGAGAGAGAGAGAGAGAGAGAGAGAGAGAGAGAGAGAGTCAAGATAGAATACACTTGAGTGTATTCAGAGTAGAATATACTCAAGTAGTTTTTCATGATGTAATATTTTTTTCAAAAATCTAATCCAATGATCTTCTTAAAAATCTTGTGAATAGCTCATATGAAAAATTTGAGCACATTTGGACATTTATAGGTCAAGTTATAAATACCGCAAAAATTATGCATTTCAAATTAGTGTCACACGTCGATTTTGTTGTCCTTGGATGAGTGACTTACACTCATTCAAATAGGCTCAAAATTTGTATGTAGCCTAGTTATAGTATGACGGAAAGATCAATGGTTTACATTTTACAAAAAATAGTCTTGATATGCAAACACACTTGAGTGTATTCGTGCGATCTGTACACTCGAGTGTATTCTAGCCTGACTCTCTCTCTCTGTATATATATATATATATATATATATATATATATATATATATATATATATATATATATATACATACATATATATACATATATATACATATATATACATATATATACATATATATACATATATATACATATATAT
This sequence comes from Alisma plantago-aquatica, assembly GCA_963693085.1. Taxonomy (NCBI): domain Eukaryota; kingdom Viridiplantae; phylum Streptophyta; class Magnoliopsida; order Alismatales; family Alismataceae; genus Alisma; species Alisma plantago-aquatica. Next base: position 582,346,805 of record OY856409.1, on the reverse strand, counting down.
ACATATATATATATATACACACATATATATATATACATATATATATATATACACTAGCAACACACACGTGAATATGCATGTGCCCCATTGAACATGTTTATTTTAAATATTTAAAAAATAAAAATTTTCAAAAAAATAATGGTAATCGTGCCCCATTGAACATGTTTATCTTACATTAAACATTTGAAAAATAAAACTTTCCAAAAAGATAATGATAATCCTCATAAGTGCTAAAAAGGATAATGGCCCTTTTATCATAAGAGGGATTATAGGAAGAGAAAATAAAAAAAGAGGCTGGGATTTTGAAATGTGTCTCAACAATGAGTATAATTTTTAAAATTGAAGCGGATATCAACCAACTTGCATTTTCGAAGTTGAAGCGGAGAGAGATATTACAAAGTGAGTAGTTTCCTAAATCCACATTGTGAAGGATTCAAAAACTTTGGATGATAGTTTTGTTAAGATAATTAGGAGTGAAAATAAACATAAGAGGGATTATAGGAAGAAAAGATTAAAAGGAGAGGCTGGTACGTGTCTCAACCATTATTAAGATAATTTGAAACGTAAAGAAAGTGGGGGAGATATAGGAGAAGAGAATGTACTGGCATGATTGTGGGACGTGAAGCATGGGCAGTCCATAATAATTATTAGCTCATAAAATTCACATCGTGAAGGACTCAAAATCTATAGACAACGATTTTGTTAAGATAATTAGGAAAGAAAATAAATTTAAGAGAGATTATATGAAAGAAAATAACTTAAGAGGGATTATAGGAAGAGAAAATAAAAAAGAAAGACTGGGATTTTGAAACGCGTCTCAACCGAGTACGGCTTTTGTATATTGGAAAGACAGAATGGTTTGTTATGGATGTAGTCAGTTGAGATTTGGGAGGAATACATGGTGAGAGAGGAAAGGAAGTGTTGAGTTAGGGTGGATTTGTTTGACTCGGATAGAGGGAAGGGGTTTGTTAAGAAATAGAGTAAATTTTGGCATCGGAGGAGAGTATGTGGTTTGGAGGTGAGGAGTGGAGAGCGTGTGTGTAATTGGTGGGGGGAGGGGGTAGTTGAGGAAGGAAGAGAGATGGGCTTGGAGAACATGAAGTTGTTGGGTTGAGGGGTTTGGAGGATGTGGCTTTAATGTGAGGTGGTTTTGGAAGGAGAGAGAAATTAGGATAAAAAAGGAACAAAATAGAGAAAAAAAGTCAGAAGAGAGAGGGTCAAGGAGAATGCAGGGATTTTGAATCCTTGCTTCTGATTGGTTGGAATACTTTTTCGTAAAAGAAAATGGCATCAGATGTAATTTAAACAACAAACTCGCTCTTTTTATAGTAGTATAGATATATATACATATATATACACACACATATTTACATACATATATATATATATATATATATATATATATATTCAATTTACATGCGTCATCATAAAATCGGTTTTTATGGTGGATGTGAAGCATGGTTATGGACAAAACCCCAGATCTATGTATGCATGGTTGTAGTTATTTATTTCTGTTGTTAATTGGTTTGTGTATCGAGCCTCTCTCTCCTTTCCAAATGTAAATTAATGCTCTTCTTCCTATTTCCCCTTGAAAGTAACTTGAGGTTTTCCCCATATACAATGTAATAAGAAATAGGATAGTTTTAAAATATGTTTCGACATGAGATAATGATTTGTACAAAGACAAAACAACCAGCTCATGGGATGGCCCGATCGACTGGAGGACTGAGGAGTCCAGAAGACAGGAGGATGAACTGATTGATTGGTGGCCCAACTGACCAACTGGAGGTGTCCAGATGCTGCTTAGACCTGAGAACCATATGATCACTTTAGAAGATCCCAACTGAGTGAATAGGAGGTGAGTTGATCATTTCAAGAGTTGAACCGATCAAACCAGATTAGTTTGAACATAGATCTTCACCAACAACACGTTGCATATGATGTGGACCATAGGTAGTAGTAATTCCTTGTGGCTCCAAGGAATTACATTAGTATGGCCATAACCATCACTTGTGTGTTTTATTTATTGCATGTTCTCATTTGTAGTTATAGCATGTAAATGATACGAACTATATACGTGGTGTTTGGATAAAGTATATGTATTTATACATACAAACTCCCTCAATAAAAATATTAAGTTTAAGATGACTTCCATTAGCAACACACAAGAAAAGCTTGATCGACCAAGCATAGATTTGCAAAAAACATGGTGCATTGTCTATCTCATGGAAGTGTGATGGTAGATATGTAGATTTGCACAAAGCATGGTGCATATCTATCGTGTTGGCTATTGGGTCAGGCTTAACTGGTGACTGGGAGAGCCCAAGCCCAGAGGCATGTAGATGATTATGGCAAAGAGTTATGCATATCATCTATCAAAGAGTTGCATTCAGATGCAATTAGCAAGTTGGTCTACCTAAATAATCAAGTTGTGGGTGATCATCCAAAGCTGAGTCATGACTTGATGAAATGTAGATCTTGGCCCACCAGAATATTGTACGCTACAATATTTCAAATGGATATTGAGAGATATCAATTTGAATAAAATATTAGGAGTGATATTTAATTAAAAACCTAATTAATATCATCAATGTTATCAAATCAAATAAAAAAAGTTTTATTTCTTTGTAGAATCAAATGTCAAACACAAACATGTTCATATTGTGATCAGTCCTAAAAAAGGACAAAACGGGATAAAGTTCCACAATTGGTTAAGGACTTTGAGAAATGTTCTCATCAATGTGCAAAATCTCTATGTCCATGATAGACCAATGCCAGAGGAACCCGCTCTAAATGTGCCTAAGGCTAAATGGATGCTTATTGGAAGCATGCTAACGATGCCATAGACATTTAACTACCTAATGCTCTATTCTATGAACTAGGAGTTGCATGAACAACATGAAAACATGGACATTCTTGATATGGTAACACATCTTAAGAATCATGTAAAGCATAGAAGGTATAATGTCTCCAAAGTTATAACTAAGTGCAAATTGACAAAGGGAGGTCCACTTGAACCCCATGTGCTCAATATGATTGGGTGTGTGGAGTAACTGGGATTTCTCTTAGGTCATGGGTTGACCATGTATATGATCATGGATAAATGCATTTCTAGAATCCATATGATGGTTATCTAGACTCTTTTGGTTATTGAACCAATAGAGACATGCATGTCTTATTTGTTGTGCAATATGACAAAAGAATCTTCACTAGATGCAATGCGAGATCGACTATTCCATTAGGATTAGTACGTACTAATGTACATAGATGTTTTAGAATGAATGCTAAAGATAGTTACAAGTTCCTAATTATATTTACTAATGCAATCAATAGATATTGAAATTTGTATTTAATGAAATACAAGCATGAATTTCTTGAAGAGTTCAAGTTTATTATGAATAAAGAATGTAACTCACTTGGTAAAGTATTAAGATACATTGATATGATCATTGTTGAAATATTTTAGCCAAGAGTTTGAAGACCTTCTAGAGAGACTGTGATAGTGTATCACAATGAACTCTACCTGAAACATACTAATGTCTCAGAAAGAAGGTATCACACCCTGTTAAGTCATGGTGAGATTATCTATAAATTATAGTTTATCTTACAATTTCTTTTGGGCACATGTTTTACCCTAAAAATAGTGTACCATTTAAAATGGTTCAATATATACCATATGAGATATGGCATGGGAGGAAACCCGATGAGTCTTTTGTAGTGATTAGGATTGGAAGCTTATATAAGAATTTTTTTTCTTAAAAGCTTTATCTACAAAATCACATAAATGTTATTTTGTTAAATACTACTCTTATTCCAAACCAAAAACAAAGTGTGTGTTAGTTTGGATGATTGTATTCCTAAAAGGTAACTTAGTTCCAAAGGAATTAATGGGAGTAAAAGTGGAACTCACAATGTTCAAGATAAAAAACAAAACATTAAACCTAAAGAGGTACGACGGGAACAAGGAGAATCACAAACTGTTGTGGAATCTCAAGTTCCTTATTTAAACATAGAACTCATAGTTCTAGTAGAACACACCTTGAATTCAAAAGATTATGATATCTTAGAACTCAAGAATGATATGAGTTGATCATAGAGATGAGTCAGCAACCTACCTAGAAACTATTGAGGGACTGAAATCTGAGAAATGGCTTGAGGCCATATGATCAATGATTGACTCCATGTAAACCAACAAGGTATGACCTTGGTGGATCCACCTAGAGGTGTAAAACCCATAGGGTGCATTTGGGTCTTTTAAAGGAGACCAACATGAAAGAGTAGTTTGGTTGCAAAATATTTTCAAACTAGTCCATGGTGTTGAACATGATGAAATCTTTCACCAGTTACCATGATTAAATCCATCAGGATCATGTTTTTTGTTGTATCTTAGTATGACTATGAGATTTGGCATATGGATGTTAAAACCACATTCCTTAATTGGAATAATTAAGAGGATATGTATGTGACACAACCTAATGGTTTTATAAATCCATCAATGTAAATAAATTCTATAAGCTACAAAAGTCAATATGTGGATTAAAACAAGCATCTCAAAGTTGGAATCTTCTATTTGACAAGACAGTAAAAGGGTTTAACTTCAGTCAGAATGAAGATGTAATCTATGATTACAAAAGATTTAGTGGGAGCATATTAATATTCCACATAATGATGGGGAATGACATCTTTATCCTACTAATGTTTTAAAACTAGGAAAGGAAAGTACCTTCTATATGAAAGGTTTAGGCAAATCATCCTATGTGATAGGAATAGAGATCTATAGAGATAGATATGGAAAACTTCTTGACCTAAGTAAGAGCACATACATTGGCAAGATGTTGAAGGGTTCAACATGCAAGACTCAATGAGAGAAAACTTGTCCATGTTCCATGGAGTTAGTCTTTTAAGAGCCTAGTGTCCCAGTTCTTGTGAAGAATAGGAATACATCGATAGATGCCATATGCATATGCAATTGGGTCTATCTTGAATGCAATGTAATGTACTTATCCCATTATCTCGTATGTATTGGGAATGACAATAGGATATCCAATCATCTCATATGTATTGGACATGATGAGAAGACATATATATACCTACCTATCAATCTCGTATGAATTAGACATGTCGAGAGGGTATATGTCAGATGCCAGTGAGAGTCACTGGACTACCATAATTAATATCATTAGGTTCTTGTCAAGCACTACAAGGATCTGTTCCTTGAGCATGGTGCTAAGGAAGAGTTGGGTGTATAGAGTGACACCGGTGCAAGCTTCCAAAATGACAAATAAAGGATTGCAATCTAAATTAGTGTTTGATGAGAACTGTAAGCTAGAAAGGGTTTCGAGCCAATGATAGTTGTTTAAATCTACAAAAGAAGCTGAGTATCTCTATGTTATAAGAACTATAGAGGATACTATTTGGATCAAAAAGTTCATATAGGTGAACTTGTGCGAGGTTCCAACCATTGATGATACATTAGAAATACATATGTTAACAATGGAGCTACGAGTTAGACTGGGAATCTCAAATAGCATACTATGGCACTTCTGTCTCATACGAGTAGGCATACACCAAAGAGATGTGAAAACTGCAACATACCAACTTAAAGCATAGGTTGGTAAACCTGTTATAAAAGCACTTGCGCAATAGAAGTATGATGGTCATGTTAGATCACTCAGGATGGGATTTGTGGGTGATTGGCTCTGAGTGCAAGTGAGAGTTTGTTGTTATGTATGCCTAGAGAGACAATCATATGATGATTGTAAAGGCATAATATGTAAATGATTTGATTAATAATAAAGGAAAGCTTCCGATTTATTCTTTTTAATTCAATTATGAGATAATGATGTAATATTATAAATGTCTAGATAATAATATTACTCAATGACATATGTATTCAAGTATTACCCTAGTGAAATGAGACAATAAAATGTTTAAAGTACATATACATATTCTCATTATGTCCCTGATCGATTTTTATTGTGGAAGGTCGATAGAAAATAATGACACATAAGATCAGAGTGTGAGTTGGCTGATGACAAAATCTCATTAGTCATGATATGGCAATATCAAAACAAGCACACAAATACATGTTAGAGAACAGTGTATCAGACATATTCACTATGATATTGACACATGGAATCCATCATCATACAAGTCATAGTCATGTCTCACAGTGATGGTGGTGATTGTGGATCTTAGACCTAAAATCATTGCACTTGTCACGTGTCATTGGGTACACTTTCACATCATTAACTACAGTCCTAAAATGTGGGTTGTTATAAAGGTGATGATTGGGTGACTTTGACACATGAGGATAGATTGTGAATGATAGAGATGGGATTTGTCCATCCTATAGGAGTATGATATTCAAAGGCCTCTTGATTAGTGAGATTGAGAAAAGTATGGCCACACACATTTGAGTCAATATGTGGTATTGAGTTTACATATATCTCATGTAGTTTGCTCTGGTTCAAGAAACAAGATTGAATAATAATGAGGATGATTGCTTGATGCCTCTAGTTCAATCTAGATATCAGTGACAAAGGAACTATACAAACATTGTAACACAATACACAGATTGTAGGTTGCAGTTGCTTCACAATTTCGATTCACTTGGGTAGCACTAATGTGCGACGAAGCACCACTATTGCTTGTGATGTCATAAGTTGTTATGGACATTCACTGCCAATGTGATATGGGACCTTTAGGGTAACGCACATAGGAACTCATCTAGAAGAGAAGTTTGATCTTGAATGATGTTTGAATTGATTACTAAAGTATTTAGGTATTTCAGTTCATGCAATGGGTTAGCTGACTAGACTGCCAAACCATTAGTTCAAGTGTTGAGACAACTATTTGGAGTGTCAAGTTGATTGTATTATGCATTGGGTGGAATTCATCTTGACCCAGCCTGTGAGATGTCTATCTCTCTTGTGCAAGATGACCATCTCAGATGGTGTTAGATTCCTATCTCACTTGTACCAAATGGTTGTTTTAGGGGTGCAATTCAATTGCATATAGGATTGGTGCTGAAATAATGGTGTTCACTACTTAGAATTGAATTGCCAACATATGTACAAAATTGAAGAGTGTGAAACGACCATCTCGTATCCCAGATGAATGTCTTGCTGGGTGACATGTCCGTCTCAACTGTCGTAGGTTGCAAAACTTCCATAATTGTTGTGAAAAACCAAGGTCTTCTGGTCCCTTCCACTCCCGCACAGACTGGGAACCCTAACCCTGGTCTCTACTATAAATAGAGAGGTATTTGGGGCTTCCTAGAATACAACATAGACACTTGAGAATCAGTTTCTTTTACAATTTTTGTCCTCTCTAGTTGTGGTAACCATTAGAGTCCAGGCAATTCCTACTCGACTAGGGAGGGATAGCTACGGGAGAGAAACAAGTGAGGATCATTGTTGTGGGAGAGAAGGTTGGTAACTAGTACACCAATGGGAGGGATAACTCCTTCATGTATGTTCTAGAAGGACGACATGAGTTCTAGTTGGTCCGTGTGGACTACTCTAGAGGTAGGAGTCCTTTGGCTGCTGTAGGAGAGCAACATCAACTTGTAGTCCATGGAAAAATCTGAGGAGCCACTACATCAATTGTCTGAGTCTACTGTTTGTGGAGGAGTAGTCAAACAAGTCCCAATGCAACCAGGAGAAGCATAGGCATGGTCCAAGACAAAGTGCACATCTAGATCGATGAGGATTGTCATTGACTTGCTCTAGGACCAGGTCTATCTCTGTGAAACCATCCTTGACATGACATAGTTATTGATGCGATCTACTGGTTAATGGGAAAATATGTCTGTAAAATTTTTGTTTCCAGCCTATCTTTTGTTGTATTTCCCTACATATTCATAGTCATGTGATGGCGCTTGCAATTGCATGCGTAGTAACCAAACTGATGAGCTCTTGAAGTTTTATGCCATGTTCAACATCCTTGTCATGGATTTGTTGGACTTGGGCAGAAATGCTTTCAAGGCTCGCCAATTCCACCATGCACTACTGTTGGAAATCTTCTATATCAAATTGTTGCACTTGGATGGCTCTTTTATCAATAGCTTGAAGGACTTTTCTACTATATTTCACAACCTTAGTGGCTACTTGGAGTTGACAATCGTGTGTTTCGAGTTGCCCTTGAAGCGAATGGACTTGTTCTTCAAGATGAGGAGCTAAGGAGGATATGAGTGCAACAACACTTTCTCCATCTAGCGCCATTTCTCTGAACAGTTCTTGATCCCAAGGAAATGTTGATGTTGAAGGCTAATCGACAATCTCTTTTGTTGAGATGCCTACATATGATGATGGTGGGGGAGAACATGAATAGATAAAGTGCATGACTTTCAATTATTTTCTAGTAGTCCAGACTATGGAAACATTTAGGTGGGCTGGTGGAAAGGATGACTTTCCTTACTGAAGCAAGGTCCATGGCTGAAAAGTATAATAAAAAGGGATAACTATTCAGTATATATGAACAAATATTTACAAAACAAGAGAAGAACTATGCATAAAAGCTTATGGTGATAGAACAAAATATGTGGGTATGTAAAAAGTTTATCGACACTAATATAGTGTTCCCAAAAGTGGAAGCGCGATCCCAAAGGTGAATTAGACTTAATATGAGGTCGAAGTAGATATAAGGGGTCGAACACAGGAACATGGGACATTTAAGATCCCATTCTTATGTTAGTTAAGACAAATTGATAGTTGATATATGTAAAGAGATATAACTAGTTTAGTGAAACTATATGAAATAAACAAAACAAAGTAAACAAAACAGAGTTTGTCGAATCCTACTAATTAAGAGAAGGAGTTCTTGTCTATGTAACCACATGTTGGGAAGTCTATGAACCCATTCTCGGGTGTAAACAACCCTCAAACACCCTAGCAAGCAACTAACATTCAAACTTATCACATATCATGGTAGCTGATTCTTTAGGGGTCATCCCACTCGCTCTCGCACAACATGACTAAAATACCATCAATGATTTGAAACCTCTCTCAAGGATAATAGATCAACACCTATGAATATCCTAGATACTCTCTCAGGTCCTGAATATTCAAGGATGTTAGGACAGTACAGAATATGTGCAGAACACAGACCGTGAACTCGGGCGGGTTGGGATAAACCTGAGTGAGTTCAATGGTCAAGTAGGATCTCTCCAATGGGTGTCCTGTGTCGGTCCTCCCTTGGACATCTTGTTCTTAGATTTTACTACAAACTACCTTCTCCCTATCCATCCCTACATCCAATCTCTCGATCTTCGTAGAAATGGATGTTAAGACAAGAAAGAGAAAAATCAACCAACAATCATAACCAAAAAGAGAAGATAGAATAAAAAGATTACTAGATCTGAAATAAAACTACTTGGTCAAGGTAAAGGAACATAAAGATGCCCAAAATTGGATACATAGCCAAGAAAGAGCTCAACTAGCCCTGAATAAGCATAGTTGGCACTGAACAAAAATGGAAGAACATCATTTGTATAAAAACTAAAGAGAAAAGAAGAGGAAAAAGGTCTAAGAAGAGATTTAAACCGTAAAAGAGAGGCATATCTCACTCCTTAGCCTCTAGAAGGTCTGGATCTCATCCTTAGATTGTCCTCTTTAATCTTCTAGACTTCTTAGCCTCCTTTATCCTTGATTCTATCCCAAACAGGAGCTTTGATGGATGTATGGAGGTGGAAGGTAGTTGGGAAAGGTTGGAAGTGCGTGAATGATGGTGGGAATGGTGATCCATGGGAGAAAACTAAAGGGGTGGACATAGATTGTTCTCTTTAGCCCTTTCAGACCTTGGAACTCTTCCACGAGGCTCTGGGAACTGATGGTTCCTGAAAATCCAAATCAGAGCAAAAAAAAAGTCAGAATAGTGGAATGGAAAAATGGAACCCCTACCTGGATATCAGGGGTTGGTATTTATAGGGAAGTTGGTTGCTGAATATGAGGTGTTTCGGTGACCAATGATGTTGGTGGTCACTGATGATCTCCTCTATTGTTGATATTAGCGGTCGATGATGTTGGTGGTCGTTGATGATCTCAGCGGTCACTGAGCCTGAATCTTCAGTGAATGATGACGTTGGTGGTCAACGATGATTTCAACAGTCACTGAGCCTAGATCTTCAACAACCAATGGTGTTAGTGGTCCTTGATGATCTCAGCGGTCGTTGAGCCTGAATCTTCAACAACTGATGGCCCTCTAGGATTTCACCGATAGTCGGTGATGCTTCTTAGGAACAAACCCAGCCATGGGGGGTATTACTGTAGGTTGATAAGCGTGCTTCGATGAAACTTCTGACCGATGAGGATGCTCATCGATGAAGGCACTGGCCATCAAAATTTGAATCCAAAATATCAAATGTTTCTTGGGCCCTTTAGTCGATGAGTGGGACCACCATCTCCTAAGCTTGTACACTTAACACGATGCTTGATGGGGCAAAATCTGGGGAATTAGCGTCTTCTTGAGTTTGGTGACTGCAAGTCTTAAAATTGGCTAGTTTAGATACTTTATCTTTAAAAAAAAACAAATTACAAAAAGATACGAGTATAGAGTTATTTTGGTCATATTAAGGCTATAATGACACGAAGCTATAGACAAATACATAGAATAAACACCTAAATTTGGATGGTGTCAAACATCCAACTTGTAGGCAGACGAGACAAGACATAAGATTAATGAAGAATGAATATAGGAAACTTGTAGGAAAAATATTTCTTTAAGGTTCACAGTGCTTATAAAAACAATGATGTTATACATGATTTGGTTAACCAACTTATGGAAATGGTGGTGGGGAGGAAAGGAGACTACACTTTGAGGAGTTATCCCTCGATGAGAGGTAGGTCTCATTTCAACCTAGATTTAGAATGATGAGAGAAATCCACTAGAAGAAAATTGGAGGTGATGTTTAAAGAGGAAGATGGTAGAGCTTAGGAAAAATGGGACATTGTTCCCACCTTGATATAGAGTCCTACATGAGGTAGGAGACAACCATAGAGCCATGTCTAAAAGGCTTGAACAAAGACAAAATAAAAATAAAAAAACAAAGAGTGAACCTTTGCATGACACCTTAAAACATTGGGAAACAACGTTCTAAATCAACCAAATCATAAGCTTGATTAAAATCAAGACTATCTTTTAGGTATTAATTCGGTCTATTTTTAGTTACGTTATAAAAAACAATGAAAATAAGGTTCAAATACATATCATAGCTAATAGAATCCAACTTTGACGTTAGTTTTAGGCTTTGATATTACCTTTAAGGTCAATTAACAACTTAGGGTTTCTTAAATTGTTGAATATATTTTATTACAGTTCATATATAACAAAACTAATAGAAACTTTGGCTCAATTTAGGATTTCCTCGCTAAGAGGAAAGTTGCAAATATTAATCTGGAAAAATATTATTTTACTTAATTTATCAACTAAATCTATTTAGTTTTTAAAAATATATATAATTGCAAGTAGGCTATCCAACCTTGTAGGAAATATCCTACTATTATTCATTTTGTTTATTTAAACATAATACTACACATTAAATATATTAGATGTGTTTATCCATATTCATGCATTATTATCATTATTTAGTTAAAACTATGTATTAACAAAATATGTGACATGTAAGGTACATTTTATGGAACTAAGGTAACATAATAAGCCACACTATTGTATTCAATTCACTAAAGAAAGTTTTTAACTTTTTTATACATCTCATGACATAGGTCTGTAACTATATATACCATTGCACCTTATGTACATAAGTTAGAGTTACCCATTAAGCTTACAATATGTTAGTATATTCATGATCATTAAATATTTCTGCATCTCTATAGTGTCTCTATGTTTCATGTGACACTTTAATATCTATTTTAGAATAATATCCTCATATTAATGTAGGTATGATGCATGTGTGACTTATAGGTCAGGGTGAACTTCTTAAACTTGGGTCTAATCATTACTAACACTATTCACTATGTTACAAATGCATTCATATGAGTTGTATTAATGTTAGTTTATTACATATGTGATGTTCATGTATGTCATATTCATGACATGGTTAAGATCACTCATATCCCAGGTTAGGGTTAGAACCCAAACACATAACATTTATACATTTAGGTAAATTCATGTATAGTAAGGTAGTGGTTATTAGTGCATGTACCAATATCATTGGGTTAACAATTAACACCAAATTTACTTTATTTGATTAATTTAGAGAATTATAGTTTCATTAGAAAATATGTTGAGATTTCAGTATGTTAAAACCTCATCATCCCCAAGGTGGTGATGTGTTTACAAACCGATCTCTAGGTAATGTTTGGTCATCTCTATTCATAGGGAGTTGTATTATGACAATATGACCCAACATTCATTGTGGGTTGTCTATTCTGGATGCACCCTAAACATTATATTATCTTTACCACTATATAAGGTGTGTTTGGGGAGCCTTCATGCACACAAAATTATCATATACTTATGTCCTAGATTAGTGTGTGTTTATTGCCAAAGTGATCATTATTCGGTGTATCATTTTATTCAGATCTAACTGAATAGGATAAAAAAAATTGGTCAAGTCAAGAAGCTTTCTAATTCATCTTACCTTCCTCTTGCAGGAAAATTCAAATCATTGATGCATTTAACTAATGTACATAGCAGTAAGAAATGTTGTATAATACTATCATTACATTTTTCAAATCTAAAATATCAACTAAGAGAGGGGGAGGTGTGACATAATGAAAAACACTATGGTGTTTTGAAGGTGATACTTTAATAGGCTATCTGCAGCTTTGTTCTTCTCCCTACAGATGTACTCAACTTGAAAATTGTTCTTTAGTAGATTTTGAATCTTCAAAGTCTAGTATGCATACCTTCGATGAGCCTTCTGATCTTCCTTGATGAACTTCATCAAGGAACTGGTTAGGAGCGGAATTTGGGAAACCGACTGGAAGCTTTGGTGTTCAAATTCAACATGATGGATGTGAAGTAGGAATATTATTGATGCTTACCACAGACAAAATTCAACCACATTGGAAATGATTGATGATGGCAAGTCTGTTATTCATGAAATGAAAGAGTTTTGCAGTTTTAAGGTGCAAATATGGGACCAAAATTAGCTTTAGTGTTGGATTCTAGGAGGTGTGGCTGAAGTCAGGGAATCCACACCTAGAGCTGGCTTGAAAGCTAGCGGCGTGCTTGACCTAGAGGCGGCGTGCTTGCTCTGCGGAGGGCGTCCTTTCGGCGGCGGCGCCGCCCCAATCTCGGTTAGGCACTCCGCCTACCGAGATCTACCCCCTTGGTTCTCTGCGTCGTGATCGGGTGAGATGCTACCCTCTCCATTCATGAGAAGGCTCACTCGGCAGAGCGCCATGTTGGCGAGACAGGCCGTCCAAGACAGAAGAGAGGGATTTGCGACGACTGCTATACCACCGGATACCGTAATCCAGGACATCAGGCACGTCCTTCGATCACCAACCCCGGCGATCAGTCCGATGGAGCCAGAGGACGGCCGCGAAGTAGGGGCTGTTGTCGTGCAGGTTCAAGGTTTTGATAGTCCGGCTGTCAACCCTAGCGAGGCAACAGTGCCGACGAGGGCTGCTTCAACCGAGCAGACGGGTTCGGGTAATCACGATGAGGTTGCACGACCTTTGCATGGCGATACGACTTCAGCAAGGTCAGGAGGGCAGATGAACCTGCCGGTGTTTCCCGCTAATAGCAGCCGTCTGGAAGAGGAGGGAGGACAGAGACCCCGGGAGACCCGTGGCAGCGACGACGTGCTGGTCTGAAACCCTAGATCGGCTGTCAAAAATCGCGATCCTAGAAGACCATCTCCAGTGCAATGGGAGATAGGGGTTCCAAAGGACACGTGCTACAGATGCTTGGGGAAAGGACATTGGCAGTCCCAATGTCAAAACGCCATTGTTTGTTACAAGTGCAGAAGACCGGGTCATGTTGCTAGGCGATGTACCTTCGTCCCTCGTCCTCAACCACCCAACATCTTTTCCATGGAGGAATTCCCGGCGATGAGAACTGGCGTTCCGGCTCGAGGTGGACCTCAACATGTTCCCAAAAGAGTTGCAGTCAATCTAGGACCCGATACAGAAGAAAGGAAGAATAGAGCCGTGGCTCTTGGTCGTGCAGTGGAGATAGCATGGCAGTCCTGTACTACCTGGGAGGCTTTGGGTCCTGTGTTGCAGAAGATGTGGCCGCACGCGACAGATATATATCGTCATGCTCGTAGCAAAGCTGTTGCCTTCTTTGAATCTAAGGAGCTAGCGATGGATGCTTGTAAAAATGGTAGTTTCCAGTTTCAAAACAACAGAGTTACCCTCAAATCCTTGGAGGACGGAGAGCCTTGCTCCAAGAAGGAAGCTTTATGGTTCTGGATCGCCAATCTTCCTATTGTCTGTCGTGACGATGATTCCATTGACAGTATTGTTAACAGCTTTGGAAGACTGGTCCTTGTTTCGGACTGGATGCGTAACCACGACGACATTTCTGGTATCTTGGTCCTTGTTGAAGCCTTCAGAGAGGATGTACCACAATACGTGGCCCTTACTTATGGCGATCGGAGGTCGGATGTGATGTTGCAGATGGTAGCAAGAGGGAGTCCTAGATCATCCCTTTTCTCACGCACTGAGATTGGCGAGGAGCTAGGTATTCCTATGGAAGCTCTCTCTATCCATAGAACAGCTTACGTAAATGAGGCACTACAAACGGAGGTTCCTGCGAATACAGCCGTTCTTACTGAGCCAGAAAAGAAGGATGAGCAGCCGCTGATTGCCGTTGAAGATGAGCCAGCTAGTGAAGAAGATAGCCAGCAGCAACGTGAGGCACAACACAGTAGAGTCGTGTTCAATGATGAAGGGAATAGGGTCCGTTTATAGATGAGCAGAGTTCAGGACTTCATTCACCTAGGCGATGGGAGTTCAAGGGCAGGCCATAATGGCAGCAGACATCGGCCAAGATTTGCGTGTGAAGAGGGGCCTTCTTTTCAGTTTGATAGTCGAGTACATGGGCATCGACTACATGGACACAGAAGACGTTTATCAGAAGGCGAGACCCCGTTCTCGGATGATGACTGGATTGACAGAGACAGTGATGTTTGCCGTGGTGGCTGCTAGCCGTAGTATCATCCTTGTTTCTTCTCTATGGATTCCAAAATCTTATTCTGGAATATTAGAGGAGCGGCGAACAACAAAACTAGAAGAGTCCTGGGCAGACTTTGTAGAAGACACTCCCCGAAGATTGTTTGCATTGCTGAACCTTTCCTACATGCTCTTGTTGCGGAGGAGCTTCTTGATATTGTTAGGCTTGACTGGACTTCCAGTAATGAGGAGGAAGGTGGTAAGCTCTGGTTTTACGTTGATAATGAGCTAAACCCCACTGTGGTCCGGAAGCATAGACAGCATATTACTCTTAAGCTCAATGTGGCGGACAATCCTATTTTCTTTGTTACTTTGGTTTACGTGAGCTGCAATCATGTGTATAGAAGGAATCTTTGGGAGGATAGCAATGAGCTTTCTAATATGATGGGTGATGAGGCATGGCTGATTACAGGTGATTTTAATACCATCAGAGATAATGCTGAAAAGAGAGGGGGCCTTGACAGAAGCTTCCAAGATATCATGGAGTTCAACTCTTTCATTCATGATGTTAATATGAGGGAGGTTCCTTATGAAGGCAGCAAGTACACCTGGGTTGACAAGCAGTACGGTACCCCTTCTATCTGGGAGAGGCTGGACAGATTTTTTCTCAATGAAGCTTGGTGTAATTTTTTTCCTAATGCTTTATCCTCTCACCTTACCCGGTACAGGGTTTCTGATCACTGCCCGATTCTTTACCAGCCTGGGACTATGAGAAACTGCAGAGGCCGTAGATCCTTTTCTTTTATGCAGATGTGGTTGAGCCATGAGAGTTGTCGTAATCTTATCAATGAGACTTGGGATTTGGTTTCGTGGGGGAACCCGTCCGAGTCTTTCTTCTTCAAGCTCAAGATGGTCAGAGAAGCCCTTAAGACGTGGAGCAAGAAGACTTATGGTGATATTGAGCAGAGGAAAAAAGATCTGGAAGACATTGTTCACACTACCCAGATTGCTTATGATGATAATCCCTCGTTAGATAATGAAACAAATCTCAGACAAGCGGAATATGAGTTTCAGGAGGTCCTGGATACTGAGGAAAGCATCTGGAAAGAGAAGTCTCGTATTAGCTGGCTCAATGAAGGCGAAAGGAACACCAGATTCTATCATGCTATCGTGAAGGCTAAGAGGAAGCATAACAGTGTTCGTAGCTTGTTGATGGACGATGGTTCGTTTTTGGATGACCCTCGTGAGATTGCAAATCTAGCTGCTGCGCATTACATAGACTTCTATAGTGACTGTTCCACGTACGATGATGATGTCCTTGATGAGATGTTGCAGGCCATTCCGGAGATGATTTCTATGGATGATAACAGCTCCCTCACTGCTATTCCTATGGAGGATGAGGTCCGTGTTGCTCTTGCACAGATGGACACGCACACTGCCCCAGGCCCTGACGGTTTCACAGTTCCTTTCTACACTGCTATGTGGGATACCATTAAGAAAGACTTCATGTTGTTGACTGAGATGTTCTTTACTGGCCGTGTTTGTCACCGGAGTCTCTATAGCTGCAGAATCCTTCTTGTTCTGAAGGTCGAGAATCCTAAAAATATTGATAAAGACTTCCGTCCTATCTCCATTGAAAACGTTTCCTTGCGTATTCTTGCTAGAGTTGTTAGTAACCGCATGGCCAAGTTGATGCCTTCTATTATTTCTGAGGAGCAGGCGGCCTTCATTCATGGCAGGGAGATAACTCATCACATCAGGATGACCAAGGAGTTAATGCATGATATTCACAAGGGCGGACAGCAGCCTAACGTCATGATCAAGCTAGATATGTCGAAGGCTTTTGACAGGGTAGAATGGCCAATTCTCAAGAAGATCTTGATGAGATTTGGGTTCTCGGATGATTTCTGCAAGTTGTGTCTTAGTTTCTTCTTTAATGCGTGGGCTACGGTCTCCATCGGGGGTGAGTATGATGGTTTCTTTCCCATGCTCAGAGGCCTCAAACATAGGAATGCGATCTCCCCCTTCCTGTTTATCATTTATGAAGAGCTTCTTAGTAGATACATCCATCACATTGATCATGTTCACAAGTTGGAAAGATTCCGCACTCGTGGCAACGGCTCTTCTCCTCTGTTTCTTCTCTATGCGGATGATGTGGTGATGTTCCTTAATGCTCATCCTGACACTTTGCAGCGTGTACATCAGATTATGAAGGCTTATGAAGCGGCTTCTGCACAGAAGATCAATCGTGCCAAATCCATCTGTACTGTGGGCAGCAAGAGTGATGCTACCATCTCCAACATTGCGCACACTCTTGAGATAGATACTACTGCGGATTCGTTTTTATATCTGGGAGTTAACATAAGAATGGGTAGATATGCTCTTAATGATTTTGAGGGGTTGTTTCAGAAGATCAGACAGAAGGTGGCATCCTGGAAGTCGAGGCTCCTCTCTTTTGCTGGTCGGAAGTTGCTCATTGCACACGTCCTCTCGTCGACGACTGTTCATACTGCTGCTGCCATTGGTATTCCTTGTGGAGTCTCGGATCGTATAGACGCTATCCTTGCTCGGTTTCTTTGGGCAGATAGAGAGAATAACCATCGTAAGGCGTGGATTGGCTGGAACAAGATTGCAAAGCCTGTGGAGTATGGTGGTTTGGGCCTTCATAATACGAGAATTGTTGACAAAGCTTTCATGGCTAAAGTGTGCTGGGAGATTTTAGCAAAGAACACGATTTGGGCAAGATTCTGTAGAGAGAAATATGCGAGTAGGGCGCATAGTAGATCTGAGTTTTATCCGCACAATGTTAGATACAGCAGTTCTGCTTCTTCTTACTGGAAACGTCTTTGGAATCTATTCCCTATGATTCTTCCTTTCTGTAGATGGCGAGTTGGGAAAGGTCTCATCTCCTTCTGGGATTCCTTATGGTGTGATGAGAGACTCTTTGATCATGACTTGCATACCAGTGATCGCAACCATCATTTCCTTGTTTGTGACTTCTGGATCCAAAATGAAGGTTGGGACTGGATTTCTTTGAGGCAGCTTCTCAATGAGGATGGTATTTATCTGATCAAGAAAGCCGACCAGCAGATAAATGATGATGATGATATGCTTGTTTGGTGTCCGGAGGTGACGGGTATGTTCTCTATCAAATCTGTGAAGAAGATCTTGACTATGAATCAAAATGATGCTCCATCTGCCGTTCAGAAGATTTGGCACCTAGATGCACCCAAGGCTTGCACGCTCATTTGGAAGCTTTCCCATAGAGCTCTTCCTACTGATGACAACATTATTAGGTGCCATATTGCTATTTCTTCTAGATGTGATTGCTGCGATGACCCAAATACTGAAGATATGGATCACCTTTTCTTCCATGGTTGCCTTGCTACTGCTTTCTGGAACAAGTTCTCTCTTCTTACTGCTAGAACCCGGCCTCATAATACAGCTGAGCTTTTATCTATCTGTTCGCGGGGGAGATCTTCCATTGTTATGGAGTGGATTGCAGCTTGCCTTGCTACGCTTATTCCTTTTTACATTTGGAGATGGAGATGTCGTGCTAGATATGATGGTTGTAAGACCCCCATTGCCCATGATATGAACTGCATGATTGCACAACTCAACACCATGTTGAAAAAGAGATGGTTCCGCGCCCTCGCCCAACCGGAGGAACATAGGCGCCTTAATCATCACGGTATTGATGACCCTAACTATGCTCTTAGGGAGGTTCACCTTTTGAGATGGATGACCCCTGACCTCAATTCCTTGAAGATGAACGTCACGATTGGTAGGAGTAGAGACTCTTCCGGTCACCACAGGTGGTGGATGGCTAGTATCATCAGGAATCACCGGGCTGCTATTTGTCAGATTGCTAGAGCATGGTTAACTGCAAATGATCATCTTTCTGCTTCCCTTCAAGCTTGTGCAGTTGGGTTGAAGCTGGCTGAGAACAAATCCTTGCGGATTGCTGTTTTGGAGATTGATGACGAGCATTCTTATCGCATGCTTTGGGGCACTGCTTGTGTTCCTTGGAGGATTTCTCGTATTGTCAGGGAGATAAAGAGCTACATGGAGGACGAATGTATTGTTGGTTCGCTTGTTCACAGGGCCATCAATTCTATTCCCAGAGAGATTGGTAAATGGGGAGTCCTCAGTCAAGATTTGATTGTGATTTCTGATCCTAGTTGTTTTCCGCCTAGAGTTCGTGGCATGGCTCTTCTTGAGAGGAACCACACTCCCTACGTGGTTTTGAGGTTTAAGCATCCTTAATGCTCAGGTTGGGTTGCTGCTCGTATATGTCCTGTTGTCGTCTTGGCTGTTCGGGGTTTTTGCTGTGGTCTTTGTGATGTGAGTCAGTCATGTTGGGGTTTGACCTGCATATTATAAGCAGGAGCTGTACTTGATGATTTTTTAGCTCACACGAGGAGGGTGAGATGAATAGACGACCTCCTGGCTTAACTAAAAAAAAAAAACTTCATCAAGCCATGCAATCCGTCTCAAAATTGACTTCATTTTATTACTTGTCTGTTTCATACTCCATAACCATGTAGATTCCAATCAACTCTACTTTAGTGGAGCAATTGGTTTGACGCTTGCTTCCAAGTCTATAGATTCATTGGTCATTACAGACATTCACTACAATACCAGTTGCATCTTACTTGTAGCATCCAACTAACAAAAACATAATTAACTAATGCGGAAGTATTCACTAAGCAGCGGATTACAGAAAATCACTAAAAATTAAAACCTTTTTCAAAGAGACCCAATCATAGGAAAACTCTTTCAACAATAACCAATGTATTACATTTACATCATGGTTCATAAGTATATATCTTATACCATCTCTTCTCGAGGGTTACAATATCAACTGCCTTGTTAAAAGCTAAACACAGACATCATAATAACCTCAAGGCATCAAGCCAAGATCTCAAAATGATACATTAAAAGCACTAAGTACTAACTCCGAGGACCTGAGAGTACAGAGACGACACATAGGACTTCTATCTACCAAACACGATAGACAGCACACTCAACCTGAGTTGTCACTGCTGTCCTTGTAGCTGCTGATGTTCTTCATCCGAAAGATATTCTTAGTCTCTTTCACACTCGTCCACCTAAAAATGTTGGTTCCCACGGGGGTGAGACAATTGAAAATTGCCCCAGCGAGAGATATAACTCTCCGCCAGAAACATCATTATTGTAGTTTAATTAATATAAAACTGAGCAGAGGATAAGCAGTTTAGATCATTCTCATCTTTTAAAGTATTACACCTATCTATGATTGAACAGTAATTCATCTATTCTCTTTATAAGAAATAGAAAGAACATGTATAACATTTATCTACCATACATTTTCAACATCTCAAGCTTTGCTCATGTCATTCATTATTATGATGTGTCACCCATGATTCATTCTTGTTTATATTTGTTGTCCTTAGCCAATCTGCTAAACAAGTATTCACTTATGCCAGACATGTGATTATATAAATCATCATGTCTTATTCAAGCATTAAACTATATCAATCAGGTATAAATGCTTTAGGAATTGGACTATACCAATCCTGATTACACATCCAGGCATTGGACTTTAACCAAACCTAATTACAGGCATTAAGCCTCTGTCAGGTATTTCTAATTATAGAGGCATGGATAGCATGCGAAACATAACTATCAACATGAGATATCTAGCATCATGATTATAATCAACAGTAGCAGTAAGATATCAACATAAGCATGACCATTGTATGTACACAATTACAGTCTTATGCATATCCACAACATAAGTATAATTACTATCTCTTAGTTGCACTGAGCATCATCTTTATGTAAAGAGAACAAACATGGGTTATCATTCAATGTGAAGCGTCATGTATAACCCTAAACAGATATGCTATACGACTGTATTACATCTTTTATTATGTCCTGAGGAAATTGAGGATACCACTCAAAATCCAACTGACCACTGCTAAGTCGAAATCAGTGCCATACAAGATCTAGGAAGAGCCAGACTCCTAAGATCTTCTCCGCCCCCGTTCAGTACGGGTCCTCCACAGTGACACAAAAGGTCAAGCTGCTAACAGCCTAGTCCGTCCTTGGTACAGGTCACGGCACTAGTGAAAGAGGTGGGTACGCATACCCTACCATCTGAGGTACAACCACAGTTGTCCTCTAATATCATCACATATATAATCACCGAGACACGACCGCAGCCGTTCTCAAACTAAGGGCTAGGTATGACCACAGTCATCCTCCCTAAACACTTGAATTCAGGATGACAAGCACCCCGCATACTCATCAGTATGCGCTCCGAGTTTCCCTTAGGAATACGCGTTTCACCATCTGGCAAGTTCTGACACTCAGATGGATCTATGGCACAGGACACTACATGATTAGAGTTGCACTTGATTAGTTATGCCAATTGGGTGAATTAAGGCTGCATCAAACAAGTGGACATACAAACCCTAATTCACTTCTAGCAAGCATATACATATCAAAACCTAAAAAGATATAAAACATATGAAACATAATTTCTCATCTCATCATCACATGGTAATATTCACTTGCCATTCATGAGACTACACCAGTCATCATGCTATCACAGGATATAAATCCTTTTCACAATATTACAGGGTATCAACCCTTATCAACATAAGAGGAATACACCTCATTCAGGGCTCAATCATGCCCATGAAACATCTTGTTACTTCTTACTAAGTAACATCTAACCATATGGCTCACAAGGCCATTAAACATCTTGTCACCTCTCACTAGGCAACAATAACATATTAACTCATGTAATATAATAGTAACACCACTATTTCCTCCACAGGGTTAGGGTTTACTATTCACATCAATTAGGGTTTCATGTTCATTTTATCAATACAACCCTAATATATTGTTCCATACATCTAGGAGCATCCATCGACATTCCAAGTATTTAATATTCTTATCATTTATCATTAAATAATCATCAACACAAGGTATGAGTTTATCTCTCATCATTATCATGGTATGATTACATCATACTCATTTTAGCTTACTTATCAAGTATGTTAAACTCATTACATTTCATTGTGACAATTTACATAGCACTCTCCTTGTGTATCTTATCTAAAAATATTGGATTTGAGATGCATCAAGGTATATCAACCCTGAAATACTAAATGTGATATCTATCATGTCTCAATGTATCAATTCCCTCATCTCTTATATCTTACATGAGTTTATTAACTTATCTTATAATAAGGAATTTCACATCTTAATACTTTCATCCACCAACCTATCACCTTTACCATGATGTGCATAGATCACACACAAGGATTGTCCAACTATCTTCAATGATATGGACTCATCTCAAATTAAGGCATTGCTTGTTATAAGGTTGCCTATAGTCAACCACTTGAGATATTTCATCATTATAGGGTATTACTCATTATTTCATCATTAAGGTTTACTCATATCATTACCCAGACATTAGGGTTATGATTTATCATCATATTGCCCATGATTAGAATTCCATGCACTATAGCCCAAATTTAGGGTTTCACATAGATTTAATCTGTGTTAGGTTTAAGGTTTCATATGACATCACCCTCAATTCGGGTTTCACATGGAATCATCCTCAATTAGAGTTTCTCAGGGAATCACCCTCAATTAGGGTTTCATTAATCATCCCAATTAGGGTTTCATTCAATTACCCATAAATTAGGGATTCATTATTCCTCCAATTAGGGTTTGGTATTTCATTACCTTAAATTAGAGTTACCCAAGGCATTACCCTTAATTAGGGTTACACTATTACCCTTAATTAGGGTTACACTATTACCCTAGATTAGGGTTTTACTCAGAATTTCCCTAAATCAGGGTTAGGGTTCGTTAACCTTCTCAATTAGGGTTTCATGATCTCTTTACTAAGGATCCTACCCTAAATCACCATATGAATCATACTCATGTATGAATTCATTTCTATCATTCTCTCCACTTGATTTGGTTACATCAACCATCTGATCAAATACAAACAACTATGTTTGACATAGTATACTGAGTTATTGCTTCCATAAACAATTAGGGTTTGCTTAATTGAATAGCCTTCAACTCACGATTCCTTGGGAGTTAATCCCTCAAATGTGGTGAGTCATTAGACCACATCATTAGTAACAGTAATCCCAAACATTAAACCCTTGGTCAATGCATTCAAACGGTCTTGAGACCGTTTACTCAAAAAGGTCAATTAAATCAGATTGAAAATCAGCACTTAATTCAATTAGGTTTCCCTAATTGATTAGGCTTCAACTCACGATTCCTTGGGAGTTAATCCCTCAAATTTGGAGGGTCATTAACCAACATCATTATAAACAGGAATACCAAACGGTCAATGCTTGGTCAACACACTCAAATGGTCTTGAAACCGTTTTCCCAAACAGGTCAAATTGATCAGGTTGAAAATCAGCATTTAATTCAATTCGATTTATCTAATTGATTGGCCTTCAACTCACGATTCCTTTGGAGTTAACCCCTAAAATTTGTAGGTTCATTAGCCTACATAATTAGGAACAAGATTCCCAAACGGTCAACGCTTGTTCAACCATATCAAATGGTCTTGAAACCGTTTTCCCTAAAACGGTTTTCTGAAACCGCATAGCCAATCAATTTAAAACGATTTGGAATAGATATCAAGACCATTTGGCTTGGTACTTTTCTTTGGATAAGCATCTAGGATGATGTCATCATCCCCTTCCTTCGAACAACCAAGAACAGCAACCGTTCTTGATGGAAATTGCAGCAAGGAAACAAGTATATATCAAATTGAAGAAAACAATCAACAAAGCATAATTGATTGATGCAATAGCAATGATTAAGGGTTTGAGTTATAAAACCCGCCTCCAATTGAGCTCCAAAGCTTCAAGCTCACGCCATTAATGGTGGATGAAGCTCTAGCAACTCCCCCTAAGCTCGTCCTCAAGCTTTTGGATGAAAAAGTTGGCTAGGGTTGAAGAGGAGATCCAAATAAGAAGAAATCAATGATTTATTTTTGATTTCCACCATGGAATCAAGGAGAACGAAGGTCAAGGACCTTACCAACAGGTTGGGGTCGTCCTCCTGCTCATCCACAGCTCCTTAGTCGTTTTCCAAGCAAGGGTAAAGAAAAGAATCCGAAATAGCCTTTGTTTTGGCTTGGTAAAGGTACTTTTATAAGAAAATTGATGAGAGAGAAAATGCATTATTAAAATGCATTAAATTCCAAAAATATGGCCGCCTCTTCCCCCTAAAATTCCCCTCAAAATCCTTAAGGACGAGGCTATCTTCATTGCCTCTTATTCCTCTTCATTATCCATCATTTAAAGAAAATCAAATTAAGTACCTTAATGCTTATTATATTAATATCCATATGTGAGTGGGTTTTCTTTTCCTTATAATAATGGTGAGCGGAATTTCACCTTCTTAGGATATTTTCGTTCCTTATCTTGGAAAAAGAAAGTCCATCCTTATTCAAAATCAACCAATAACATTTTGGTTGAAGTCCCTTTAATTAATACATTCATTTTTGCCCTAATTTGAATTAGGGTTTCACTTATGATTAAATCTTGATTATTTTAATATCAAGATTCTCTCTCCTCCAACTTAATTCAAATGAGGCACCCCTCTCATTTTATTTGATCTACATGATGCCAAGGAACATTAAGGACCTTATTGAAGTGGTAATTTGCATATTGAACCCTAGGTTTTGGGTAAATTGCACATTACACCAAAACTAGGTTTTCATGCACATACATTGTTTTATCAGATCTTTCTTGGTATTCAGGCTTCCATAAGCCATACCTCAGCATCATCTTTACTCTCATGATGATTCAACACATGAGGAACATATTATCATGCACAATTTGCACTTAAACCCCTCAACTTGGGTAATTTGCACTTTAGTCCAAAACAGGCAAAACATTGATTTCAACAATGTTCAAAAAGGACTAGAATTGCAATATAAGTTCCTCTTGAACCCTAATTACCTTTCACAAGATAAGATTAAGCATTTAATCATCTTTCTTAATCAAAACACCTAGGGTTAAAGTATAACCCAGGTCAGGGGTGTTACAAATTATAAACCCCTAACAAGGATTTCGTCCTCGAAATCCAGATAAAGGAGGACAAATATATTTCATTTATCATACTATCTAGTCTTCACATAACATCTCATTATTATGGAGACACCATAAAACTTTGATCAGCACCAAGTGTTTCCATATAAGATTCTCATAGATCAACACACAAGGCACATGCCCCACTGTCCCTCATCATTGACTATAGAGTCAACTTTGTGTCAAATAACACTTTTCTTATTCAGAGAAGCATCATACATTCTTTATTAATATCATGTTTATGCAGAGCATAAACCCCTAACATATGATGTTCATATTATTATAATCAGACTAATTTCACAGTTGACCACTCTAGGTAGCCAACCTAACCCATCTAATAACTCTCATATACCAGAGTCTTTCACCTTGGTATCTATCACATGTGTTGGAAACACATCATATATATCTCTTCCTTTCATCTTGGAACGTTAATTGTTTCATGTCCTCATCTTGGGACCAAAGTCCAAGATAACTGATACTTTTCTAAGTATCCATCACATGAACACATTTATCTTATGCACATCAAGTGTCCTAAGACCCACTTGATTGCCATGTCCCTAAAAGGAAAGAAAACAAGGATTCATATTCCTCTTATTAATTTATGTATCTTCAATTATTCATGAACCATTTACTTTCTATCTCATCCTAGGTTCCTTGCCTTTAGCATTGAAATTTGTAAGGATGATTGCATGTCATTATCCCTTTCTTTATTATTATCTAGCATGTTTATGATCATCTCATGATCTCATCACAATTCCCATTTCCTCATTATGGGAAAGATCTCTATTATGCTTGCAGCATTGTTGAACAGGGTTCATCTCCGTTATTCTTACTCTTATCTTATGAGGAGTACACTTTTAGTTCCTCATACAACATGCTCATTTGAGATTATCTCAGACTTCTGTTTCTTATACTTAGTATATCACACATTTATTCATTCCATATTTCTAATTTCATGATACTCATTAGATTGTATCAGAATGACTGCTTGATCAGGGCAATCAGAGAGATTACAATCTAAGAGTTTCCATACTCACTTTATCATAAATAGTTGTATACCTGGCCAGGGTATATAAATACTGAGATTAAGTGGTATGCACTTTGTATACTATCATATTCCTCACTTTTCATATCATTATACACACATGACTTTCCCTTGTTCCAACATGACTAAGTCATTTAGGAACTCTTTTAAAGCTCAAACTTCTATATTAAGGACTGATAACCTAGATCGTAAAGCTAGTATCCAGTCCACTATATGCATTACTGTTGCTCTAATCTACCCAATAGTAATACTTAAAGAAAGATTTTCTTATCATAAATGGATCAACTAGGAGACTCTTAGGCAATTGTCTCTGTCTTGCCTGCTCCCATGCACCTCTTCTTGGTGCAATATTGCTGCTCTCAGCAGCAATCTCCTCATGTGACCCATTCATCTTTAAGTTCTTCTTCTCTTATATGAGCAGAAGACATTATCAGATACACTAGATGATACCAGAACAGACTCTACTACCTTAGTCCTATGTCTCTGTAGACTCAGCGAACCTAGAGCTCTGATACCACTAAATTGTAGCATCCAACTAACAAAAACATAATTAACTAATGCGGAAGTGTTCACTAAGCAGCGGATTACAGAAAATCACTAAAAATTAAAACCTTTTTCAAAGAGACCCAATCATAGGAAAACTCTTTCAACAATAACCAATGTATTACATTTACATCATGGTTCATAAGTATATATCTTATACCATCTCTTCTCGAGGGTTACAACATCAACTGCCTTGTTAAAAGCTAAACACAGACAACATAATAACCTCGAGGCATCAAGCCAAGATCTCAAAATGATACATTAAAAGCACTAAGTACTAACTCCGAGGACCTGAGAGTACAGAGACGACACATAGGACTTCTATCTACCAAACACGATAGACAGCACACTCAACCTGAGTTGTCACTGCTGTCCTTGTAGCTGCTGATGTTCTTCATCCGAAAGATATTCTTAGTTTCTTTCACACTCGTCCACCTAAAAATGTTGGTTCCCACGGGGGTGAGACAATTGAAAATTGCCCCAGCGAGAGATATAACTCTTCGCCAGAAACATCATTATTGTAGTTTAATTAATATAAAACTGAGTAGAGGATAAGCAGTTTAGATCATTCTCATCTTTTAAAGTATTACACCTATCTATGATTGAACAGTAATTCATCTATTCTCTTTATAAGAAATAGAAAGAACATGTATAACATTTATCTACCATACATTTTCAACATCTCAAGCTTTGCTCATGTCATTCATTATTCTGATGTGTCACCCATGATTCATTCTTGTTTCTATTTGTTGGCCTTAGCCAATCTTCTAAACAAGTATTCACTTATGCCAGACATGTGATTATATAAATCATCATGTCTTATTCAAGCATTAAACTATATCAATCAAGTATAAATGTTTCAGGCATTGGACTATACCAATCCTGATTACACATCCAGGCATTGGACTTTAACCAAACCTAATTACATGCATTAAGCCTCTGTCAGGTATTTCTAATTATAGAGGCATGGATATCATGCGAAACATAACTATCAACATGAGATATCTAGCATCATGATTATAATCAACAGTAGCAGTAAGATATCAACATAAGCATGACCATTGTATGTACACAATTACAGTCTTATGCATATCCACAACATAAGTATAATTACTATCTCTTAGTTGCACTAAGCATCATCTTTATGTAAAGAGAACAAACATAGGTTATCATTCAATGCGAAGCGTCATGTATAACCCTAAACAAATATGCTATACGGTTGTATTACATCTTTTATTATGTCCTGAGGAAATTGAGGATACCACTCAAAATCCAACTCACCACTGCTAAGTCGAAATCAGTGCCATACAAGATCTAGGAAGAGCCGGACTCCTAAGATCTTCTCCGCCCCCGGTCAGTACGGGTCCGCCACAGTGACACAAAAGGTCAAGCTGCTAACAGCCTAGTCCGTCCTTGGTACAGGTCACGGCACTAGTGAAAGAGGTGGGTACGCATACCCTACCATCTGAGGTACAACCACAGTTGTCCTCTAATATCATCACATATATAATCACCGAGACACGACCGCAGCCGTTCTCAAACTAAGGGCTAGGTATGACCACAGTCATCCTCCCTAAACACTTGAATTCAGGATGACAAGCACCCCGCATACTCATCAGTATGCGCTCCGAGTTTCCCTTAGGAATACTCGTTTCACCATCTGGCAAGTTCTGACACTCAGATGGATCTACGACACAGGACACTACATGATTAGAGTTGCACTTGATTAGTTATGCCAATTGGGTGAATTAAGGCTGCATCAAACAAGTGGACATACAAACCCTAATTCACTTCTAGCAAGCATATAAATATCAAAACCTGCAAAGATATAAAACATATGAAACATAATTTCTCATCTCATCATCACATGGTAATATTCACTTGCCATTCATGAGTCTACACCAGTCATCATGCTATCACAGGATATAAATCCTTTTCACAATATTACAGGGTATCAACCCTTATCAACATAAGAGGAATACACCTCATTCATGGCTCAATCATGCCCATGAAACATCTTGTTACTTCTTACTAAGTAACATCTAACCATATGGCTCACAAGGCCATTAAACATCTTGTCACCTCTCACTAGGCAACAATAACATATTAACTCATGTAATATAATAGTAACACCACTATTTCCTCCACAGGGTTAGGGTTTACTATTCACATCAATTAGGGTTTCATGTTCATTTTATCAATACAACCCTAATATATTGTTCCATACATCTAGGAGCATCCATCGACATTCCAAGTATTTAATATTCTTATCATTTATCATTAAATGATCATCAACACAAGGTATGAGTTTATCTCTCATCATTATCATGGTATGATTACATCATACTCATTTTAGCTTACTTATCAAGTATGTTAAACTCATTACATTTCATTGTGACAATTTACATAACACTCTCCTTGTGTATCTTATCTAAAAATATTGGATTTGAGATGCATCAAGGTATATCAACCCTGAAATGCTAAATGTGATATCTATCATGTCTCAATGTATCACTTCCCTCATCACTTATATCTTACATGAGTTTATTAACTTATCTTATAATAAGGAATTTCACATCTTAATACTTTCATCCACCAAGCTATCACCTTTACCATGATGTGCATAGATCACACACAAGGATTGTCCAACTATCTTCAATGATATGGACTCATCTCAAATTAAGGCATTGCTTGTTATAAGGTTGCCTATAGTCAACCACTTGAGATATTTCATCATTATAGGGTATTACTCATTATTTCATCATTAAGGTTTACTCATATCATTACCCAGACATTAGGGTTATGATTTATCATCATATTGCCCATGATTAGAATTCCATGCACTATAGCCCAAATTTAGGGTTTTACATAGCTTTACTCTGTGTTAGGTTTAAGGTTTCATATGACATCGCCCTCAATTAGGGTTTCACATGGAATCATCCTCAATTAGAGTTTCTCAGGGAATCACCCTCAATTAGGGTTTCACTAATCATCCCAATTAGGGTTTCATTCAATTAGCCATAAATTAGGGATTCATTATTCCTCCAATTAGGGTTTGGTATTTCATTACCTTAAATTAGAGTTACCCAAGTCATTACACTTAATTAGGGTTACACTATTACCCTTAATTAGGGTTACACTATTACCCTAGATTAGGGTTTTACTCAGAATTTCCCTAAATCAGGGTTAGGGTTCGTTAACCTTCTCAATTAGGGTTTCTTGATCTCTTTACTAAGGATCCTACCCCAAATCACCATATGAATCATACTCATGTATGAATTCATTTCTATCATTTTCTCCACTTGATTTGGTTACATCAACCATCTGATCAAATACAAACAACTATGTTTGACATAGTTTACTGAGTTATTGCTTCCATAAACAATTAGGGTTTGCTTAATTGAATAGCCTTCAACTCACGATTCCTTGGGAGTTAATCCCTAAAATTTGGTGAGTTATTAGACCACATCATTAGTAACAGTAATACCAAACATTAAACCCTTGTCAATGCATTCAAACGGTCTTGAGACCGTTTACTCAAAAAGGTCAATTAAATCAGATTGAAAATCAGCACTTAATTCAATTAGGTTTCCCTAATTGATTAGGCTTCAACTCACGATTACTTGGGAGTTAATCCCTCAAATTTGTAGGGTCATTAACCAAAATAATTTTAAACAGGAATCCCAAACGGTCAATGCTTGGTCAACACACTCAAACGGTCTTGAAACCGTTTTCCCAAACAGGTCAAATTGATCAGGTTGAAAATCAGCATTTAATTCAATTCGATTTATCTAATTGATTGGCCTTCAACTCACGATTCCTTTGGTGTTAACCCCTGAAATTTGGAGGGTCATTAGCCTACATAATTAGGAACAAGATGCCCAAACGGTCAATGCTTGTTCAACCATATCAAATGGTCTTGAAACCGTTTTCCCTAAAACGGTTTGCTGAAACCGCATAGCCAATCAATTTAAAACGATTTGGAATAGATATCAAGACCATTTGGCTTGGTAATTTTCTTTGGATAAGCATCTAGGATGATGTCATCATACACTTCCTTCTAACAACCAAGAACAGAAACCGTTCTTGATGGAAATTGCAGCAAGGAAACAAGTATGTATCAAATTGAAGAAAACAATCAACAAAGCATAATTGATTGATGCAATAGCAATGATTAAGGGTTTGAGTTATAAAACCCGCCTCCAGTTGAGCTCCAAAGCTTCAAGCTCACGCCATTAATGGTGGATGAATCTCTAGAAACTCCCCCTAAGCTCGTCCTCAAGCTTTTGGATGAAAAAGTTGGCTAGGGTTGAAGAGGAGATCCAAATAAGAAGAAATCAATGATTTATTTTTGATTTCCACCATGGAATCAAGGAGAACGAAGGTCAAGGACCTTACCAACAGGTTGGGGTCGTCCTCCTGCTCCTCCACAGCTCCTTAGTCGTTTTCCAAGAAAGGGTAAAGAAAAGAATCCGAAATAGCCTTTGTTTTGGCTTGGTAAATGTACTTTTATAAGAAAATTGATGAGAGAGAAAATGCATTATTAAAATGCATTAAATTACAAAAATATGGCCGCCTCTTCCCCCTCAAATTCCCCTCAAAATCCTTAAGGACGAGGCTATCTTCATTGCCTCTTATTCCTCTTCATTATCCATCATTTAAAGAAAATCAAATTAAGCACCTTAATGCTTATTATATTAATATCCATATGTGAGTGGGTTTTCTTTTCCTTATAATAATGGTGAGTGGAATTTCACCTTCTTAGGATATTTTCGTTCCTTATCTTGGAAAAATAACGTCCATCCTTATTCAAAATCAACCAATAACATTTTGGTTGAAGGCCCTTTAATTAATACATTCATTTTTGCCCTAATTTGAATTAGGGTTTCACTTATGATTAAATCTTGATTATTTTAATATCAAGATTCTCTCTCCTCCAACTTAATTCAAATGAGGCACCCCTCTCATTTTATTTGCTCTACATGATGCCAAGGAACATTAAGGACCTTATTGAAGTGGTAATTTGCATATTGAACCCTAGGTTTTGGGTAAATTGCACATTACACCAAAACTAGGTTTTCATGCACATACATTGTTTTATCAGATCTTTCTTGGTATTCAGGCTTCCATAAGCCATACCTCAGCATCATCTTTACTCTCATGATGATTCAACACATGAGGAACATATTATCATGCACAATTTGCACTTAAACCCCTCAACTTGGGTAATTTTCACTTTAGTCCAAAACAGGCAAAACATTGATTTCAACAATGTTCAAAAAGGACTAGAATTGCAATATAAGTTCCTCTTGAACCCTAATTACCTTTCACAAGATAAGATTAAGTATTTAATCATATTTCTTAATCAAAACACCTAGGGTTAAAGTATAACCCATGTCAGGGGTGTTACATTACTATTTTATTTTCTAGCAACCACATCAATGTTAATTTATATGCAATGAGGAGGTGGGTATGTCCATTGTCCTCTTCTACATTACTTATCATTAATGAAGGCCGATATCCCCACAATGTGGTGCAATTTCATACTCTTTTTTACATGTTTCACTTGATGTTCAACGATGAATATAGAGTTTTCAAGTACATGCAAATTTTAACACCTCCAGATGTAGCCACATATTATAAGGAAATTTCTCTGTATCTCAATGGATATTATTATATAGGTTTGAAGCCATAGCCTTGCTTACTCGAATCCCCTCCTAGATAGTTTTAACAAATTTGCAAACTCTAAGGACATGTAGTGTAGTTTTTTTCTCATATAAGCAACAACCCCATTTATCATCATCTATTGAGCACCTAGTTTTCCTTTGTGCATTAGTGAGTGATGATCCATGTGTCACAATCCACACAAACAGTTGTAGTCTACTAGCAACTTTAGCCTCCCAAATGAATCTCCAATCACCAGAAGATGAAATGTTTTTGGTCTTCCTTAGGATTTCATATGCTGATTTATCAGAGAAATACCCATCTTGGGAGTGGTTCCATACCCAAATATCATCATGTTCATCCACAAAAGGGATGCAATTTGCATAATTTCCTTCACCACACTCTTGAAGAACCATTCTCACAAAAACATGCATCCCACTTCCCTTGCAAATCAATGACCTTCCTATCTGCATGTCCTAAAGCATCTGAGGGATTGGTTTGACAACAATATCAGTGAGGAAGATATTCAACCATATCCAACAATCTTTCCACAAGTTGGTGTTTTGACCACCTAAAATATAAAATCTACCATTATGTAATTGTAGGATTCTTGAGAGTAGAAAGCAAAATAGAATAACAAAACATTTCAGAGTATCCTTTGAGTTGAATCCATCTAATGCAACAAAACCAGATTAGGATTTACAAGTTTATACCTTATTGTGGAATATGTTCCAACAATTCAACTTGTGACAATCAATTTAGATCTGGAACTGCCAATCTACACCTCACTTAAATTTTTCCAAATCAGCAATTGGAACTCCTTTCTGGGGATTATGGCACTCTAGGAGTTGCCTCGGGATTCATGTAGAAAATTGTTTTTTGCTATCTAACTACAAAAAATCGCCATGATTGTAGGTGGTTGATCATGGGAATTCATTGGTGATTTGTATAGATCCTAAGATCACATAGATGGCTTTGTTGACTCAGGACTGAACCTGAAGCCAACTCTGGTGGATCACATTGTTTCACAATGCACATGTTTGGAATATTGCATTGTTCCACCATAGAGGTTCTCTATCTCAATCTATGTGCCCTAAGTGGTGAAACACACTGTTCCACCATAGAGGTTCTTTGTCTTGCTGTGTGTCCCTCTAGGTGGCACATAGAAGCATTCTATTGGGGAAACCCTTTGTTGATTTGTATGCCTAATGGATCACATCCTTCGACCATCCATGCATGTGGCAAATTGCATCATTTCATCGTCACCTTGATTTGCATTTTGTCAATGAAGATATTTGTCCATAACAAATCTACTATAGAAAACTCGTCTCCATGGTTTCCAAGTGAGTACTCGAAGATGGCCAAATTTTCTAGTATTATCCTCTCCCTTTTTCTCTCTCTAAGTTTCTCTTAGGGTTTCTCAAACCTTAAAGGAAACAATGAAAGAATTTGAGTGCATGACCTGAAGGTCTCTTGTCATATCATACATACATAGGAGTAAAGATCTAGGGTTTCCTAATCTGTGTTTGGTAATGTTGTGGATTCCCCAACTTACAAAAACTTATTTCTTAAGTTTGGGTCCATATTTTATTTCGGTCTTCAAAGCATACTTTCAAGTCCCTAGATTTATTATAACAATTACATTAAGGTCTTATTTAGTCTTTCTTCAAGATATCTCTATGTGTGTGACCCTGTAGGCACCATACTACATTGGCAATGGATTTATTAATCAATATTAAGATCCATAAGAAACAAGTGGAGTCTTTCTACACATAATTGCTATCAAATTAGTAGGATTAAGCAAACAAGAATAAACCAACAATGACTAGCATTACCAATTTGTATAATCCTTTTGTCACAAATATACATATTAAAGTAGAGGCATGGACACATTCATCCTTGTTATGTTCAATCTAAGTTCCTTGATCTCCAAGTAGACTAACAAGGTGCATGTGAGCTTAATATCGTACACTAACTCACATGAGCATAGCCTTGCATTTCTCTAGTCTCACTTATGAAGAGGGCTTGGATATTGCTCTTGTATATGGGAGGCACAAATTCCTTCTACGTCACTCACAATGCATACCATGATTCTCAAGATATCCAATAACTACCTTTATGGTAACCTTCTTCAAGATCATGTTGGGTAGTGTCAAAGCATGACAATTATCATGTCACCACTGTAGTGACTTCAGGTCAAAGTAACACAACACCGTTGTTGCATTTGAGAGTCAATTATGACTATCATATAACGTCCATCAATAACTCCTGAGGTGGGCATGTCTAGTACACTTATTCTCTAACAAGTACCTACATGTCTGACTTGCTATCCAATACCTATGATGCATGAGACATGGTTATCAATCAGTACACATGTGAGTCTTGCACATATTTATTGTTGTCCACTTCACAATGATACTTAACTAAAGTTGTTTTAAGAATATTTTTCTTAGCATCCATTTGGATGTTACGTTTAATACACACACTTGAATTCCCATGGATTTGAACCAATCATTCTATGGACATTTATTATATACATTAATATCATAGTAATTAAATGTTCTTCAATAAATTTGAATTTCATTTAGTAGTGAAATCAAAAGTACAACATATCTCTGTAGCCATTATCAAATCATTTCCATTATAGAATATACACCAGCAGTCTCCCACTAGTACTAAATCCATTCACTCGCGTATCTTATACCAATTAATATAGCATGACCATCACACTTCCAATGTGAAAGTCCCTTAGTCTAGGGATCAACAATCTTGATCTTTGTCAATGTCCTATAGATCTTCCCATCCCACCAGTGAAAGATTTTTCATATAAGATGGAAACATAAAAGAATATTTTTGGAATATGTATGCCATCCGGGTTCCTTGGTTAACACGATAGCCCCATAGTTGTCACTAAAAGTTGTATTGCATCATCAATGCTAGTAACAACTTTAAGTTCATTACATGAACTTCTGAATCCATACAACTTCCTTTATAGCATCTAATGCAACATCATATTCAATTCATATTGTAGAATCTGTAATTGTATCCATCTTGGAACTCCTCTAATTGACAATACAACCATTTAGGAATTGCATACCACCATATTTTGATCAATTTTCATTCTTGTGGGCATAGAATTCATGCAACTCTTTACAACCAATTCTTCCTCACCTCTTCATCCTAAGTTCTTCCCAAGTACTTCAAGATATTCCACACTACAATTCAGTGACCTTCAGTTGAATCTTATTGACATACTCACCATGCTCAGCAAACATGAGACATATGGACATGTACATAACATTTAATACATGATAGATGAAATTGTGGAGGCATATGGAATATTACCCATGCAGTCCCTTTTTCTAAAGATTTTTGAGGATTGGTTATAGAAATAATTACCCCATGAGAGATGGGTATGTTCCCTTCATTAGACTCTTGCTAGCTGAACTATCTCAACACTTTGTGAATGCGTG
Organism: Alisma plantago-aquatica; assembly: GCA_963693085.1. Classification (NCBI taxonomy): domain Eukaryota; kingdom Viridiplantae; phylum Streptophyta; class Magnoliopsida; order Alismatales; family Alismataceae; genus Alisma; species Alisma plantago-aquatica. The sequence continues at coordinate 582,310,864 of OY856409.1, read as the reverse complement.
TACTTTGACTTAAGCCAATGATCCTCCTAGATATATCTCTATAGATCTTAATACCTAAAACATAGGTGGCTTATCCTAAGTCTTTCATTGAGAAACTATTTCCCAATGAGGTCTTAACCTTTTGCAGACTTAGAATACCATTCCCATGTGTAATATATTATCCACAATATGAGGAGTACTACAATGCTCCCACTAACTTTCTTGTAAACACAAGGTTCATTTTCATTCTTGGTGAAGCTAGAATCTTTGACTGACTCATTAAACCAAAGATCCTAGGTTTAGAATGCTTGCTTAAATCCATAGATTGACCTTTGTAGCTTACTACCTTTCCAACATCCTTTTGAGATTCAAAACCCTCAGGTTGTGTCATATATACATCCTCAAGAAGATTCCCATTAACTAATGAGGTTTTAACATCCATCTATGAGATCTCAAAGTTATCTTATGTTGCAATAGTAAGCATGATCCTAATGGACATGATCATGGTGATTGGTGAGAAAGCTTCATCATAGTAAACACCTTGAACTTCTTTGAAACCTTTATCCACTAGTATCCCTTTACATATCTTGACATTTTCATCCATGTCGGTCTTCTTATAGAAGACCCACTTACACAGTGGGTTTCACCCCTTCAAGTTGTTCCATCAAGGTCCATACCTTGTTGGTTACATGGAGTCCATTTTGGATCTCATGGCCTCAAACCATTTACTAGATTCGGGTCCTTTCGTAGCTTCCTTACAGGTGGTTGTCTCATCTTGATCCATGAATAACACCTCACCATCTTACGTCATAAGAAATCCATATCTCTCTGGAACCTGACATGTCCCACTAGATCTATGAGGTTCCTATCTTTGTGAGGGTTTGCTGGTATGACAACAATTTTTGGTTCTTTCTCCTGTTCCTCTATGCATTCATTGTCTTTTTGTATATCTCAAACTTCTTTGAATTATATTTCCCTCCCTCTGGTATTTCTAGATATGAACCCCTTATGTATAAAGGTACTAATGCTAACAAGAAACACTATTCTTTGGGAAGGAATATAGAAATAGTATCCTTTGGTTTCCATAGGATACCCCCCAAAATAATACTTGTCAGACTTGAATCCCTACAGACTGCATATTCATCCCAGTTTTAGTTGCATTTTCAGCCTAGTTTCGCATTTGTCTCCATCATTTTAGCTTAGAACAAGCTTGCATTTAGGATTTCTTTGTTTTATCATAATTTATATGGTTTTGAATCATATTCTTGATTTTCATGGTAGGTTTAAACTTCATTATTTGTGAATACTATAGGAGATGGTGGTCCCACTAATCGACTCGGAAGCTCACAAATTTTTGATGAAATGGACCATATTTTCAATGACCCATTCCTGCATCAGATGCTTAGTCATCAGTTTTGGATCACCTATCAAGCTATCAGTTTCCATGTGGTCCACCCTTCCATCTGTTCCCACTTTTTTGTCCTTCCATCAGATTCCGTCAGCACAGACCATCGATCCCATTCCAATAGCCCCCAGTGGTTTTACATTAGTCTACCCAACCTTAAGTTTGGCCTCTTTGCCCAACAATCATTTGATAATCTATGGTTGTCCAGACTTGTCTTTCGATGGAGATCATGACCTATCTTTTGATGGTCCTCTTCTGAAGGATTACCAACGTTTCCACCTTCTGATGGTTGTTCTACAGACAATAACCAAGGGCCGCACTACACCACCTTCCAATGCCCTATCAGTTAATGGATATTCTACATATGCCTTCTAATGGAAATTCTACATGTTCCTTTTGATGGCCTTAAGTCTCTATCTTCAAATGGATGTCTTGTGCTACGTTCTGAAGGGCCACCTACACTCAACAACTAATAGATCTACTGCTTCATCTTCTAATGGTTGTGTTGTGACCTCTTCTGATGGTCCACCTTACCATTAGCCTATTGATGGCTAGAATGAATGTCGTAGGACTATTCACCTAATGATGGAGTCACTACGATCCAAAGAGCCATTGCCTTCTGCACAACGTTGTTACCTTTCTCCCTTTAAGTGGTCAAGGACTTAACACCATGACGGTTGGGAGGGTTTGCAACCCTACCCTACTCCTATAAGTACAAGGGGACTTCCAATGAAGAATGGACCAGCCATTGATGTCGCTAGGTTGTCACTATGCAAACCCACCTTTCGCCTTCAACATTTATCAACTTCCTCCATTGGTTGATGAACTTCAAACAAAGGTGCTTCCATCCCCACTCCACCAAGGCTCCAAAAAATAGACTTCAAAAGAGGCATATCTTGTAGCACCCTTGGCCATTTGTTTATGATTTCCACCATCAACATCTTGTTTCTCTCTCCCAACAATAGATATATCCAACATTAAAGAAGGAATAACAATGACTGAAGACCACCTCTAACGAACATCTAGGTGTAGCTCTACTGATGTGTCAATTGCTAGTGTTCCAGATCCTAAAGACAAACTTCCCCACACCATCAATCAACTTTTATCTTCTTATGTGATCATGGCTTTCTTCCTTTCTTCTTCTTCTATTGTTCCTATAGTTGCTTCCATGAGTGGGTCGTCCTCTCTCTAGGGTGTGGGGAGTAGTCTTGCTACCCAATTTTGCTTTCCCTATTTCTTCTACTATTGTATGGACTAATATATGGTTTGAACCAATCGATTTTATGCTTATATTCTTACCTGATCATCAAGTTTATATGTAAATAAGATCTCGGGTGTAGAGAACTTTGAACCCAGCATCTAGGGTACCAATTATTCATGTTAAACCATTGGTGAGAATTTAATATAGGTACTTTCTAGGGAGATATATGTATGATTTCTAGGTAACACAATGGTGAGATTAAATTGATATCTATCTAGTTTTTAATCCTAATGTCAAAAGGTGGATTTTCATGGCGTCAATGTGGCATCCTACCACACTATATGAGATTACTTAAAACCAAAACATGATCAAACACTAATTAATCACATTACTAAAAAGGAGCATAATTCAAACCAAATTAAACTTCTTAAACATGTCTAAGAATGATTACATAGAGGTCCTTGCATACATTAGAAACCATGTCAGGTATGTTTACAACTGTTTTGTGTTCTCATCAACAACTTGTAAACAAAATATATTGTCCACATATTTACAACATGTACAAACACAATTGCACTACAAAAAAAAATTCCATTTGATGTACATCATCTATAAAACTTCCCCGCATAAACCTAAGAGTACAAGGAAGACTCTAAGAGTAACTAGACAACCCACCAACCTTCTTCCTCTATGAATCTCCAAACTGCTCCTCCTCACTACCATGGGTCTAAGAATGCTACTAACAATCACCTAAGAAGATGTGGTGGCCCATGAGGTGAAACCCATGTCCCAACCAGAGATATAACTCTCAACCATGTCTATTTCTTATAGGATATTATGCAATTTAACAATTAAAACATATAACATTATAGAATTAGAAGACTAACATAATAGACAAAGGATTAGGAAGAGTTAAAATATGTACAATTTATTTCTCTTATCACATTATAGATTTTTTACATATTATAACAAACAAATCAAAGATCATCATCCAATGTGAGTTGTCAAGTAACCCTAATAGATATGCTACACAACTGAGTTACATATTTTATTAAGCCTTGGGTAGTTTGAGGCGTACCAATCGAACTACCAACTAACCACTGTGAAGTTGTAATGATCCCCATACAAGATCTAGGAGAATTAGAATCCTAATATATCTTCTTCTTGGTCACTACGAGTCTGTCGTAGTGAAATAACAGTCCAACTACAAATCAGCCTAGTCCGCCTTGGGTACACAAGCCACTCCACTAGAAACTAGGGTATAAACTCTAAAATCTGAGGGATGACCGCAACCATCCTCAATCACATATATATCTAAGAATTGGTCTCGAACACTCTCCAAAAGATTGGGAACAAGATGACAAGGATATACCCTCCCTTCACCCACATATACTCAATAATATACAACTCTGAGTTTCCTTTTGGAATACTCATTTACTATCCAACAAATCCTGACACTGGAATAGTTCTACAACTCAACACACTACATGATTGGGTTTTCACTTGATTAATTAATCTATTTGAATATTTTTAGACTGGATCAACCAAGTTACATACAAATTACTAAGTTATTATCATAAATCATTGGTTCATAACAACTCCAAAAGATATACTTGTTCATTATTATCCATGATGAGGACTAAACTACCAACTAGAGCTCAAGACAGCCTACATAGCCATTCAGGCCAAAATAGCAATGCAACCTATAAGAGCATAATTATCATTCAATAGTGTGCAAAAGGTTCAACATGTCATTAACGAGCTTGTCACTTCCAGACTTAGCATAAGGCTTAGTCAATCATAGGAATTATGATATTTCCAAGAGTGGCATAAAAGAGTTACTTTTAGTATCATGAATTTATACATTCATCTTTTCAACATCAAAAGAAGATAGAAGTAATAAACCCTAATTAGTGAAGTTAATCATTATAATAAAGGTTCAAAGGTGTGGATTGTATTTGCATTACCAAAACAACACACATAGTTAAACCATCAGTTCATTGACTCAATCCATTAGTTCAGTCACCAAGTAAAAACCATTGGTTCATGTTCATAGTGAATCCATCAATTAATACACCAAGAAAAGCCATCAATTCATTTACTGAGTAAGGCTATAAGTTTATTCAATAAGGCCATTAGTTCTTTACAATGTAAAACCCTCGATTCTTTATATTAAGTAAAGCAACCAATTCAGACTAAGTAAAACCATCGGTCCATGGACTTAGTGAAACCATCAATGCATGCACAAAGTAAAGTCATCAGTTCATATGCTATATAAAACCATCACTTTCGACACAATGTAAAACCATCAGTTCCCATAAGAGGTGATACCATCAATTCTCCTTCTAAGCAAAGCCATCATTTCTTAGACTAAGTATAACCACTAATTCTTACACTATATAATACCATTGGTTCTTAAACTAAGTGAAACCATCAGTTCAAACCTTTCAAGATCAAGATAGCTAATTTCAAAAGAAGAAACGTTCATAGGATCTAAGAATAGTTTAACAACACAGATAATTATCACACATATGCAAAAATTGTATACAAAATATCATTTTTCTTCATACTATACTAAGTTTCTAAGGCAAGATCTACATAGAACAAGTTAAATGTATGCAAGAAATAGTTAAAAGTTATTTAACTTGCCTCAAGGTGGAGAAGAACGTCAAAACAGAAAGGTATATCAAAGAAATGAAGATGAAACCCTATATTTTCACTCCTAAAGCTCCAAGGTAGTTAAAAGAAAGAAGAAAAGGGGGTTCTTCAACCACATGCACGTGTTTCCGTCAAGAATACTAGGGTTCCGCCCATGAATAAAGATAGAAGAAAAAGAAAAACAAGAAAACTAGGTTAGGGAAGATCTTACATGTATAAAGCAAGGAACTATGTGTGAAGGATTTGATCAGTCCTAGAGAAGCTTGATCAAAACCCTAGAGAAACATGCAACCAAGACCTAGCCAAGCTTCATCCTCAAGGAGCTTCTCTTCTACCAACTAATGGGTCTGGATCTCTCTAGCAGTAACAATAGGTCTAGGGGATTAAAAGGTTCATTTGGAAGAGAGGAGAGGGGTATTATAACTAGGATGAGAGAGAAAGATGGTCAAAGGTTGAAAACTTACTTTCCATGTGTCAACAATCAAGATCCCCGTTTCCATGCACTATCGGAACTTCCATCGATTTGTCTTCAAGGAGATACATTAGTTTGTGCACTTGTGGAACCATCAAGTTACAACTTCCAGAAACCCATCAGTTTGCATGCTATATTTCACCATTTTGCAAACCCTAAACCACCATCGGTTTGTGTTCTCTAGAGAGAACCATCGATTTCAGGCCAACAAGAGGAAAACCATGGGATCCTCAACTCACATGGTGAAACCATCAGATTCTCAACCTTGAAGGAAAAGAAGCAAACATCTGATGGTTCATTCAAGCATCCAAAGGTGAAACCACATCAAACATATGAAGAGTGCTTGTGAAGTAAAACATGCATGTGTTAAAAATATAGATAGAATAAGGGAGATTGCATACATGTCCACAGAAATATATAAACTTGCAAAAACTTAAGTGAACAAAGTTAAATTTGGACCAAAATTGAAACACATATTAATCAACTGATATCAAAACATAATTTAATGTTTAATTAAGAAATTAAGCACCCAATTAAATCCATCAAGCACGTTCAAGCATAAAACTAGGTCAGGGGTCTTACACTCTACATATATGACCATGCTTAATATGATATAGTGAGACAATGAATGATACATAGTGATGGTGAAACTCATTCCACCCTAGTGTTCTCATCCATTGATTTATCAAACACTTAATTCAACCTTAACTATTTTCGACTTAGTATAATCAACAACCAATTCCAAATCTAGTGTTAAATATATCTGGTTACATTGATAAAAAAAGTTCTTAAAAACATTGTACTTTGGGTTCAATCTTGAACTATTACAATAAGGTCCATCTACTTATTGTTGGTGATTATTTTACGTTAGTAAAGGTAAACTCTAGGGATTTCACCCCTCGTGAATTTTTAAATGCGATATTATCCACTTCAGTCCCAATTTCATAAAAAATGAATGTTTAACATAAGCTTCATAATCCTAAACCTTCGTGAAAGACACGTTGGAGTGCTTCCAAGTCCATGACTCATATGGTGTCTTTAGAACCAATTTAGAAAGAACATAGTTAAGTGTGAACGTGACAGTTTCTAGAGCATGTCCCCAAAAGGAATCAGGAAGTCTGGCTTGGCTCATCATAGACCACACCATGTGTAACTATATGTGATTCCTCCTCTAAAAAAAACCATTATGTTATGGCATTCCTAGTGGAGTCAAATGTGATACAATGCCACACTCCTTGAGAAGGTCCTCAAACTCTTGTCTCAAATTTTTCCAGCTCGATTAGATCAAAACATATTAATTTTCTAACCAAGTTGATTCTCCACTTCCATCAAAGGATTTTGATTTGTATCTCATACAAGTCCACATGATCTGAATCCATCTGTTAATGGGAAGAAGAATTTGAACCATACTTTATTTTTTGAATTGAATTGGCTACATTCATCAATATGTATGAGTTATAGAAGTTCACATGCCCTCTTACTTCTCCCATTAAAATTCATATTAGACATTGTGTCCAACTAACATGATTTGCATGTCTCGAGAGACTCAAAATAAAATGATTCTAAGTTATGTATGAACGAGCGACGATGATAAAGGTAAGTCATGTTTGTCTAATGTATATTAAGCCATTTGGTATTTACATTGCATACATGTCTTAGGATCCAATATCATAAGACATCATGAAATACCATATAGAAAGTCATCCAAATAAATTGAACAACAATTGTCCATTACAATGGATGAAGTACTCTTTTTATCCAAACAAGAAGTTAATGGCATACGGGTAATAGTAATTCTACAAGTCCCTAATTTATATAGATATTAGGAAATACCATATAAGAAGGCATCCAAGTAAATTAAAAACATTGTTTCTTTACAAAGAATGAAGTATACTTCCTTGTCTAACCAAGAACTTAATGGCATATGAGTAATAGAAAGTCTCTAATTCTATTACATTCCCAATTTTCTGATATAAAATGTGTGTCCCTATAGTAGCACTCTTGCCATACTTACCGCTTTAGGTCACTACATATTCCTTCTCTAAGGACACACTTCTCTTATTATCTTACATTAATGTAAGACTCTCATGTCATATCAAATACACATGATTAAGAAGAGACTAAAATTTATATCAATAGTGTAACTACCTAAGATGGAGATCTCTATCTCCTTGTACCTCTGAATTCCTCTAGGTAAGGTGGGAATCATCCAATGTCAAACATCGATGAAGTTTCCTCGTGTGCATAGAATTTCCTTTATCTTCTTTTCGAAAGCATTTGATTTGAATTTGACTTAGATTACATCCTAGTATTAATTTTTTGTTATACCCCAACTTCTCATTTAGACCTTCAAAATAGAATATGGGTATAAATTGTAAGTGTTGGTCACATGTTTTCATATCATCATGATACATTTCAGTACCAGTAATTATCTAAGCACATCATTCATAATGATTGGCTATATGATATTTGTAACATTTTCTTGTTCAAGTCCATGATCAACGTTTGGCCAAGGGAAGTCACATACTTAATAGATCCTCCATAGAGTCAACTTATTTGAGTATGTAAGGATCTAATGAGAGTGGGATCATAATGGAAACATATTCCAATTCATTGAGCTCACACTCTAACTTGTGAACAATTCTCGAGTTCATGTACTAATCCACAAAACTTGTCCCATCGAGCATGTATTTTTGATGACTGATTGCAATGACAAGTGGTTCATGTTTTGTTTCTACAATATTACAAGAATTAATCTTTGATTTGAAAACTTTCTTATTTAGTTATTCTTTTAATTAAATGTTTACTCATGCTATTTTCTTTGAACTAATAACCTCACCATTAATTTGGAAATATTACATCTAATAACTTTATAGTGGGCCAAGGTCCATATTTCATTGAATCATGAGTCAAATTTGACTTACTACTCACATTTCAATTATTTAAATAGGAAACTTTTGCAAATTACATCACATGCCACCCATGGATGGTTGGGGAATAACTACTATTGAAATTCCATTATATGTAACATCCATCCTCAAACCTCTAGGTGCTTGATCCTATTGAGGTTACTCAGATAAAACAACCATAACTGTCAATACTGATAAGATCATGTACCTTTCTTTGACAAACTCACATATTTACCCCCATACCTCACCAAGATGGGTAATAAACATCACTTTAGCAAGCCCATAGAAATCAATAGAGGCCTTGATGTGTACTGCATATTGGAAGGAATCTTAAGCATAATATTTAGCAAGGGATGTTGTATAATACATATACATATACAATCACAACATATGTATTTTTATACATCAAATATTTAAATAAGAACCATAAGTGATAAATTTAAAATATGATGATTATGGCCCTGTAGCATGATCTTTCCAAGAAAATGGAAGATTGAGATCATCTAAGGTTTCTTGCATTAGATGCATTCACAAAATATAATAAACCATATTGGATTCATCAATCACGAGTGTCCATCATGGACGGTCCATCATTTTTATAATAAATCCCTAACTTCCATAACCTGTTTCAAGTATGGGTTCATATTTTATATAGGTTCTCAAAACTTACTTTAAGGTCCATGGATTTATTATAAAAATTATAATAAGGTCCATTTCAACCTTTCTTCAACCTATCTCTATGTGTATGACCCTATACACACCATACTACATTGGTAATGGATTCACAAATAAATATTTAGATCCATAAGAAATGAGCAGTGTCTAGCTAGACATCATTTCTACCCAAGTAGTAGGATCACTTAGCCAAGAATAAACCAAAAATTACCAGTGTTACCCTATTGTATAATCCTTTTGTCACAAATACCCATGTTGAAGTAGAGGCATAGACACATCATTCTTGTTACATTCAATCTAAGTTTATTGATCTCCAAGTAGACTATCAAGGTGCATATGAGCTCAATATCATACACCGACTCACATTAGCATGACCATGCATTTCTCTAGTCTCACTTGTGAAGAGGTCTTGGATATCAGTCCCGTTATATGGGAGGGACAAATTCCATCTACAACACTCACAATGCATAATATGATTCTCAAGACACCCAATCACTACCTTTATTGAAATTGTAACATACTGAAATTTGTGTACTAAATCTATTTTGAGTTATAATTCTTGATTTTCCATACTTGATACTAATTACAAGCATGCCCTTGAATTGAAGTCTCATTTAGTTATTTTAACTCATCATCATATTCTTTTATATAATAAGCATTGGATTGTATTCCTTTGGTCTAAATAACTTGATTCCCTTCTTTAAAGACATATTTCCATGTCCTTAAACTTCTTACTAATGAATGGTTCCATTAACAATTAATGAAATTTGGTGTTTTTTCCTACAAATTTTTATTTGAACTTATATTCTAATGAAACAACCACCCTTTTGACTAATGGCTTCGAAATCACAGTAAAACATTCATTTGATTATTAATACTAATATTTTTGTTTATTGTGAAGAACAATTAAATTATTCATCTCATAGCAACAATTGCGGGTGATAGCCTCTTTAGATTAGCTGGATAGAATGTGGCCATGTGGATAAAATATATGAGCTTGGAGATGTGTTGTTTATAAGTTACAAAAATTCAAAGAAATTATCAAGTAAGAAATTATTATAAGTAAATTACATTAATTAGGGTAATAAACCTCATCTCCCTCCTCAAACCAAGATCTCTAATGCTTATGTAAAAAACAATAGAGTCATTCTTCACGACTAGGCTTTCTTAAGTTAAAAAATGATAGAGCCATTCTCTGCATTGAAGTTCGCTATAGTTTCTCAAAACCTCATTGAATCTCTAACATCTTTTCTCCCTCTGCCTCATCCTATAAACTCCAACCTCCTTGTCTCTAAGAAATAGAGACCTATGATACAATGTCATCCCCTGTCCTGCTTATCCTCAACCTCACACAAAGATGAATGCCACATACCTATAAAATTTGGTAGAGAACTTCCCAGTCTTGAAAAATCATGACTAACCCTCAATGTTGTAGTGCCAATGACCTGTACGCAGGACCCTGACACTACCCAGACTGTAGCCACCTCAGCCACCTTCATCATTAGCAACAACATGACACCAACCCTGATCCTCTACCACCAGATGAAGCCTCTCCACTACACTTCCATCTTCATCATGACCACCACTCCTACCTGATGATCTCTACAAGTTTGCATCCCAAAACTGCTACCAATGCTACATATCCACGCCCTAGATCTATCGTAGACGTGTTCGACCCCAAAAGCAATGATCTAGATACCCCTACAAACATCATGACACCTTGCCATCCCATTAGAGGTGACTTACAATCATCATAAACATATGTAAACTCGACCACTGCCTACTAGTAGCTCGAAGTTGAACCTCCAAACTTGCTCGATCTTGCACCCATCAACCTAGTTGGAGATCATCTTATCACCATCTCCACCATCATGATGTTAGGGCCACAATCTTTTGTAGTGCTATATGTTGGTCATAAAGTGCAGATGACAAACCCAACTTAGGCCAAGTTATTACAGACTCGACAAAGACACAAATCAACAGAGATTGGGTCGGCTACAATGAACTGGAAATTATCAATTCATGCCCTATATCCCATATTTTATTAAAAGGATGTTTGATATAGATGGCTAGTATAAGTTAGTTCTAACATAATGCCTAAAGGTCTAGATGATAATTAGGTCGAGCCTTACCCTATAAACCTAGTCATGTTAGTCAACTATAATAGTTGGCTGACTTAATAATATATATGCTATATGTAGAATGATGTTATCATGATAGTCTGACTTAATATATTCACTATAATAAATATTGGCTATATTAGCACTAACCTATAATATGGAATAATGAATTATATGCCTTTATTATGCTAATTATGATACAAGAAATACTTAAATGTAGGTTGGACTTTGATTATCATATGACTAGTTCTATACCACTTTGTGACGTGTATTTTTGTATTAAATGAAGTGAACTGTATAGTGCATCATGTATAATATATTCACAAATCCAATATCCTTATATGAGACAATAATGAGAAGCACATATGAAGTTTCCTATTGTAATAAATGCAATATATTACTTGAACGAATGAGTGAGTATATGCATTAAGAAGTTTATGTTTAGAAAGTGATAGAAGAATGTGGAACATTAGGTCAATGTCTAAAATATGAAAGTTGACAATTGAATTCATATCTATGAGGATGACATATATATCTAAATCTTATAGTCCATAAATAAATAATAATATGCATGTGATCATGGATGACTATGAATGGACATAAATATGATAAGGATCATATGCTCACTTAATAAATAAAAAATCTCATGAAAGAATAGGATTAGGTGATTGATAATACAATGAGGTGTATATCTATAGTATGAGGTGATTGAACTAGTGAAATTAAATAAATTGTACAATTCAATATAAAATGTTTGATACAAAGATAATGTAACAAGCATAAAACAACAATAACCCTAGATTGGGAATAAAACACAAAATAGAAAAGATTGAACAAATAATTGATACCAAGTCATATCATGATAATTTTTTCTCTAAATTTGTAGATATCTCTCTCTTGATTGTCGCTAGAGTCAATACTTGAAAATTTTGTATTTTGGATACTTTCATTCAAAGGTACAAAATTTAGACTATATTTGGAAAATATATTTCCCTGTTGAAGCATGCATAGTATATAGTTTTGTTGGCTTAAAATTATTATAAAACTTAGCCCTCCTCTTTAAAATCCACCTACAAGTAACCCTAAAAGTAGTATCACATTTTTTAAATGTCAAAAAGGGTAGGACAGGCCCATGAGATTAGTGGAATAACGCTTCCACGAATGTACGTGGAGAGAAGGACATGAGGTCCCTCAATATACTGAGAAACGTAGTTGGTGTGTTGTTGTTATCAATGGAGAGAACATATGGATTCCACATATGGATTCCCAACAACATAGACAATGACATGTGATATCTATTTGAAAAATTGAATTACTAGTCAAAATTGGATATTAAATCTTATTGAAATTTGAAAATCCATTATTACCATTTTATACTTTCCTACATGATTTAACTCTTTACATTTTGTCAAGAAAATTCTTTGTAGATAGATTCATACTTTACTTTACAAATATTAATTATGTAGTGGTCATTTGATTGACCTAAGTTTCCCTTATTGGGGTCCATGTGTGGTTTTGTTCCCTTTGGGGACTCATGGATAGGTGATCAAAGCAAGACCTAGAAGAGAAGTGCAAGATTTGTTCCCCGTTGAAGAGTAGATAGGAATCGATGTGAATTTTAAATTTTTTAATATTACATAAAGCTTCCACTATTTGTATGTAAAGTATGATCATAAATAGATTTTTTTATATTTTCTCATGCATGTCTCATGGAATTTAGGTTTATTTATGAACACAAATATAATAGTTAAACCGTCAAAAATAGTTCACAACAAGCCCTAGTACCATTGACCTAATAATTAGGATATACCTAGACTACAAGTCAGATACACTAAGAGACTAGGATGTGAGGAATGTACCTTAATTTGAAATTCATGAAACATACTTAGCTCATCTACTAGCTTTTGGACTCCTCTAGCTTAGATTTATATGGATATATTATGTGTGACAACCTAATGCCATAGAAACAAGATTACTTAAAACTAAACACACGATCAACAACTAAACAACCACATTATCAGAAAATAAGGTAAATTAAAACTGATATTATATTACATTCATGTGGGGAAACATATTACATAAAGGTCCATCAACATGTATCACATTACATACCATAATATGGATTTACATCAATTCGGTGGCCATCTGCCACAACTTGTATACAAAAGAGATCCTATTTCACATATACATTCCACATACATACAAACCACAACATAATACCAAAACATGTATTAGTATAAATCATCTAAAAACACATCCCTCCCCAAACTTGAGAGTACAAGGATGACACTAGGACTCTACTACAACAACAACTAGCAACTATCCAACCTTCTGCATCTATTGATCTCCAAGCTTCTTCCATAATAGCACAATCCTGAACACACTACTGAAAACCACCTAAAAAGGTGTGGTAACCCATGAGGTGAGACACATGTCCCAGTTAGAGATATAACTCTCAACCAATGATAAATGTTATAGCATGATATAACAATATTAAATAGGATGAGAAGATTCAGCTAAATGAATAATTCAAATTGATTACACAGATTAAGCAGGTTAAATGGCTATAACTGATAGGCATAGCATCATAATCAGAAGTAATATGAAGAACATGTATAATACTTGATTTCTCTTACTACATTATATAACAAATGACCAATATAAGAAACAAGGCAAGGGTAAACATCCAATGTGAAGCGTGTTTAACCCTTAAATAGATATACTACATGGTTGTGTTACGTCTTTGATTAATTCCTTGAGGAATTGAGGTATACCATTCAATTCCAATTGACCACTCCTAAGTCAAAATTGGTGCCATGTAGTATCTAGGAGAGTCGGACTCCTATGATCTCCCAAACTCTCAGTCAGTATCAGTCCACTACAGTGACATCTAAAGTCAAACTACAAAACACCTAACCCGCCTTGGTATATAGGTCACGACACTTGAGACCAGGATACAAAGCCTTGCTATCAAGGTACAATCATCATTGCCCTCAAAATATCATATATGTAGAACTCCCATGATATGACCATAGTCGTTCTCACACCAAGGCATGATTATCACCATCCTCCATACACCTTGAGATCAAGATGACAAGGACAGATGGTTACTTGCACCCTACATACTCAATAGTATGCGCTCTGAGTTTCCCTTGGGAATACTCATTTCACCATCCAGCAAGTCTTGACACTGGAATGAATCTATGGCTTAGGTAACTACATGATTAGGGTTCCACTTGATTAGTTAGAGCCAACTCGGTATCTTTTTATTGCATCAATCAAGCTACGTACAAACCCTAAAAGAGTTCTACACGATAAGGGTACATTGCAACTTTAGGAGATTTAGAATGTATAACACATAAATCTTATCACATCACCACATGGTACTATTTCACTATCACACATGATCCATCATCATCATCAGACCACCATGGGATATCAATCCCTTGTCACATCACTCAGAGGATATCACCTCACTTAGAACACAAATCCACATCCAAGGTCATAAGACCATTCACATTGTTCCCTACAAGACCATTATTATCTCTCCATGTCTCATCAAGGCCCATCATTACCACCATACACGTGATACATACGTTTGGCATAACCATACATTTTAGAACTATGATGCTCATAAGATAACAAATTAGGGTTTCAAAAATTTAGGAGAGAGAAAGTACTCTATAATCACACCACCTATTCAAGCAAGCTAAGCATTATCACCGTGTACTTGAATTAGGGTTAAGATTCAACAAAGCAAACTGAATTATGGTTTCAAAATAGAAAAGAGAAGTAAACCCTGATTATCATCATCTCCAACAACCTTGGAAGCACTTATGCCAAACATCCCCAACATAGAGTCATCAAAGCTTCATGACCATATGGACAAGCAAACACCATTGGTCGCATAGAATGATAGGTGTCATGGACCAAACAGAAACCTAGGTCATACATCTCAATGACCAAAGAGAACATCAACATCTTCATTGACCAAATGAAAACCATTAAACAATTGTGATCAAAGAGAGTGGCATCATCTTCATCAACCAAAGAGATTGGTCGCCTTAGTGACCACTCAAAAGGTCAGCACTTAGCGACCCACATGTCATCAAAGATCTTACCGCATAGATCTTAGCTTGGCAAACATCAAGAGAGATAAAACCTCATCAATCATAAGATCAAATAGGTTGATCACCACCATGAATTTGAAAGCCACAAAGGGCTAAAACACATGAAGGAAATCAACTCCAACACCCTAAATTTGACAATCATCATGAGAGAAAACAAAAAGTAAGACTTGGGGAGAGAAAATCAACATTTAATACATGCATGCAAGGATCAAAACCTCCATCATCAAACAAGATAATCATGCACATAGATTAGGGTTTATCAAAGGGAAGTTATTTAATCAAGATCACCATGTAAACATAAACCCTAAATTAAGAATATCATATTTTCAACTTGGAATTATGTTATTAGGGTAAATTACTTGCATGCAAAGTAAGTGCAACAATAATTGACGAGAAAGTTATATAACTTGCCTTAGATATGAAGAACAACTCCAACAACAAGTATGCTCCAAGAAGAGAGATGAAAACCCTAGATTGATCACCACTTCTTGATAACATCCAAATTTATGTGTATTTGTTAAGCATTTATCGATGGTCTTGTGTCGTTATAGCCTTAATAAGCCCTGAAATGCTCATGTTTTAGTAACGTTTATCTTATCATAGGTAAAGTAGCTAAAATAGCCAATAAAGTAGCTAATATGGCCAGTTTTCAGACTAGCAGGCACTGAACTTGTGATGGCAGCTTTTCTCCGTGATTTCTCTCCAACTGTGGCCCTGTGAAACTATGTTATTTGCTATATATTCTAATGATGAATGCATATTCATCTGGGTTTTGTTCACCATCTCAGGCCCAGTTTTGCTCTAACTATTTGCTTATATTGGATTTATCTTCTAATATGTGAATTTACCTAGCTTAATTGATTTATCTTCATTTAATTGAGATTTGTGCACCTGTGTGCAGGTCAAAGTGGGAACAAAGGCCAAATATCCTTAGTCCATCTCTTGGCTGTTAACCTTTGTTCAAGCTACAGTAACCTCACTAGGTTCAATCCAGACTGTGACCCCCCTCTCCCTACCGTGATTGTGGTTTCTCTCCTCACTTCCTATACTGCGACTCAAGGACTACAAATGCAGCTTCATCTTCTACTAACCCTAAATAACCGCAGTTGTAGTTTTATCACCCCCACAACTGTGGTCACAATCCCTCCCTTCCTCGACCGAGCATCTTCTTCCCTAGACCATGACTTCCCCATCTAGGCATGTTGTGACCACCAAGCGCTTATCCACCATCGACAACAACCGCGGGTGCCCCCTCCAGTAGTTGAGCCTCCTGCATCATCATCACCTACCCACTATCTCCTCCACCCATGATGCAATCACCAACAACCCTCCGTGAATCCACTGCATCACCTACCCTCCAGCAAGAGGTCCCGATCCAATCTCTCCTTCGCTTGCACCTCCCGCCATCGCCTCCTGTGTGACGCCATGACAACATCACTTCCGCCACCGCCTCTCCAAGGTCACGATGACCTCAATGCCTGCCTCCCCCTCCAAGCAACAAAGACCACAATAGGTAGTACACCTCTCAAGGTGCAACCGCGACTCCCCTCTCCATAACTGCGGTCACGGTCCTTCCACATCCAGACCACTGATATGTCAACCCTCAAACTGTGATCGCGGTTTCCAATTTTGCGACCTCACTTCCGTGACCTCTCTTCCACGGCCTCTCTTTCTTCCCTCTGCTATGCCACAGTCACGATTTCCTCCTACCCATGCACGGTCACGGTTTTCTCATTCCCAGCCGCAACCACCTGCTACTAATACACCGCGACCATACTTCACTATTTCATGTGCAACCTTCACAGTTGCAGTCTGCCACAACCAATAGCACTGCTATCATGCTACCTACTGCGATCTCCCTTCCTCCTTGCACGTGGTCCCTTCTGCCTCAACGGTCGTAGTCTGCTGCTACATCTAGCTGCGCCCACTGTCAAGGGCTACAACACTGCCCGCGGTCAGTTGAAGATCACACCGCGACCAAAGCCAAAGAGTACCACAACCGATATAATGAAGACCTCACCCGCGGTCGTGCTAACCAAGGGATCGCAACTAAGTCCTCTAATGAAGATTGTGGTCAATGTTTATAAACACAAGACCTTGACCGAGGTCCAAACAGTGACCCCCTCTCCAAGTCTATAAATAGACCCATATCCCCTCATTTAAAGGGGGAGAGTCTAGAGGTCGGCAGGCTGCCGCCACCCTACTTGACCTGAGAGTTCGACCTCCATAGCCAAGAGAGAGACTTTGTGGTGCTCTTGTGCACCATCCACTCTCTCTTATAGATCTATGGAGAGATCCACAAACTTGGTCCATCCATCCACCTATTTCCACCCAGATCTATTGTGGAAACCCAGATCTGGACCATCCAGCCATCATCCATGCCGCTGTTCTGGGAGGATCCTATAGAGAAAGGAGGCCAAGGTGTCCGAAAGACCAAGGAGGAAGGCCAAAAAGACGAGATTCAATCTATACGGAGGCTAAAGAGCTAGAGCCACCTCTCCTCTGAGGATGAAATCCCTCTTTCTTCCTCTTTCCTTCTTCCATTTCCCTTTGCTTCTGTGCAAATGATTTTCTTCCATCTTTGTTTGGTGCCGACTATGCTTGTCCATGGCTAGTTGAACTCCTTCTTGGCTATGTAGCCTATTTTGGGCATGTTTATGTACTTTTACCTTAAGCAAGTAGATTTATTTCAGATATAGTATGTTTGCTTGTTCTATCTCCTCTCTCTGGTTATGATTTGCTAGTTTGGTTGATCTCTTTCTAGTTTGAACTGCTATTTCTACCTATATCGAGAGATCCGTGTTGGAATAGACGTGAGAAGATAGTTTGTACCAGATCCCGAGAGGAGGACGGTTCAATGGCCATCTGTTCCTAACATCTCAGAACATTCTAGAACTGAGAGGATCTCTAGAATATGTTAGGGTGTTTATGTGTCATCCTCTAGAGAGATTTGATGGAACAATCATAGATGGGTTTCAGTCACGTTGTGCGAGAGCGAGTGGGACGACCTACAGGAATGGACACCACATTACATGCTAGGTTTGGATGTAGGTTGCTTGCTGAGGTGTTCAAGGGTTGTCTATGACCGAGAACGGGTGCATAGTCTGCCCAGCTTGTGGTTACATAGCTAAGAACTCCTTCTCTCTATTTAGTAGAATCCCACAAACTCTATTTTGTTTTGTTTTCTTTGTTTTGTTTTGTTTTATTTTGTGACAACCCACTAGACTAGTTCTAGCACATATTTTCATTGACTATCATTTTGGCTTATCTAACTAAAGAACGAAGTCTTTGGAATCCTAAACGTCACCACATCCCTATGTTCAACCCCGTATATCTACTTCGACCCCATAATAAAAGTTGTGGGGGACGTAGAAGGTTTTGGGTTATAAATTTAAAAGTTCGACCCTCTCTCTAGTCCTATCAACTTTTTGGCAGCGTTGTTGGGGATGCGGTTCTCCACGTTTACACACTCGAAGATTTTGCTCTGTCACCCTTAAGCATGTATATATATGCATAGTTCTTCTTTTGTCTTACACATACCTGTTCATATATACTGAATAGTTTTCATTTTTCTTATACTTCTTCACATCCATGGACCTTGCTTCAGCAAGGCAAGTCATCCTGTCCACATGTCCTCTAGAGTTTTTCTGTAGTTTTGAATACTGGGAAATAATTGAAAGTCATGCCTTAGAACTCATCGAGTTATACTCACCCCACCATTATCATATGTAGATGCCCCAACAATGGAGACTGCCAGTCAGCCCACGACTTCTGTGCTATCATGGGATCAAGAACTGATTAAGGCAATGGAGCTGGTCAAAGAAAGTGTTAACACACTCATCTACCCAACCCATCATCTCCAAGAAAATGCCGATCCACTCCAACAACTACTAGAAAGGAAAAAACATCAAATCCAAGTAGCCACAGAGATAGAAGACCGCAATAGAAGCTTACTTCAAACTATTGAGCAAGGATTCACCTAAGCACACCAGTTTGATACAGTGGGTCTGCAATAGGAGCGCCAGGAGGAATTTACAAATCTTGAAAATCTTGTTGTTGAACAAAGTAGGAAGCTTCAAGAGATCATCAGTTTGGTTACCATACAGTCACAAGCTCATCTGCTTGGCAATGAAGATTGCAGTCATCAAGACCATTCCATTGGGCCTGAAGAGGAGTATGCCTCACTATCCTATTCAGATCATCAACTGGACTCACCAAGATTTTTCTGTGAAAACCAACCCACTTGGGGAAGCCCTTCATTCCATCTAGATGTATCAGATGATGAACCAATGGAAGATATGAGTCATAAGCATGAATGGTTATATGATGACGATGAATCCTATCCTCACCAGGAAAGCCAAAAAACCTCACATCCAGAAGGTTGGTTTGAGGAACTCAAGTCCGACATTGACCTAGACTAGGGTGACATCTCTCATATTGAGATATGTCACTTAGCTTCAAGAAGTATGTTAATCATGGTTTGGAACAATTTGTTCGATGAGGATGATGATGACTATTCCTCTCAGTGGAGCAAATATACTGACGATGACGAGTTGGAGCAGAATGACCTGACATTTACTACCAACCCTTTACAAGGCTTGGTGGAACTCAAGGGAACAAGTTGGGCGATCCACTACACCATGGCTTCTGAGGATGAAGACACCATGGATCCCATAGAAGGGGACAAGCTTGGGGTGGAAGAACAACAAACATATTCTTCTGGGGACACTTCTTGCTCAGAAGATGATTGGATGACTCAGACTGTACATGCTGACTTATCTGAGCATCCAACCTCAAGTTTAGAGATGGAGGGAGGATAGATGAGTCCTCCAGAAAGCTTTCAACCTCTCCCATCCATCCCATCCTGTATTGACATCCTAGGGCCTTCCCATTCATATCCATACATTGAAAGGTTCCTTGAGGATGCTTTGTTGAATAATTCATCTCAGTGCAGTTCAAGACAATTCCAGCACACAGATGAGTTCACTGAGTCATCATATTATATTCCTCTACTTCAGGCTCAGAAGGGCCCTCATCTCCTCCTATTCTTCTCCTACTATGAGACGGATCCCTTTGGCAAGACATAGGTGACACTGGTCCCAAAACTTAGGATTTGGGATCCCAGTGTCGGTATCATGGGGCAGCCACCCCCTTTTGTTTACCTCTTTCTTTTCTCTTCTTGTTAAAATAAATTTTTGTTTTTCATGTTCTTGCTTAGTTAGTTTCTTTCCTCTAACTGCTTTATATTTCCTTGCATACATGCATCATTTTAGGACTTTAATAAGATTCCCACCCTAACTTCCATGCATTCCCACCCTACTATTCTAAGCTTAGATCTTGCTCGAGGATGAGTAAAATTTTAAGCTTGGGTGGTAGGGCTATTCGCCCTTCTATCTCTTCATTCTTCATGCATACATGTTTACTCCATGCATTTAGCATAAATTTTCAGCTTCGTAAGACTTTTTTTCATAATTTGTAGCTTTGTAATTAAGGCTATGCAATGCAAATCTTATAGCTAAATGCTTAACTTTATGCCTAAAATTTTTCATCTTAAAACTGATTGACTTGCTCATTGACTCTTTCCTTAAGTTTGGTAATAAATCTAAGGTTATGTGCCTTTTTCATATCTTAAAGCATTATTCCCTTGATCCATGTGTGAATGAAAAATCCAAGGTAAAGGACCGTTGGAATGAGCTAAAACATGATCAAAGAATCCTAGCTATGGTTTTACAAGCTTGCCTCTACCCTAAGGATCCTTGAATCATAATTTCTACTTTTCACACAGGTGTCAAGCAGATCATGATGAGTTCTGAGCTATAATCAAGATGAAATATTTTCCTTTATGGACTACACACCTTCTCACCTTTGATTGAGTCAAAAAAATGAAAAATAAAAAATTTGCAAAAGAGGCTTGGCCGCCCACAAAATCCCAAAAATATCTATATAATTCTCATCCAACCCTTAAAAATTAGAATGCAAGGAATAAAAGCCTGAGTGTGAATAAATAAGTGATTGTTTCCTCTTTTAGGAGAGTTGAAGATGGTGCCCAACTAGTGTATGACTGCGCTCATGAATGCAGGTATGTCGTGACTGGTAGTATCACTCCAAAAGATCATTAGAGAGTCACTAGGAACCCCTAGGAGACCTTTGAGATCTTCCCAGTAGCAGGGTTGGTTCGAGCAAAGTACGAGGAGTTTATCTCAATGCTTTGGACCAACTGGCTTGGACTGTAGGGACTGTTGTTCATTACATAGGCCAACCTGACGCAGATCGGGATCCTCAAAAGTCATTAGAGTCTTTTTGCTTTGTTTATTAGGACATGAATAAGTGAGAGATGTGTTATCCCTGATTGGTCTGCATGGATACATGATGATTGCTCATTGCTCATCACCTGCGTGATCATCTGTGTGACAATTATTTTATGATGTATAATTATGATTCAAACCCTCATGAGTATCGAAAGGTTTTAGTGAATTTGCTTAATCTTACCTGGACACTCTTTGATCTTGCTTTGGAAGGATTTTTCCTGATTGGTGGGGGTTTGTCCTGAAATGGCATGGATCAGGAGTATTGATGTTTTAAACTATTTTTCTTAGCACTAGCATCTGTTGCCAAGTTTAATTTGGATGTTATCTTTTTGTTCTTTGAGCATAGTCTTACTTGAGGACAAGCAAGGTTTTAAGCTTGGGATGGTTGATAACACCCAAATTTATGTTGGGTTTTAAGGGAGGCAGAGAAGCAGTGGAAACAAAAATTTTCTCCCAAAACCCAGAACAAAAGGAATCGCGTCAACGTCTATACAATAAGAAAGATGGTTTGTCGATGCATACCTTTTCCCGAGGCTTGCTCGGCGACAGTACCTCACCCCTTGCACGGTCTTCACCTCCGGTCTTGGATGGTGTCTGTGCAGCTCCTGGTCGCACCGAGACTGAAGACTCCTGGTCTCACTGGGACTATCAAGGATTGACAGTTGTCTTCCGAGCGGCAGAGGTCTCCCGCCTCTGCAGTCATCCACACTGACTGCCTGGAACTCCGATCTCCTTGTCACACAAGGAATCGGAAGGAGTCACACCCTCCTGTTGGCATATTAGTCGCCAACACACTCTCCTGCCACTAGTCACTTTCTGCACTTGTCTTTCCCTTGTTGTGCCTCCCTTATCGGGTAGCACTTGCTCGGGCTCTCTCGGTTACCAAAACCAGAGAGAACGACATCTTCACAGAGCAACTGGTTGCAGTGAGTTGTACTTTGAGAAGACCCCAATACCCCTATATATATAGGAGGGCCATGGGACAGGGTTCTCTATCCCGGGCAATGCAGGACTAAAGCAGGGGTAGAAGGGTTCGAGATTTTCCACAAAAACAACCAACTCGCAACCTGAACTAATTGTTTCATAACTGAAATGGTCGGTTGGGGATCTAAGCCGATCGGTTGACACCTCAACCGATCGGTTGGGACCCATGAACCGGTCAGTTCACTTATGAACCAGTCGATTCGTGGTCCTGATCAGTTCCCGATTGACTTTCTTTCTTTTGTTTCTAATTGGTATCAAATACCAATCCTTGTTCCAATCAAATTGGGCAAGTGAAATGAAAGGAAATTTCTCACCAATCTTACTTTCCCAACTTGCCCGGTTGCAACAGTCGAACCAATCATTTCAACACTTGAAGCAATCATTCACCCTATCCATGAGCCGATCGGTTCATCACATGAGCTGATCGGTTGGGAGTGCAGATTGTGCAGAATCAGTCAATTGCGGTTTCAATCAATCCGATACTCTAATCAATCAGTCCAACACCTTGAACACTATGATATTGAGCTATCAATTAATTGAGTGTTTAATTGAACTACTAAACTCCTTTAGTAATCAATCTAAACATGTTTGTGGACAAACTCCTATTCCAGGTTTAATCCTATGTGTGTGACATTGTAGGTCCATTTCACGTTGGCAGTGAAAGTCTATAACACTTATGACTTCACAAGCAAAGAGAGGTGCCTAGTCACACATCAGTGCTACCCAAGTGAAATAGAAAGTTGGAGAACAACTTTCAATCCTACAATCCTTGAATGGTGTTACAGTGAATGTATAATTCCTTTGTCACTGATATCTTGAATGAACTCGAGGCATGGAACAGTCATCCTATCAACATTCATTCATTTCCTTGATCTCAGAGCAGACTGGGTGAGATGTGTGTGACATCAATATCACATATTGATTCACACGTGCATGTGCATGCCTTTCTCAATCCTACCCATCAAGTGGCCAAGGACATCAAACTTCCTAAGGAGGGACAAATCCTATATCTATCACTCACCCCTCAAAAGCACCATGTGTCAAAGCCACCCAATCATCACATTTATAACAACCCATGTTTCAGGACTGCGTTTGATGATTGCAAAGTGTACCCAACGACATGTGTTGAGTGTAGTGATTTTAGGTCTAAGAATCACACTCACCATCATCACTATGAGAGATGACTGTGACTACCAAGTCATGGTTCCATGTGTCACTCTCACGGTGGGTCTGTCTGGTACCTTGTTCTCTAACAAGTACATATGTGCTTGGTTTGATATCACTATATCATGACTAATGAGATTTTGTCATCAACCAACACACAGTCTAGTCTTTAGTGTTATTGATGTCTATGGTTATTTCCACAATAACAACCGACTAGAGACCAAATAAGAATGTATACTCTTAACATCCATATGATCTCATCATTTAGGTCCTCAACCCAAAAGCATACATCATTGAGTAAAACAATTCTTTTAGACATCTATCATGTTACACTATCATCTCAGAAACAGTTTAAACATATAGATCGGAAATTGCCTTTATTATTATTCAAATCATTTACAAAGTATCCCATTACAATCATCATATGACTTGCTCTATGGGCATACATACCAACAGACTCCCACTTGCACTTAGAGCCAGTCACCAAGGAAACTCAGTCCTTGTAACCTAGCACGACCATCATGCTTCTGCTGAGAAAGGGCCTTAGTCAGTGGATCAGCTATGTTGTCTTCAGTTGGTACTTTGCAAATCTTCACATCTCCTCACTGTACAATCTCTTGTATGAGATGGAAGCGCCGTAGTATGTGCTTGGACCGCTAATGTGATCTGGGTTCCTTAGCTTGTGTAATAGCTCCATTATTGTCACAATAAAGCTCAATTGCATCACAGCTACTGGGAACTACACCAAGTTTAGAAATGAACTTCCTGGTCCACACAACCTCCTTTGTTGCATGTGAAGCAGCAATACACTCAGCCTCTGTAGTAGAATCAGCAACTATCTCTTGCTTGGAACTCTTCCAGCTCACAGCTCCATTATTAAGGCAAAACACAAATCCTGACTGTGATCTGTAATCATCTTTATCGGTTTGGAAGCTTGCATCGGTGTAACCCTTTACAACCAGCTCTTCCTTGCCGATGTAAACAAGAAACCGATCCTTAGTCCTTCGCAAGTACTTGAGGATGTTCTTTACAGTTGTCCAATGAGCATCCCTAGGATCTGACTGGTACCTGCTCATCATGCTGAAAGCATACAAGACATCTGGGCGTGTGCACAACATAGCGTACATGATGGATCCGATGGCTAATGCATATGGGATCCCATTCATACGCTCCCTCTCTTCACAAGATTAGGGACATTGAGCTCTAGAGACGGTGACTCCATGTAGCATGGGGATGTTTCCTCTTTTTGAGTTCTCCATGTCGAACCGCTTCAGCACTTTGTCGATGTACGTGCTCTGACTTAGTCTGAGAAGCCTTCTAGATCTATCTCTATAGATCTTAATTCCTAGAATATAGGATGCTTCTCCTAAGTCCTTCATTGAGAAAGTATTTCCAAGACAAGTCTTTACCTTCTCTAAGGCTAAGACATCATTCCCCATTAAAAGTATGTCATCCACATACAATATGAGGAATGTGGTTGAGCTCCCACTAACCTTCTTGTACACAAAAGGTTCATCTTCATTTTGAATAAAGCCAAACACTTTGACTTCCTCATCAAATCGAAGATTCCAACTCCGAGATGCTTGCTTCATTCCATAGATTGACCTTTGCAGTTTACATACTTTATTGGCATTCTTTGGATCTACAAAACCTTCAGGATGTGTCATATACACATCCTCATTTATATTCCCATTAAGGAATGTAGTTTTAACATCCATCTGCCAAATATCATAGTCATAATAAGCTGCAATAGCAAGCACGATCCTGATGGACTTAATCATGGCAACTGGAGAAAAGGTTTCGTCATAGTCAACACCTTGAACTTGTCGAAATCCCTTTGCAACCAATCTGCCTTTAAAAGTTTGCACATTGCCATCCATGTCGGTATTCTTCTTAAAGACCCACTTGCACCCTATGGGTTTTACCCCTTTGGGTGGTTCCACCAAAGTCCATAATTTGTTGGAGTACATGGATTCCATCTCAGATCTCATGGCTTCAAGCCATTTCTCAGAATCTGGTCCCTCCATAGCCTCTACGTAGGTAGTTGGGTCATCATCTATGATCAACTCACCACCTTCCTGAGTCACAAGGTATCCAAACCTCTCAGGTTCAAGGCGGGTCCTACTAGATCTACGAGGTCCTTGTGTTACCTGAGGAGATTGAGATTCCACAACACCTTGTGAATCTCCATTTTCCTCTTGTACATCTATCAGTTCAATGTTTTTTCATTGGGCTTGAACCTCTTCAAGCTCTATATTCCTCCCAATGCTTCCTTTGGAAATAAATTCCTTCTCTAGGAATACAACATCCCTGGAAACAAACACTTTGTTGTCAGTAGGGTGGTATAAGTAATATCCCCTCGTTTCCTTGGGGTATCCAACAAGATAACATTTATCAGATTTGGGTCCAAGCTTATCAGGAAACATTTTCTTGACGTAAGCCTCACAACCCCAAATCTTCATAAAAGACAAACTGGGATGCTTCCCATACCATATCTCATATGGTGTCTTTTGAACCGATTTAGATGGTACTCGGTTAAGTGTAAACACGGTGGTTTCAAGAGCATAACCCTAGAAAGAAATTGGAAGATCAACAAAACTCATCATTGATCACACCATATCCAACAATGTGCGATTCCTTCTTTCAGACACACCATTATGCTGTGGTGTTCCAGGCGGAGTCCATTGTGATACAATACCACGGGCTCACAGAAGTTCCTCAAACTCCTGGCTTAAGTATTCTCCACCTTGATCGGATCGAAGTGCCTTAATACTTTTACCAAGTAGGTTCTATACTTCATTCATGAAATCCTTGAACCTTTCAAGGGTTTCTGACTTATGTTTCATTAGGTACACATAGCCATACCTATTGAAGTCATCAGTAAAGGTAATGAAGTACTGATACCCACCTCTGGTATTAGTTCTAAAAGGCCCACATACATCAGTATGTATGAGTCCTAATAGATCACTAGCTCTCTCACCTTTACCTGAAAAGGGAGTCTTGGTCATCTTGCCCATCAAACAAGATTCACATGTCTCTATTGATTCATAATCAAAAGAGTCTAGATAACCATCTTTATGGAGTCTAGAAATGCGCTTCTCATTTATGTTCCCTAGATGACAATGCCAAAGATATGTTTTGTTTGAGTCGTTGAGTTTTTTCTTTTTGGTGTTTACGTTGTATACACTTGTCTCCAAATCTATCAAGTATAGACCATAAGACATTGGGGCACTGCCATAAAAGATCCCATCTTTAGAAATGGAACATTTTCCATTCTTAATAAGAAATTCAAATCCATCCTTGTCCAAACAAGATACGGAAATGATATTCCTTTTTATGGTAGGTACATAATTGCAATTCTTTAACTCTATTATTAGCCCACTTGGTAGAGTTAACTCATAGGTTCCTACGACACTTGAGGCAACTCTTGCCCCATTGGCAACACGTAGTTCAACCTCGCCTTTCCTCAAAGGCCTACTTCTCTTAAGATCCTTCATATTTGAACAAATGTGAGATCCGCATCCGGTATCAAGTACCCATGACGAAGAAGTAGTAAAGTTAATCTAAATCACGTATACACCAGAAGTATAGATCTCTATCTCTGACTTCTCGTTCCTTCCATCCTCTCCATGTAGAAGAAATTGGTCTAGCGAGAGAACCCTTCTCTCCCTCACCTTTCATTCCATTGATATCTATCAATGAACTTTCTTTCTTCTTCACCAACACATTAAGCGTACATAGAGTGGATTCAAAGGCTCCTGGTATATCTGGATTGTGCAGAACACTTCTCACAGTCCTCAACCAATTATGGAATTTATTCTCAATTAATTTGCCCATTTTAAAAGATGATTCTTTTGCCATTCTACAAGAGAAAATTGCATTTTGTCAAAACTTCTTTTGATTTGATTTGAATAAAATTTGATGATAGTCAATTAGGCCTTTAATTAATTACCTCTCCCACTATTTTGACTCAAATCGACAACCCTCACCATCAATTCAGAAGATTGCAGCACACAATCTTCTAGTGGGTCAAGATCCTGAAATCCTCTGAGCCATGGACCAGCTAGGGCTGTCACCCACAAATCAGATCTCCCAGGTAGGCAACTCTTGCCAATTGCATCATATGCAACTCTTGAAAGATGTCATGTGAAACTCTTTGTCATGATCATCTCCATGCCTCAAGGTACTAGATCCCATCTAGATCACCTTGTTAAGTCTGACCCAAAGCCAACACGCTGAATATGAACCCTGCTAGGGAAGACCCACACATTCATCCTTCACACTTCCACGAGATAGATGGTGCACCACTCTAGGGTGTGCCCACACTTGGTTGATCAAGCTTTTCACATGTGTCGCATTTGGAAGGCATCTAAAACTTAATATTTAATGAGGGATTTGGTTTTTATATACA
This sequence comes from Alisma plantago-aquatica, assembly GCA_963693085.1. Classification (NCBI taxonomy): domain Eukaryota; kingdom Viridiplantae; phylum Streptophyta; class Magnoliopsida; order Alismatales; family Alismataceae; genus Alisma; species Alisma plantago-aquatica. The sequence continues at coordinate 582,282,448 of OY856409.1, read as the reverse complement.
TATACATATCCAATCACCACAATATATAGTATGTATCATATACATGCTATATCCCACAGAACACATGCAAAATGATAAAAAGCAATGCTTATGGCCATCCTATTGTGATTCCTCGAGCCAAGAGGAATCACAGTCATCTAGGTCTACATCACATGCAATCTGTACAAGATGAAATATGTGCCTGCCTTTCTGGGTTTGATCAGCTCATCTCCATGACTGATCGGCTTGCCATCAAGTTGGTTGTTCGGGTGCCACCAGCCGATCGACTGGCGCCTCCAGCCAATCGGTTCACCGGTCGTCGTGCATCTCCTCAGGTCGCCACCCACTCGTCTCACTCCTCGAACCGATCGTATGGAACACCAACCGATCAGTTCACGCCTTGAACCGATCGTCTCAGGTCATCCGCAGTTCTTTGAGAAAATAGGAAATAAAATATATCCTATTTACAATTGAATTGTGAAACCCCGAGTTACATTTGAGGGGAGCAAAGGTAGGAAAAGAAATCTCAAATTATTTCGAGTTACATTAGGAATAGGAGAAAAGGGAATCGGTGCGTAGACCGAGATGCAAGCAACCACATACAACCACACACAGATATAGGGTTTATAGGCCATAACCATGCTACACATCCACCACAAAACTCGTTTAAGGGTGACGCGTATCGAGTGCATTAATATTACATATCATATATGTATATTTGGGATTTGTGGATTGGACATGCATAAAGCCAATTTTATTCGCATCGTATGCAATAAATAAAGGCGACAAACCAAAATCGATCATATCGATAATCCTAAAATATAGAGCAGTTGACGTGGCTCTGATACCACTTGTGGGTTTTAAGGGAGGCAGAGAAGCAACAAAAACAAAAAATTTCTCCAAAAACCCAGAGCAAAAGGAATCGTGTCAACGTCTATACAATAGGAAAGATGGTTTGTGGATGCATACCTTGTCCCGAGGCTTGCTCGGCGACAGTACCTCGCGCCTTGCGCGGTCTTCACCTCCGGTCTTGGACAGTGTCTGTGTAGCTCCTGGTCGCACCGGGACTGAAGACTCTTGGTCTCACCGGGACTGTCAGGATTGACAGTTGTCCTCCAAGCGGCAGACGTCTCCCGCCTCTGTAGTTGTCCACACAGACTGCCTAGAACTCCGATCTCCTTATCGCACAAGGAATCAGAAGGAGTCACACCCTCTTGTTGGCGTACTAGTCGCCAACACACTCTCCTACCACCAGTCGCTTTCTGCAGTTGTCTTTCCCTTGTTGTGCCTCCCTTATCGGGTAGCACTTGCTCGGGCTCTCTCGGTTACCAAAACCAGAGAGAACGACAACTTCACAGAGCAACTGGTTGCACTAAGTTGTACCAAGTCACTATGAGAGATGACTGTGACTACCAAGTCATGGTTCCATGTGTCACTCTCACGGTGGGTCTGTCTGGTACCTTGTTCTCTAACAAGTACCTATGTGCTTGGTTTGATATCACTATATCATGACTAATGAGATTCTGTCATCAACCAACACACAATCTAGTCTTTAGTGTTATTGATGTCTATGGTTATTTGCACAATAACAACCGACCAGGGACCAAACAAGAATGTATACTCTTAACATCCGTATGATCTCATCGTTTAGGTCCTCAACCCAAAAGCATACGTCATTGAGTAAAACAATTCTTTTAGACATCTATCATGTTACACTATCATCTCAGAAACAGTTTAAACATATAGATCAGAAATTGCCTTTATTATTATTCAAATCATTTACAAAGTATCCCATTACAATCATCATATGACTTGCTCTATGGGCATACATACCAACAATTTACAAGTATTTGTTAAGCATTTATCAATGGTCTTGTGTCGTTATAGCCTTAATATTCCCTGAAATGCTCATGTTTTAGTACCTTTTATCTTCTCATAGGTAAAGTAGCTAAAATAGCCAATAAAGTAGCTAATATGGCCAGTTTTGGGACTAGCAGGCACTGAACTTGTGATGGTAGCTTTTCTCTGTGCTTTCTCTCAAACTATGGCCCTGTGAAACTGTGTTATTTGCTATATCTTCTAATAATGAATGCCTATTCATCTGGCTTTTGTTCGCCATCTCAGGCCTAATTTTGCTCTAATGATTCACTTTTATTGGCTTTATCTTCTAATATGTGAATTTACCTAGCTTAATTGATTTATCTTCATTTAATTGAGATTTCTGCACCTATGTGCAGGTCAAAGTGGGCACAATGGCCAAATTTCCTCAGCCCATCTCTCGACTGCTAACCAGTGTTCAAGCTACAATAACCTCTCTACATTCAAGCCAGACCGCGACCCCCCTCTCCCTACCATGATCGTGGTTTCTCTCCTCGCTTACTATAGCATGACTTGAGGACTGCAGCTGTGGCTTCATCTTCTGCTAACCCTAAATAACTATAGTCGTGGTTTTATCACCCCCACAACCGTAGTCGTGGTCCCTCCCTTCCTCGACTGAGCATCTTATGCCCTAGACTGTGACCTCCCCATCCAGGCATGCCGCGACCACCAAGCACCTATCCACCATCGACAACGACTACGGGTGCCCCCTCCAGCAGTCGACCGTCCTACATCATCATCACCTACCCGCTATCTCCTCCACCCATGGTGCAATCACCAACAGCCCTCTATGACTCCACAACATCACCTACCCTCTAGCAAGAGGTCACGATCCAATCTCTCCTCCATCTGCACCTCCCGCCATCGCCTCCTACGTGACACCACGACAACATCACTTCTTCTTCCACCTCTCTAAGGTCATGATGACCTCAACGCCTGCCTCCCCCTCCAAGCAACAAAGACCACGATCAATAGTACACCTCTCAAGGTGCAACCATGACTCCCCTCTCCATAACTGCGATCGCGGTCCTTCCACATCCAGACCGCGGACACGTCAACCCTCAAACCGCAATCACAGTTTCCACTTCCACAACCTCACTTCCGCGACCTCTCCTCCACGACCTCTCTTTCTTCCCTCCGCTATGCCACGGTCGTGGTTTCCTCCTACCCATATGTGGTCACAGTTTTCTCATTCCCATCCGCAACCACCTGCTGCTAATACAAAGCAACCATACTTCATTGTCTCATGTGCAGCCTTCACAGTCACATTCTGTCATGACCAATAACACCACGATCATGCTACCTACCATGATCTCCCTTACTCCTTGCCCATGGTCCCTTCTTCCTCAATGGTCATAGTCTGTTGCTACACCTAGTTGTGCCCGCAGTCAGTTGAAGATCACACCGTGACCAAAGCCAAAGAGTACCGCGACCCATGCAATGGAGACCTTGCACGTGGTCGTGCTAACCAAGGGACCATGACTAAGTCCTCTAATGAAGACCGCAATCAGTGTTTATAATCACAAGACCTTGACTGAGGTCTAAATAGGGACCCCCTCTCCAAGTCTATAAATAGACCCATATCCCCTCATTTAAAGGGGGAGAGTCCAGAGGCCGGCAGGCTGCCGCCACCCCACCTGACCTAAGATTTTGACCTCCACAGCCAAGAGAGAGCCTCTTTGGTGCTCTTGCGTGCCGTCCACTCCATCCTCCAGATCTATAGAGAGATCCACGAACCTGGTCCATCCATATGCCTATTTCCACCCAGATCTATGGTAGAAACCCATATCTGGACCATCCAACCATCATCCACGCCGTTGTTCGGCGAAGATCCTAGAGAGAAAGGAGGCCAAGGTGTCCAGAAGACCAAGGAGGAAGGTCGAAAAGATGAGATCCAGCCTATACATAGGCTAAGGAGAAAGAGCCACCTCTCCTCTATGGGCTAAATCCCTCTTTCTTCCTCTTTCCTTCTTCCGTTCCCCTTTGCTTTTTTGAAAATGGTGTTCTTCCATCTTTGTTCGGTGCTGACTGTGCTTGTCCATGGCTAGTTGAGCTTCTTCTTGGCTTTGTAGCCCGTTTTGGGCATGTTTATGTACTTTTACCTTAAACAAGTAGATTTATTTCAGATCTAGTATGTTTTCTTATTCTATCTCCTCTCTCTGGTTATGATTTGCTAGTTTAGTTGATCTCTTTCTAGTTTGAACTACTCTTTCTTCCTATATCGAGAGATTTGTGTAGGAATAGACATGAGAAGATAGTTTGTACCAGAGCCCGAGAGGAGGACGATTCAATGGTCATCTATTCCTAACATCTCAGAACATTCTAGACACAAGAGGATCTCTAGAATATGCTGGGGTGTTGATGTGTCATCGTTGAGAGAGATTTGATGGCACAATCATAGATGTGTTTTAGTCACATTGCGTGAGAGAGAGTGGGATGACCCACAGGAATGGACACCACACTACGTGCTAGGTTTGTATGTAGGTTGTTTGTTGAGGTGTTCGAGGGTTTTCTATGCCCGAGAACGGGTGCATATCTGCCCATCTTGTGGTTACATATCCAGGAACCCCTTCTCTCTGTTTAGTAGAATCCCGCAAACTCCATTTTGTTTTGTTTTCTTTGTTTTGTTTTGTTTTATTTCATGACAACCCGCTAGACTAGTTCTAGCACATATTTTCATCGACTAATTTTTTGGCTTATCTAACTAAAGAACAAAGTCTTTGACATCCTAAACGTCACCACGTCCCTATGTTCGACCCCGTATATCTACTTCGACCCCGTAATAAAAGTTGTGGGGGTCCTTGAAGGTTTTGGGTTAGAAATTTAAGAGTTTGACCCTCTCGCGAGTCCTATCACTTATTAGCCAATCTAGTACCACTTCCAAGGAAAGAACAAACCCTAGATTAAAGGATTACAAGATGGAGAACAAAACCCTAGGCCAAAAAGACAAGAAAGAGACGTTCTTCAACTCAACTTAAGCACTACCATGGATAACCATGGATTCGGCCAAGAAGAGAGAAGTCCTTCAAGATCAATTTAAGAGCCACCATGGAAATTACATGGGTTCAGCAAATAAAGGAAGGGAGAAGAGGGTAAGGAAATGAAATGAAGATCATGAGATGGATCACTTACCCAAACCAAAGAGAAGAGCAAAGGATCATCAAGGAAAGGTTGCTCAAAAACCCTAGCTCACATGCAAGATGGCTGACCACTAGAGCTTCACCTTGACCACCAAGAGCAAGGGGGACGAGCTCAAAGCAATAAGAGAGTGAGAAAGGGTGCAAAGGGTTTAGTTGCATGCAAGGAGAGAGGCTTATAAATCTAAGGGTTGGAGAGAGATAAAGAAGGTTAGGTGTCATGCAAACACATGCCATGCGTCCACTATATCTCATCCATGCAAGTACTAGGATCAACCATGCAATAGGGTGATAAACAAGGAAAGCCAGTGACCTCACTTGTCCAAGAAAGCATAGCGTCCAATGGGAAATCATAGTGACCAAACAAGGTCCAGACATAGAAACTGCATAGAACTCTTAGACCTTCAACACATCCAAAAGTTGGGGTACCGAAGAGAAGTGTCAAACTTCATCGATTGCCAACCCAGGGTAGATCAAAGAAAACATCATCAACCAAAGAGAATAAGGACCTTGTAAAACTTAGAGATCGCCAAACTCCAGGTGACTTATCATTCAAGGTCAACATTAACTAGGGCATCCAAGCAAACCTAGAACTTCAACACATGATTTCGCCACATTAAACCAAGGTAAAACAAAGATTTAGGGTGCCACTCTCTCCAACATGATGTAAAAACATGTAAGGTACAACAAGCATATGACAAACTACAAGAAAAACCCTAAACATGGGTAAATTGCAATTAGGTCAAAAAAGCACATATAAGCATAACTAGCTCAAACATCATCCAAATTGGACCAAACTAGAAACATAAACCTATCACATGTTATCAGAGAACAAGAGATTCTATTAAGGTTTTAACTATCTCATTATGCCAAGTAAGAAAGATCAATTAGAAATCTAGGTCAGGGGTCTTACATTATTGAAGAAGGTGTTTAAGACACATGTACTTAAATTTGAAATATGGCCTTTGGAACATTAAAGTCAACACTATAGGTATATGAATAATTAGAGCACCCTAAATTTTTATGTAGTTTGGGAAAATCATAGATAATTCCCAATGTATACATATTATAAGATAGCATAACCCTAATATGGTAACTTCCATGTATATATAAACACATTGATAACTTCCAATTGGAATCTTAAAATATATTCGAGAGTAATGTGATGTAACATAATTTTTTTACTTCAAATTTATTAAGGATAATTCATCACCATATAAGTGGAATGAGATGAGGTGTCTAAGGAACGATGTTTAGTGAAGGTTCCGGCATAATTACTCCCAATCCACATAGGAGATGGTGGAGTTTCCACACTTTGCATATTGACCTAGTCAAGGATATTTTGATTACTTGGGGAAAATTCTAATATTTGAATAGGATATTGAACTCAATTTAAATTATAAATGATATATACAGACCTCATTGATATAGATAATAATAATATGTTGACATATGTAGACGAACATTTACTGAGAAAAAGAAGTTACATTGATTTTAAAAAATATAATATGACTTATAGACTACATATCTAGTAAAGGGAGTGTCCTTCACAACAACCTCATCCAAAAATAACCCATAGAGATGATCAATTGGAATTTTGGAAATCTAAAAGACAACTAGTATTTTCCCTTATATAGGTGTAGTTATAAATCATGGGAGACTTTGGAACTACAAAATCATGCCACTTGGTATAAGTCTCACAGTATATACATATAGATGGGAATTGTTGACCATCAAAAAATGTTATCTAAATAGATGCAATTTTTAAAAGAAAACGTTGAGATTTAAATTGCATCCCGATCCATAAAAAGATAATTAAATAGTAAAATGTGATCCATATTAGGGCCTCTAGAATATAGAAACTCTCAATTTTCATATATATATATATATATATATATATATATATATATATATATATATATATATATATATATATATATATATATATATATATATATATATATAACCTCTAAATTTTATGTTTAACTACTCATTATATTGGTGTAAAACCCTACCCACTTGAAAATGAAGAAATAAAAATGAAGTATATGTAAAATGTTGACCCAATAAAACTTCACATAAAGATTATTGACAACAATATTAAGTAAGATTTAATAAGGTTTTAAGTTTGTCCAAACAACTATAGTTTATCTAATAACTTTGATATTCATAATTTAGATTCTTAACCTCAAATTGTGTACATGACCCTAGAGGAATGTTAGGGAACATGCATTGCTAAGTTCTTAGATGATCCTTTATGTTTCATAGAAATTTAGATTCCCAAATTTGTGTAATAGCTAGGATGATGGAGTAATGTTAATTAGAATGGAGACATAAGATGATTTTGACTTGGTTCTCGTATTGATTTTTTAAAAGGGAAGTCTTTTTTTAGGGTTATGGATGTGGAAGAGCGGAGAGGGGCGATTGGCGATCCGGGGGAAGATGAGAAGTTGGAGAGGGGAAGGGATGATAGGGGTGGAGGACAAGCACAAGGCCATGACGCTGGAAAAGAGGACTGCAGTAGAAGAAGATCTCCGAGCCCAGATACTCATCGTAATACCAATGGCACGACCAGGGAAGGAGATATACAAGGAAGACAGAACGATACAGGAAACATGATAATAACACAACTGGGACTGAACCTGCACTACGCAGGAATGAGAGGAATCCCGCAAGAGTCTCAGAAGACGAAGGAAGGGGATACATACAAAAATCATTCGGCTGTAGATGCGGTTGGAGATATGGATAGGAACTTTCTGCCGTTGATTACAGAAGTCGCGATGACACAGGGGAAGGAGATGGAAGGAAACCAGCACCGCTGGGATTCTAAAAATGTCAGATCTGAGCAAGTCATGAAGAGGAGAACAGATTCTGACATGTTCCTGAGCAAACTGTTTGAAGAACACTTAGAACCAGAAGTCGTTAACATGGTAGAATTTGAAGGAAAACCATCTATAATCATTGACCCTATGGAGGAGGAGCTTCTTATAAAGCCATGGAAGTACACGGTTATTGTCAAAGCGTTGGGTACAGAGATCGGATATATGACTCTTAGAGATAGATTAAGATCCATGTGGAGCCTGGTGGGAAGATACAACATATACGAATTGGATCTCAATCACTTTGTTGTACAACTATCTTGCAGAAGGGATTACGATATGGCCATGGTAGGCGGACCATGGAAAATATTCAGGTGTCATCTGGTGGTGTGGGATTGGTACTCTACTTTTATTCCCTCTAGTGATTTACCTAGGAATATAGTATATTGGGTGCGAGTTCTCAACCTGCCTCTACATCTTTATGTCCAAACGATGTTCAGCAGCATAGGCACAACAGTTGGAAGACTGGTGAAGGTAGACGAACACACAATCAAGAGAACGAGAAGCAAGTTTGCGAGGCTTGCAATAGAGATAGACACACATAAAGAACTAGTACCCTTGATCTTGATCAATGGTATAGACTATGAAATTGAATATGAAGGTTTTCTGTTTGCTTGCGCGATCTGTGGCGTGGAGGGTCATACGTCAACAAATTGTAGGAGAGATACAGATCGATCTGAGGAGACACAAGAAAACAATGAGGCTATAAGACAAGTAAATGAAGAGGGGAGAGAAAAAGAAACATGGCAAACGCAAAGAAGGAGAAAATCCAACCAGAGAAATGTGTATCAAAGAAGAGAAAAAAATTAGGAGAAGCAATCTGGATACTCGACATCCACAAAAAACCAATTCGAGGAGTTGGGGGAGGATCATGCAGAGGAGACGGCGAGTAAAGAAGGAGAACTGAATGATCATGTAGTGCAGGGGAATTTACAGAACTTCACAACACCGAAGGTTTGGAGGAAGAAGAAGGTGAACAGTAGTACTGAGAAGAATTCCCGAAATGAGGAAGCAATGCGGGACATTACCAATTTAAGGCAGAACCATACAGGCCAGGGGGATAAGAAAGGTTATCGCGCTAACACAGATGGACATACTGCAGTGAATCTAGACGTAGATGAGGTCGTTGAACTGATAGTAGACACAGACGAGAGAGCGGACAACAACATAGCAAGCCCCAGAACTGAAGATAATATTGCAGACCCAACTAAGGTGGCCTCTTGTACAACTGTAACAATACCAAGGGCAGCAACCTCAGGTAAGAACATAAAAGGAAGTGGAACAAAAATGAAAAGGCAGGGAAACTCCAAACGTATTCACTCTGTAGAAGGGAGGAGGAAGAGCCCCCGACTCAGAGGAGTGCACACCAAAGAAGACATTATAGAAGCGTTGAATGAAGTAGCCAATAAGGAGAACAAAAGTCCAGCAACTTGTTAATTAGAAGTCGACCACACATCAGACAAATCTAAGATTTCCCATGCTAAACTTTCTATATTGGAATATCCAGGGCATAGGTAACAAAGACACTTGTAGAGTGTTAAGAGACTACATCTCTATGTATAAACCTTTGATTACCATTATTTTCGAACCTCACATAAGTGCTGACAAGGTAAGAGACACTATCAAAAGCCTTGGCTTTCTGAACTCTCACAGATCGGAAGCGAGGGGTTTCTCGGGAGGAATCTGGGTCTGTTGGAATGAAAATTGCATCAAGGTAGAGATTGTCAATACTCATAGATAGTTTATGACTTGTAAAATCAACAATGCTATCTTTGCTACGTTCATATATGCTAATCCTCATAGCCATATTAGAAATTTGATTTGGAAACACATCATTGCCATGGGCAACCGGTTCAAGGAGCCATGGATTGTGGCTGGAGATTTCAATGTTGTTATCTCCCCAGTGAAAACTATGGGTTACCAGTCATTCAATAACCAAGAAGCTATCATTTTCTCTGAAACTATTCTAGAAGCTGGGCTCTCAGACATGGGATTCTCTGGACAGAAGTATACCTACCGTCATGGCTTGAAGCAAAGTAGGTTGGACCGTGTTCTGGCCAACGAAGCCTTCCTCCTAGAATACTCAGACGTGATTGTCACTCATTTACCTAAGATTGAATCTGATCATTGTCCACTGTTGGTTAGATCAGTGAAAAAGAACAAACTTCCTAGACGATTCTCCACCAAAGCATCATGGAATCTGGATAAAACTTTCTTGCCCATGTTGAAGGACTGCTAAAACAATAATATCAGCTTTACATGTTCTATAAGCAATGCCCAAAAGCGAATCAAAACTTGGGAAGAAGAACGAGCTAAACACAAAAGGGCTCACAAAGAGAGGCTTCATCGTAACATAGATCTCCTGTAGAGGAATTTGGCTACCAGGTATGATGGAATTACAGACAAGTTAATCATCGATATGAAGGCGGAATTATCTCAATACCTTTTAGAGGAGGAGGAAGTCTGGAAGGAACGGAGCCATGTGAACTGGCTCAAAGGAGGAGATAGCAACACCCGTTTCTACTAGGCCTATGTCAATCAAAGAAATTAGTCTAATCGCACCACTGCCATTAAACGCCCCTCCGGAGGTTGGACTACATATGCCAAAGAAATCTTTACATTAGTGTCAACGTACTTTATTGATTTATTTACTATGCCCAGTAGGATTCATCAGAACCTTTTCGATAGCACCCCTGCGAGATTTACGTCTATACATCAGGAGGCATGTGCAAATATATCTAAAGAAGTCGAGCAAACTGAAGTAGAGGATGTACTGAAAAAAATGGACCCTTACTAAGCAGCAGGACCCGGCGGATCCACTACTCACTTTATTAAATCCAACTGGAATGTTTTGGGAAAGTCTGTAGTTAGGGCTGTTAATGAAGCTGTCCATTGTTCTTATTTGGAAGAAGGGATGTGTAATTCCACTATCATCCTAATACCGAAAGTCTCCAAGCCTGTGTCGAGTTGTCAGTTCCGACCTATATCCCTGAATAACACCATCCTAAAGATATGTTCTAAGGTTGTGGTGGAGCGCTTAAAGGACTGGTTTCCAAAGTGGATAAATCCTGCGCAAAGCGCCTTTGTTCCAGGTCACAAAATTTCTGACAATATTGTAGTTGCCCAGGAACTCATACACTCGATGAGGAAGAAGACGTCTACCAAAGCTATGGCCATAAAGATCGACCTGACAAAAGCTTATGATATGATGGACTGGAGATTCATAGAAGATACGCTAAAGAAAATTGAAATCCCTCAAAACATCAGAATGTACATGATGAATTCGATCAAAGGGGGTCAAACAACCATCGCTTGGAATGGGGTAACCTTGGATGTGTTCAAAGCTACAAAGGGTTTGAGACAAGGAGATCCTCTGAGCCCTTATATTTTTGTTTTGTGCATTGAAAGGCTGGCCAGATGATCGAAGATGCAGTCCTTGAAAAAATGTGGAACCCTTTAAAGCTGTGCCAGAACGGGCCACGTATAGCACATTTGTGCTTTGCTGATGACATACTTCTTTTCACCAAGGCCAATGCAAATAATATCAAAACTATTATGAAGTGCTTCAGGAAGTTTGAGAAGGTGTCAGATCAAGCTATCTCTATGGAAAAAATGAGAATCTACTTCTCCAGAAGAGTCACCAGAGTGGAAGCAGATGGTATTTGTGAGATAAGCGGATTGACAAGGACCCAAGATTTGGGGAAATATCTCGGTGTCCCACTGCTGCATAGCAGAGTGAACAAGAATACCTATAGTGAAGTTTTAGAGAAGGTGAATGGAAGAATGAATTCTTGGGCAGTCTGCAGCCTTTCCATGGCTGGAAGGGTGTGCTTGGCGAAGAGCACACTCACTGCGATCCCATCTTATGTCATGCAGACTACCAAGCTTCCACTTCAGTTATGCGACAGAATAGATAGAGCTATTAGGAAGTTTATATGGAGTGGAGGCAGAAGCAAGAGGGGGTGCACCTCATCGCCTGGGAAAGGGTGGTGAGAAGCACATCCAATGGAGGGCTCAACATTAAAGCCATGAGGGATTGGAATAGTGCATTAATCATGAAACATACTTGGGATGTCATGAGTAATGGACAAACTGCATGGAGTACAGCTATGGCAGCAATACTAGAGATGAATCCTAACACATCCAATGCTTACTGTTCTGGTCTAGCTCGGTCAGTTGTCCTTAATAAGGAATTTGTTGAATCCAACTCCTATATGTCTCCTATCAACGGAAATGCTACTAATGTCTGGAGAGATATATGGCTACCTAGTGGGAAATCCTTAAAGGACTATGTGAAACAAAGCATACCGGCCGCTATTGAGGATTTGCAGGTAAGTAGTTTAATTGACCCGGAGAATAAGTGGGACCTGGAGTTCTTGGATACCTGGCTACCCAAGGATATCATTAAGGAGATTCAATTCATACCTACGCCTACTGAACAGGGAGGCGAGGATATATGAGTCTGGAGACCAGACCTGAGAGGCATGTTTTCAGTTGTTACGGCCTATAGAGCCTTGCGAGTTAACAAGGAGATCAAAAGGGATGGCCACTGGCGTATTTTATGGGAGACCAAAGTTGCGGCCCGGATTAAGATGTTTTTCTGGTTAGTTGGAAATAATGCCATTCTCACTAATAGAAATAGACAAAGAAGACACATGACTACAAATGCTACGTGCAACATATGCAATATATGTGAGGAGGACACTTTGCATGCCCTTAGAGATTGCAGGAAAGTTCATCCTATATGGATGGGTTTGTTCAGATCTAATACCCCTCCTAACTTCTGGGAGGAGGTTGATTTGGGCAGGTGGTTAAGCCTAAATTTGAAATTTACAAAAGAGTATAAAGCAAAATTCATGATAACTTGTTGGTATATCTAGAAACAAAGGAACTAGTGGGTTTTTGAGAAGAAAGAAACTAATGCATAGCACCAAGTTCTATCGATTATCACTGAAATGTGCTTGAATGACCAAGCATGGGAGGTCAAGAATGAACAAGCTACTGGAAACAACAAGGTGGCCTGGAGGAGACCAGCTCAAGATCTCTTGAAAATCAATACTGACGCTGCTTTCAAAGGGAAAAGAAGTGCTATTGCTGCTGTTGTTCAAACCATCATGGTGAGTGGTTAGGAGGTATAGGACAGTTAATTAAGGTAGATTCCACATTGGATGCGGAGATGCAAGCTGTGGAGCTTGCCTACAAAATATGCATTGTCTAAAATCTCAAGAATACAACCATTGAAACTGACTGCAAACAGGCTGTAATTATGATTAAAGAGGACCATAGGAGAAATCCCAAGTATGCTAGACAAATCTGGGCTATGTAGCAGGATAGATGTAAGTCCAATCGGTTACAATTTGGTATGAGAGAAGGCAATACCCTTGCGGATTCTCTATCTAAGTATCACCTTAAAAATAAAACTGGTAACTGTGAATATCATAAGTTTCTAGATATAGAATCATGTAATATGTTAGGTGAAGTTTGTAATGGTAGTAGTACTACCATATTTAATTCTATGCAATTTACCAAAATTTGTAGTACAAGTTTGAGTGGGCTTGTACGAGGTGGACAAGATGAATAAAATCACCACCTGACTTTCCCTAAAAAAAGTTTTAAAAGTTTTCCCATCAAGAAATTTATTACTTTATAATATTAAATGTATCAAGAAATAAATGATTTTTGGAATTTTATCGATGATTTATTAATATAAGTCACAATCAAGGAGGTATGAGAAAACCCTAGAGCAGAAACCTAGATCTGAAAAAGGATACATCATTGTAACGGATACACTTATTTAGATTATATTTGAATCCTTCTAAGGAGTGGAGAGTAGAACCTGACCAAGCTGATTTTTAGGACGATTTCCTCTTTAAGGGGTGAAGAGTTGTAGCATATTAAAATTTGGGTACTAAATTTATTTTGAACTATAATTTTTTACTTTTTTCCTAACTTGATCCCAATTAAAACATGTCCTTCAGTTTAAGTCTCATTTAGTTATTTAGACTCAGCATAATATTCTTTCATATAAATAGCATTCGATTTTGTTTCTTTGGTCTAAATATTTTCATTCCCCTCTCTAAATAAATTTTTAATATAGATCCTTCAATTTTTAACTAATGAGTGGTTCCATTACCCATTAGTGCAATTCAATGTTTTTGGACCAACATATTATGATTTGAACTTGTATTCTAATGAAATAATCCCTTTTGACTAATGGCTATGGAATCACACTAAAATATTTATTTGAATATTAATACTACTATTTTTATTTCTTGTGAAGAATGATTAAATTAGTCATCTCATAGTCACAATTAGGGGTTATAGAATCTTTATAAATTAGCTTGATAGAATGTAAACACATGGCTAAAATATTAGAGGTTGGAGATGTTCCATTTATAAGTTACAAAAATTCGAAGAAATTAGCAAGTACAAAATTATTACAAGTAAATTACATTTAGTTAGGGTAATAAAACTCATCTCCTTACTCAAACCTAGCTCTCAGCCAATTAAGCAGAAAAATAGTAGAGTCGTTATTTACGACAAATCTCATTAAAGTCAAGAAACTGAACTAATCTCTCCTCATTGAAGTCCTCTACAGTCCCTTGGCACCTCCTTGAATCCCCAACATCTTTTCTCCCTCTTCCTCATTCTATAATCCCCAGCCTCCTTGGCTATAAGCAATAGAGACTTGTAACATAATGTCACCCCTTGGTCGAATTATCCTTGACCTCGCTCAAAGATGAACGTCACAGACCTATAAACTCTAGTAGAGCATCACCCAACCTTGACAAATCTTGACCACACCTACAACATTGCAGTGTCGATGGCATGTGCCTAGGACCTCGACACTACCTAGACTATAACCACCCAAGACACCTTCATCAAAAGTGGCAACATGACACGAACCTTGATCCTCCATTTCCAGAATGATGCCTCACTGTCATACTGCCATCTTCATCATGACCACCATTCCAACCCGATGATCTCTACAAGCCTGCATACCTAGAACTGCAACCAATGTTGCAAATCCGTGACCTAAATCTACCACAACCATCTTCGACCCCACAAGAAATGATAATGGTGCCCTTGCAAACACCATGATGCCCTGCCATCCCCATGGAGGTGACCTTCAATCATCATCACTAAAAGCAAACTCGACCATTGTCTCCTACCAATGGCCTAAAGAGGAACCTCCAAACCTTCTTGATCTCCCACCCTTCAACCTAGTTGGAGATCATCTTATCACCACCTCCACCATTAAAATGCTAGGGCCATAATCTTTTGTAGTGCCATATCTTGGTCGCAAAGTGCAGATGACAAACCCAATTGGCCCAAGTCATTACAGACTCAAAAAAGACACTGATCGACAAAGACTGGATCAGCTGCAATGAACTATAAGTTATCAGTTCGTGCCCTATACCCCAGATTTTGTTAAATGAATGTTTGATATACATGCCAATATAAGTTAGATCTAAACTAATGCCTAAATGTCTAGATAATAACTAGGACAAGCCTTAGGCTAAACAAAAACTAGTGAGTTTAGTAAAATGGAATAGTTGGGTGACATAATAATATATATATGTTATATGTAGATCATGATTATCATGATGGTCAGACTTAATATATTCACTATTGTGCTTCCCCATGCCACAAACCACAAGGAAACTTAAAACTAACCACAGAAACAAACTTCAACAAATAGATTACTAGAAAACATAGGAAATTAAAACCATTTTCACTAAAATCCAAATAGCAAAAACCTTTACATATGAGTCTTTTCATGTCACAAGATACTTACCATTTATGCCATCATTCTATCACAAGAAAACCTACCCCAAACATATATATACATAACCACTGTATCCATACATGAAAAGGACACACAAGCCAAAACATGTATCAAAACACGTCTACAAAACACACCCAAAAACCATCCCAAAGACCTGAGTGTACATGGAGAACTCTAGGACTCTAACAACAAAAGGACCACCAGAAGCACCTTCTATCTTATCAACAACTATCCTTCTTGTTGTAGCACAACCTCTATTGCACGATCTCTACCTCCTTGTGCACATCCACCTAAATATGTGGGGATCCCATGGATGTGATTCCAAATCTCAGTGGAAGATATAACTCTCCACCAACACTATTATTAGCACAGTTAAGATAATTAAAGAATAACAGTAAAGCTACAACTATTAAAAGTAGGTAATCATTACTAACAGAATAAGAAATTGCAATTAGATTATGAAACATCTTATCATCATAAAAGGAATATGAAGAACATGTATACTCACTACCAACTATACTGTATAAAAGCAAGCATGGCCTCATCCAATATTTTCATATTTGATCCTATGTAAGTATGATACACAGAAAATTATGTATTCTATTATGCCTTGAGGATTCAAGTCATACCACCCAAATACAACCGACCACTGCTAAGTCAAAATCAATGCCATACAATGTCTATGGAAGAGCCATAATCCACGATCTCACCCCCTCAGTCAGTACAAGTGAACTTGTAGTGAACTTACCAGTCAAACTGCTACCAACAATGTATAGTCCAACTGTACAAGTTTATCCCGCCTTGGTACAGGTCACAACGCTAGAAAAACTGAGCTATAGCCCACAGCCACACTCCCACTAGGGTATGGCCCACAACCAATCTTGTATCACATGTCACTGAGCTACGACCGGAAGCCACACTCCTATTAGGGTATGGGCCGTAGATAATCCTATATCACATATCACTAGGAGACCAACTCACACAAGGTTATCTCATATATCCTATAAATAAGGGGATATTCATCCTCACCCCCTGTTTATTCAAAAATATGTGCTCCGAGTTAAACTCGTTTCACCATTCACCAAGTACTGACACTAAATGGATCTATGGCACAGGGAAAGGCTACATGATTAGGTTCCACTTGATTAGTTAGGTCATTTTAGCATCTTTTAGCATCAATAAAGTTACAATGTATAAAATCATAACAAATTCTACAAAAATAAGAGCATAATACTCTTCCAACATATATAACATATAGGGTGTGAACTTGTCACTTATCACCATATGATGCATCAATTATTGCCATTCACAACATCATCAACAAAGCCACATTCCATGGGATATCAATCCCTCAACTCTATCAGTAGGAAACATCCTTTCATGTCAAAACAATAACCACTATTAGGTCATAAGGCCCAACCACCATAGTCATGTATCACCTGTATAATCAGCATGCCTCACAAGGGCATGTTCAATCATGTCTCACATCATAGTCATCATAGTACACACTAGATATGATAATGAATTCCACAACACGTTCATGGTTATAAGATCATAATGAAGAGAGATAAGCACATAACATCAGAGCCATCCATGGTAAGGATATAAGCAAGACTTGTTCACTTTTAGGGTTTAGGGTTTCCACTTTTCTCTGATTAGGGTTCACAAGGTTAGGGTCAGCCAACCACCCTAGAATCACCATCCTACACCATGATGGAGTGTGTTAGGATTAAGAAACATCAGTAGAGAAAATTGAAGATCATACAAAATAGTATGACAAATATGTACACATGATTAACATTAGATGTTCATATATGTTTCATAACCACCTACCATCACCACATGTTAACCACTTAGGCATATAGGTCATGGCCAACCTCCATAGTATGTCGCAACCATGATGTACACTGTGGGTATCTCGACCTTCACTTCCTCACCATGTTGTGACCACCTCCTACATGTCACGCCAGTGACATTAGGGTTAGGGTTTCTCTTCACCCTTCAACCATGTGTCGCAACCAAACTCCTAAACCACCCATATGTCACAACTGTGGTGTCCCCCTAGTCATGACCACCACTCCAAAGGTTGTCTCCACCAAGCTAAGGCAAGAGACTAAGAGTTTCAAGGGTACTGAGCTCTAAGGTCTCAACCCAACGTCACAAGGTCAAATATTACCACAAGAAGGGATATCTAGACCAAAGCCAACAAGGTCGCGGCCATCTCAATGGTCTATGTCATGACCGCGAAGCCCATAGCCATGTCTCGACCACCAAACCTCCTAGGTCACAACCACACCAAGGGTAAACACCTAGGTCACCAAAATAGGCCCAAAACTAAGCAAGAACCATGATCATCATGAAAGGAGACTCAAGCAAGCCGATCTCCACAAACCCTAAGGAAAAGGTCTAAGAAGAGCATGACTAAAGGAAGAGAAACCATATCCAAGCTGACCAAAAATAAAACTAACCTCTCACTTACTTATAGGTGTACAAATGCCAAGCATGGAGACTAGATCAAGGGTCAAATGTGTGGAAGAAACTCCATATCATCATCTCTACCCAAAACTAATACAAGAAGATTAGGGTATCAGGTTACTTCCAAACCAAGCATGATAACTCTCCCAAACGAATTCTAGGGTTAAGCTTCATATGCTAGCATGATGTAGGAACATCTTAAAGAGGGAATACAATAACACAACATAACTAGAAGTGCAATAATAGAGAGGGTTTAGTGTTATATAACCCGCCTTAAGAAGATCACCACCAAAGATCCAAGCTCTAAGATCAAGAGGTCCAGGAACACGATCTAAGGGTTGAAGAAGCTCCACCAAAAGATCCACTCTTAGGCACAAGAGCACCTCAAGAAGGGATAAACACCAAGGTTAAAGGATAGCTCAAGAAGACAGAGCAAAACCCCAAAACTGAACCAAATAAAGAAGGGAGAAAAGAGAGAAGAAACTCTCTCTCTCTCACTAGAGCATTTCCTTATCAAACCATGGCCTAAGGCCGGGAAGAAGGAAGAAGATAGGGTAGAAGATCCAAAGAAACACCAAAAAAAGTAGATAAACACTCACCAGAGTTAGAGATGGCCAAGAATCACCACTATCATCACATGCGAGGGATGAGCCACCTCCAAGGCACCGAGAGCACTCCTTCTTACTCCACCAATCTCCAAGGACAACCACAAGAGAAAGGGAGGAAGAAGATGACCAAAAAGGGACACTTTCATGGATAGAAGAAGGTTCATATAGCAAAGGAGGATGGAGGTAAGACAAAGGATGAGGTGTCAACAAGATAGAGCTCCAAAGAAACACTTGTCCACTTAAAAGACTAACATGAAACCACATGCAAGAGATGGTGATACTCCCTAGGTAGGATCTCGACCACCTAAGAAACCAACCCTATGTTGTGACAACAACACACCTAGGATTCCAAGGTCGTGACACACCACCACATCACCACAAGATCGCGACACCAAGACCACCCATGAAGCCTAGGTCTAAACACACCCCTCCAACCTCTACCTCGACCCAAAACAACCTTGGTCACGACCACCACACCAAGGTGGAAGTTTCACAACCACGACACCCCGCAACAGGCCCTAGGTTACAACCTAAATCAAGGCAAAAAAACAAGGTCACAAGGCTAAGGCATACAAACCCTAGAAAACCCTGATCTCCACTAAGGGTGATACTACTCAACCAAGAGCCAAACTAAGCACCCCAAAGAACCAAGATCTCCCCATGAAGCCAAGAGAGAGAAGGAACACTCTACAGGTGACAAACTACACATCAACCCCCTATATTGGGTAAATTGCAATGTGCACCAAAACTAGCATAGAAAGCACAAACATCAACCAAACAAACTCAAATGGGAGACTTAACCTCTCCACAAGCCCTAATCAAATATCAAAATATTAGAGCAAGTTTCTAAGGACATGATTAAGTTAAATCAAACAAGGTTACCCTAAAACTCAGGCCAGGCTCCTTACAGGCCATAAACCCCTAACAAGGATTTTGCCCCTGAAATCCTAAGAGAAAAGAGAGGGATACTTCCTCTTGATCTCTTCCTTGAGCTCCCGCATGGCTTCCTCAACACCACAGTGATGCCACATAAACTTCACAAGCACTATGTCCTTCTTCTTCAGCTTCTTCACTCTTCTATCAAGGATCAACATTGGGCCTTCAGCATAGGACAGCCACATCCTCATCAAGATCCACCTCCATAGGCTGTAACATCAACTTTGTATCAGGATGGTACTTTCTCAACATCCTCACATGAAATACTAGATGCAACTTGTGCAGCTCAGGTGGCAACTCCAACCTGTAGGACACCTTCCCAACATGTTTCACCTTGGGGTAAGGTCCCATAAACTTGGGAGCCATCTTACCCTTCTTCCCAAACCACATAACACCTTTCTAGGGGGAGACCTTGAGGTATACCCTATCTCCCACTTGGAACTCCAAGGGTCTATGACGGTTATCTACATACGACTTATATCTATCCTATGTTGCCTTCAACTATTTTTGAATCACTTTGATCTTTTCTGTCATTTTCTACACAAGCTCAGGACGAAGAAGCTGGTATTCTCCCATCTTAGACCAAAACAACAGAGACCTGCAACGCCTCCCATACAATGCCTCATATGGTTCCATGTCGATGCTTCCCTAATAGCTGTTATTGTAGGCAAACTCTATCAAACTGAGATGTATGTCCCAACTGCCAAAAAACTAAAATACCCAAGCTCTCAACATATCCTCTAGGGTCGGTATGGTCCTCTCAGACTGACCATCTGTCTATGGGTGAAAGATAGTGTTGAACCTCAACTGCATACCCAAATCTGTATAGTCACTCCCAAAAGAGACTTGTGAACTGAGGGCCTCTATCATACACAATAGTTGCTTGAACACCATGTAAACACACTATCTCATCAACATAGATCAGGGCAAGCTTCTCAACAGTATACGTCATCTTCACATGAAGAAAATGTGCTAACTTAGTCAACCTGTCAACGATCACCCATATGGAATCATAACCTTTAGTTTTCCTATGTAGATAAACCACAAAGTCTATGGTCACATGATCCCATTTCCACTAAGGTATAGGAAACAATTGCAATGTTCATGCAGGCTTTTGATGCTCGGATTTAACCTACTGACACACAGTGTATCTCGCCACAAACTCAGTCACATCTCATTTCTAGCCAGGCCACCAATACATATCCTTCAGATTATGATACATCTTAGTGCTACATACGTGCATGACATACATGGATGAGTGATCCTCTTCCAACACCATCTTTCTTAGGTCATCATCCTCAAGAACCACTACTCTACCATGGTAACAAACCATCCCATCATCTAACTCATGGAAGCCATCACGCTTCTCGTTGCCCAACTCTGATCTAATCTATTGTATCATGGTATCAACATGTTGTGCCTCTCTGATCTATTGTCTCATCGTTGGCTTCACTCGCAACTGAGCTAACAAGTCTGTTAGCAAAGAAACTTCCAGCTTAACATTCATTTGAGGTAGGGAGATCAATATGTCTCACTTGTGGCACACCACAGAACTCAATTGGGCTCCACCCATAGGCGAAGATGAAGACTTTCTTCTCAATGCATATTCCATAACTTTCACCTTCCCTAGATGATAATCAATCATGCAGTTGTAATCCTTGATTAACTCCATCCAGTGTTGTTGCATCATGTTCAGTTTCTATTGTGAAAATATGTACTTCATGTTCTTATTATCATTGAATATCTGACACTTCTTGTTGTGAAGGTAGTGCATCTAGATCTTTAAAGCATGGACTACAATAGCTAACTCCAGATTGTGGGTTAGGTAATTCTCCTCATGTTTCTTAAGTTGTCGGGAAGCAAAAGAAACCCCTTTCTTGTCCTACATTAGCACACAAGCCAAACCATTCCTAGACACATCACAGAAGACTATGTATCCCTTTCCTTGCTCAGGTAAGACTAGAACCGGTGCACTTGTCAAATTCTCCTTAAATGTCTAGAAAGCATGCTGACATATGTCATCCCATATGAACGACACGTCCTTCCTTATCAACTTTGTTAGCGGAAACGTGATAGTACTAAAGTCCTTGATGAACCTCCTGTAATAGCCTACCAAGCCTAGAAAACTGCACACTTCTGTCAACATCTTTGGATGTTCCCGCTCTATTACTAACTCATCCTTCTTAGGATCTACACGAACTCCCTCGACATATATAGCATGCCCCAAGAAGGCTACCTCCTTTAACTAGAACTCGCACTTGTTGAACTTGGCATAAAGCTGATGCTGCCTCAAAACGCTCAATTCCTAAGGAACATGATGTTCATGCTACTCATTGTCACGACTGTATATCAAGATGTCATCTATAAAGACAAGCAAAAACTGGTCAAGAAGTGGCCAGAACACTCTGTTCATTGGGTCCATGAATGTTTTCGGTGCATTGGTCAACCCGAACAACATAACCATGAACTCATAATGACCATACCTCATCCTAAAAGTTGACTTCAGTGTGGCATCCTTCTTGATCCTCAACTGGTGATATCCTGACATCAGGTCTATTTTCAAAAACACCACCATGCCACGTAACTAATGAAACATGTCATCTATCCTTGGCAAGGGATAATTGTTCATTATTGTCACCTTATTCAACTACTTGTAGTCTATGCATAGCCTCATGGACCCATTCTTTTTCACAAACAGCACTTGAGTGCTCCACGACAACATACTCGGCCTAATGAAACCTTTTTCAAGCAGCTCTTGCAACTGTCTCTTCAACTCTTCCATCTCTGTTGGAGCAATCCTATACGGTGTATGAGCTATCGGTTGTGAGTCGAGAACCAGATTGATCTCAAAATCAATCTCTCAGTGTGGGGGGACACTTGGAAACTCCTCAGGAAACACATCCTCAAACTCTCTGACAACTAGTACCTCCTAAATACTAGGACTCCTTGCCTCAGTATCTAGCACATGTGCAAAGAACGCCTCACAACCCTATCTCAACAACTTCCTAGCCACCATTTCCGATACTAGACACGTCACAAGGATCTTCCTATCTCCTTGGAAGATCCACATCTTATCACCATCTATAAACATCTCCTACTTGGAGCTACAGTCCAAGACCACTCTATACGTCTCCAAGGTGTCCATTCCAAGGATTAAATCGAAGCCATGTATGTCAATTGGTATGAGATCCACTTGAATGTTGTGCCCTAAAAAAGAAAGGAAACATGAAGGACACACCTCCTGCAATATTGCATAATCAACCAATGAGGTTTATAACAACAAACAATCCTTCTTATGACTGACAGGAAAAAGATAACTGTCAAGAACTTCATGAATGATAAAAGAGTGTGTTGCACCCAGGTCAAGCAAAATAGATACAAAGCAAGAAGAAGACAAATCAGAATGAAATAACTCCATCTGACCTATTACTACTCATGGGTTGATCACCTCCTATGGATGACTCATATCATAGAATCTAGTCATTGCCTATTGATGTGCACAAATCATATCATGTTTGGTTGCATATCCATGTTGTTTTGACTCAATTATCACTCTCATTCATGCTAGATTCTATATTTTTAGCTATTCTTACTTGTCTCATGGTTTGGATTGTAGGTACTATATTTTGCAAGGAAATGATGAGTAATATATCATATTATATCTTATTGGATCACTCCTCAAGTATCTACATGTTTTGGGGTTCGAAACTACGCAAATACCACTTTTTATGACATGTAATTCAGACCTACATGCTGAAAGTTATGAGCAGAATACACAACAGCCCAGAACAGCCAAGTGCACGACGTGCACCAAAAGTGCATGTCGTGCACCCAAAATGCACGTCGTGCACCAAAAGTGCACACCATGCACCTGGGAGTGTCAAGCAGATCAAAGTTTCTAGAAAGTTGCATGGCGTGCACGCAATTGCACGACATGCACCAGGGAGCTAAAAGTTTCTGGAAAGTTGCACGGCGTGCATTTCTTCAGCACACATCGTGCACCTAGGCGCTAAATGTTTCTGGAAAGTTTCACGGCATGCATTTCTTCAGTACACGTCATCCACAGTGCATTCTGGAGCAAATTGAAAGTTTTTGGAAAGATGCACGGCGTGCACTTACGCTGCACAACGTGCACCTAGCAGTTTCAGCATTTTGAAAAATACGAGTTTTTGTTTAAAATGAAGTGGGAACTTAATGGGAAGTTAGGCTCGATCATTTCTATCAGTTCCCTCATCCCAGAGCAAGCCTAGAGCATAGGAGGGCGATTTGGGAGAGATCTAAGGTGGTTTCTTGCATAAAGAAGCCATTTCTTCTTCTCTTCTTCTCCATTTTCTTCTCTGGAGGTGCATCAGAGCTTCTTCACTCTACAAAGCTTCTCGGGAGGGAAGTTTGTCCGATTTGGAGTAGCTGTAGAAGTGGTATTTCGTCCTCAAGTCGGAATTCTACCTTTCTTTGGTTACACCTTGGGATTGCTTAGCTTTTCCTTCTCTAAACCATGTTAAACTCTAAAATTTCTGCACATTTTCTGTTGTACATCATTATGGACGAGTAGACTCTTTTTCTTGGGCATGGGAGAGTAACTCCCATGTCATAGCTTGTATGAACACATGAATGTTGTACTAAATGTTAGTTTCTTGCATGTTCCAAGAGATGTTTCAAATTTGAAATGCTTGTTTGTGTGATTGGCCATCATACTTGCATGTTTTATGCTTTCTTTCATAATCTGAGAAGATGTGTTTGAGAGTATGGAATTACTCTTTTTGCAACTTGTCCTTGACCACGAGAGTGGCTGGTATTATGTTAAGCAGCAAGGTTTGTGATTTGAAATGAAATACATACACGAGAGTGATGTATGGAGTTAAAATCATCATCACTTCACCGAGAGGTGAGTGATGACTACAAACCTCCTTGGCAAGTTATTTAACATGTTTAAATTTGTATTTAATATAAACTATGATGTGATAGTGAAATCCCAAGTCCAAGATCCTTCTATATCTGAATCTTAACTTTTCTTAAGTGATAATTCACTGTTTTGTTTTAAATCTATAATTTAGTTGTTATAATCCAATCATCTTGTATACAACGATCTAGATTATTAAAAATCATAACTCTTACGCCTAACTAACCAACGCTCCTTGTGTTCGACCTCGACTACAACTACTCTCGTATACTTGCGGGATATAGCTAGTTGAGTAAAAGATCATTCTTAATGATTGAAACTCATTAGTGTAAACAACCAACAAGTTTTTGGTGTCGTTGCCGGGGAGCATCAATATTCCTGTTAGAGTAAGAGTTGTTGATAAGTAAATGAGACTACATCACAACCTTCATATCCACCATCATATCCATAAATTATAATTCATCATGATCATCATAATTTATTGTATCTTCCATGTTTGTTTTTGTATCTCACTCACCTTGTTTGTTTGCAGGAGCATATGGGGTGTTCATAAAAAGATCCTTGAACCGTGCATATCTCTACGTTCAGAAAATGAATACATCATTTGCAGCCCTCATGGAGCAAGAAGAAGTGAAACCCAAACATGTATGGAGGAATCACAACCCACACAACCATCATCCATGTCACCATCATCCAAACAACATTCACCCATGCATCCTTCATCCACGTCACCATCATTCACACCTAATTCACCATCAACACCCATACCACATTCTTCCACACCCTCATATACACCACCACCATCTATACCACATCTACCTAATCCTCTGGATTCACATGAAGAACTAGTCAAGGAGGATGACCTTACTCTTAAGGACTACTTTGGTACAACTGCAATGTACATGAGTGGGCCTATTAATATTTCAGAATTTGAGGTAGAGGAGTTTGCTATCAGCCCAGCCATCATACAATTGCTACAGCTGAATACTTTTGGAGGGACACCAATGGAGGATCCAAACCTCCACATTGCTGAATTTACGTAGTTGCTAAGCACCATAAAGATATATGGTGTTCCTACTGATGGGATACACCTAATTCTTTTTCCATTCTCTCTTAAAGATAGAGCCAAGGCATGGCTCTATACTTTGCCAAATAAGTCAATCGACACTTGGGAGGAGCTTCTAAAGGTCTTTTTGGCAAGATATTTTCCACCTAGCAAAATGTTACAATAGAGGATTCAACTCATCAATTATTCTCAAAGGTTTGGAGAGACCTTGTATGATACATGGGAGAGGTTCAAAGATCTTCAACATCTTTGTCCACATCATGGTCTAAGAAATTGGCTTCTATTGCAATCTTTCTATAATGGTTTGTGCTACAATACAAGGATGTCTATTGATGCAGTTGCAAATGGAGCTCTAATGAACAAATCTTATAGAGAAGCCTATGCTATTATTGAAGATATGGCAGCAAATCATTGCAAATGGAGTCCAACTACAGGCTACCACCCATCCTTTTCACATACTACTTCCGGAAAGCAAAGGGAAGATCACACGGTTGGTGCTATAGACATAATTGCAACAAAGCTAGACACTTTATCACAAAGGTTTGATAAGGTAAGCACACAGCCATTTCAAGCAGCCAATATTATTTGTGATGCATGTGGGTTGCTTGGACACTCATCTTCTACATGTTATGCTTCTTCTATTTATTCTCCAATGGGCTACACTCCACCAGACTTCTACAGCAAAGCAAACCCAAATTTCATTCAGCCACAACAACCACAAGTAACTTCTAGATTAGAGTCCATGCTTGCAACATTTATTTCAACTCAAATGCAACAAAATGAGGAATTCCATCAACAAAGACAATCAATGAAGGGTGTCATTTGCCAACTCTCTTCTAAGGTGGACGATATTACCACTCATGCACACATCTTGGAGAAACAAATTACCCAGCAAGCTCTTTTTAGCAAAGAAGCATTTCCACCTTTCTTGCCTAGTCCACCGGAGATGAATCCTACATATTTCAGGCCGGTGACATTGAAGAATGGAGTTGTTATAGAGGTATATCCTTCAAAGTATGATGATGTCGATACCCATGACGATTATGAAGTTTCAATTAAAGGGGAGAAAGCTACAACACATGCTCTACATGTTGATTCTTCAAACCAGACACATGTCCTTCCTCCTCATATTCTAGATGACACATTACTTTATAATGAGAACACTCTTCCCAACTCATATTTTGATGATGCTTCAAAGAAGAATGAAAAGACAAATAGTATTGGCATACAAAAGACTATTCTTGCTACAGCTCATAGGTGCTTTTGCTTGCCCCAAATCAAGGACATATTTGCAAGGAGGCATCAATCTCTAGCACAACAATTTCCAGCTACAAATCAGAGCACTGATCCTCCATGGACTTTGATGTTTCCATCATGATGAGGTACCCGGTTGCAACCTTTTTAGTTTGATTTATGCAGTGAGGACACTACAGATTTCAAGCTTAGGGGGGGAGCAACCAGATGGTAACCTAGTTCTTTTAGCTTTTCCCTTTCATGTTATTTGCTTCTTGTCATTTGCTTTTGTTTTGTGTTCACATTTCAGTCTTTTGTTTTCAATTTTTCTCTTCTTGTGGCAATTCTAGTATGATATGAGGTTTATCTATTATATGTGGATAGAACTTCTATGCTTAACTGATTGTCCTCTTTTGATGAGAAATATCATTTAGAGAAATTGTAAAAGACATGCATTAATCAAATGAAATCTTTTGGCCATCAACATGTGCTTAACTCTGGTTTATGCTTCTAGCCTAAACATTCATCTTTCACATCCTTGATTGCTTAAAACATGTAATGGTTTCAATTTTTGTGAGTAAATCAACTTTACAACATCATTTGGAATACAGGATGCCCTTGTCAAGCTCTTAGTGCATTTCCAACCACTCTTTCAATGAAAATTTTTCAAAACAAATGAATGAAATCTAGCTAATGTTGCAATTTAGTTAACTCTCCTATGTTTTTGGAAAAAATTTAAATTTTCTTTTGTCATATCTCATCTTTATACCCCATAAAAGATGGCTAAACCGCCCACATATCATGCTAGCCTAGTGTAAGTCCGATCTGGCCATGATGGTTAGGTGATGTGTCTTAAAAGAGGGTAAAATACCCCAACCGACACTCCATGTGTGCATAAGCCTACATTAGCAGCCGAGTGTCGAAACCCACAATCCATTATCATATCACTTTTGAGAAAGAAGGAGAGTACAACTAAAATTGTCAATTTTAACTAAGATTTCATCATGTGTATCCTTAATAGTTAAGAGTTTGAGTTGTACATCCACTAATTGTTTGGCTTAGTCATCCAAATTCTACTTAGTGTTGTTTAATTGATTGATTCATTTAATTTTGACCACCCCTTTTGAACTAAAAATCTCTTTCTTGGGTGTTTAAGTTGAATTGATGGCTATGAGTATAAACATGTTATCATGGTTGGCTTAGTCTTATACACATCTTTCTTTTCATTTGATCTATGCATGAGCTTGACAATTCTTCATTTGTGTTTCTATGCTCTTTTTGCTTGAGGACAAGCAATGGTTTAAGCTTAGGGGGATTTGATGTGCACAAATCATATCATGTTTTAGATCATGTTTGGTTGCATATCCATGATGTTTTGACTCAATTATCACTCTCATTCATGCTAGATTCTATATTTTTAGCTATTCTTACTTGTCTCATGGTTTGGATTGTAGGTACTATATTTTGCAATGAAATGATGAGGAATATATTATATTATCTCTTATTGGATCACTCCTCAATTATCTACATGTTTTGGGGTTCGAAACTACGCAAATACCACTTTTTACGGCATGTAATTCGGACCTACACGCTAAAAGTTATGAGCAGAATACACAACATCCCAGAACAGCCAAGTGCACGCCGTGCACCTGGGAGTGTCAAGCAGATCAAAGTTTCTGGAAAGTTGCACGGCGTGCACCTGGGAGCTAAAAGTTTCTGGAAAGTTGCACGGCGTGCATTTCTTCATCACACGTTGTTGTGCACCTAGGTGCTAAAGGTTTCTGAAAAGTTGCACGGCGTGCATTTCTTCAGTGCACGCCGTGCATAGTGCATTCTGGAGCAAATTGAAAGTTTCTGGAAAGTTGCACGACATGCACTTACGGTGCACGACGTGCACCTGGCAGTTTCAACATTTTGAAAAATATGAGTTTTTGTTTAAAACGAAGTGGGAACTTAATGGGCGGTTAGGCTCGGTCATTTGTGTCAGTTCCCTCATCCCAAAGTAAGCCTAGAGCAGAGGAGGGCGATTTGGGAGAGATCTAAGGTGGTTTCTTGCATAAAGAAGCCATTTCTTCTTCTCTTCTTCTCCATTTTCTTCTCCGGAGGTGCAGCAGAGCTTCTTCACTCTACAAAGCTTCTCGGGAGGGAAGTTTGTCCGGTTTGGAGTAGCTGTAGAAGTGGGATTTCATCCTCAAGTCAGAATTCTACCTTTCTTTGGTTACACCTTGGGATTGCTTAGCTTTTCCTTCTCTAAACCATGTTAAACCCTGAAATTTCTGCACATTTTCTGTTGTACATCATTATGGACGAGTAGACTCTTTTTCTTGGGCATGGGAGAGTAACTCCCATGTCATAGCTTGTATGAACACATGAATTTCATACTAAATGTTAGTTTCTTGCATGTTCCAAGAGTTGTTTCAGATATAAAATGCTTATTTGTGTGATTGGCCATCATACTTGTATGTTTTATGCTTTCTTTCATAATCTGACAAGATGTGTTTGAGAGTATGGAATTACTCTTTTGGCAACTTGTCCTTGACTACGAGAGTGGCTGGGATTATGTTGAGGAGCAAGGTTTGTGATTTGAAATGAAATACATAGACGAGAGTGATGTATGGAGTTAAAATCATCATCACTTCACCGGGAGGTGAGTGATGACTACAAACCTCCTTTGCAAGTTAATTAACATGTTTAAATTCATATTTAATATAATATATGATGTGATAGTGAAATCCCAAGTCCAAGATCCTTCTATATCTGAATCTTAACTTTTCTTAAGTGATAATTCATTGTTTTGTTTTAAATCTATAATTTAGTTGTTCTAATCCAATCATCTTGTGTACAACGATCTAGATTATTGAAAATCATAACTCTTGCGCCTAACTAACCAACGCTCCTTGTGTTCAACCTTGACTACAACTACTCTCGTATACTTGCGGGATATAGCTAGTTGAGTAAAAGATCATTCTTAATGATTGAAACTCGTTAGTGTAAACAACCAACACCTATTGTCACCCCCGTCCTCTAATGCCCTAAGAAGACGATCCAACCTGGGATGCTTAGCCATGTCCTTATCCTCCTGCACTACTGTTCAGCTATCTCTACGAGCCCTACTTGCTATGCCTTATTTGTTGGGTCACCTCGTGAGTGTCCTCATGGGGCGAGCCCTACTTTCATTAAAATCCAAACAAGAAAAACCTTTACATATGAGTCCATTCATATCACAAAATACTTACCATGTAAGTCACAAGCCTATTACAAGAAAACCTATCCCAAACATATATATACATATCCACTGTATCCATACATGAAAAGGACACACAAGACAAAACATGTATCGAAACATGTCTACAAAACACACTCAAAAACCATCCCAAAGACTTGAGTGTACAGGTATGACTCTAGGACTCTAAAAACAAAAGGACCACCAACAACACCTCCAATCTTGTAAACTATTGTCCTTCTTGTTGCTACTCAACCTTCGTTGCACGATCTCTACCTTCTTGTGCACATCTACCTAAAAACATGTGGGGAACCCACGGAGTGAGATTCCAAATCTCAGTGGGAGATATTACTCTCCACCAACACTATTATTGGCATAGGTAAGATAATTAAGGAACAGCAATAAAGCTACAACTATGATAAGAAGGTAATCATTACTAACAGAATAAGCAATTTCAATTAGATTTTAAAACATCTTATCATCATAATAGAAATATGAATAACATGTATATTCACTACCAACTATACTGTACAAATGCAAGCAAGGCCTCATACAATATTTTCATATTTGATTCTATGAAAGTATGCTACATGACTGATTACATATTTTATTATGCCCAAAGATTTGACTCATACCACCCAAATCCAACAGACCACTACTAAGTCAAAATCAGTGTCATACAAGGTCTATGGAAGAGCCAAAATCTACAACCTCACCCACTCAGTTAGTACGAGTGAACCTACAATGGCATTACCAGTCAAACTGCTACCATGGACATATAGTCCAGTTATACAAGTCTAGCCCGCCTTGGTATAGGTCACGGTGCTAGAGAAACTAAGCTACAACCCACATACACACTCCCACCAAGTATGGCCCGCAGCCAATCCTATATCACATGTCACTGAGCTACGTCCTGAAGCTGCACTCCTGTCAGGGTATGGCCCATAGCCAATCTTGTATCACATATCACTAGGAGACCAGCTTATGCATGGTTGTCTCATATATCTTGGACATAAGGGGATATTCATC
Organism: Alisma plantago-aquatica; assembly: GCA_963693085.1. Taxonomy (NCBI): domain Eukaryota; kingdom Viridiplantae; phylum Streptophyta; class Magnoliopsida; order Alismatales; family Alismataceae; genus Alisma; species Alisma plantago-aquatica. The sequence goes on along the minus strand of OY856409.1, from coordinate 582,251,316 downwards.
CTCACCCCCTACATATTCAAAAATATGCGATCCAAGTTAAACTTGTTTCACCATTCAGCAAGTGTTGACACTGAATGGATCTGTGGAACATGGAAAAGCTACATGATTAGGTTCCACTTGATTAGTTAGGTCATTTTAGTGTCTTTTAGCATCAAACAAGTTACAACGTATAAAATCATAACAAATTCTACAAAAATAAGGGCATAGTACTCTTCCAATAGATATAACATATGGGGTGTGAACTTGTCACTTATCACCATATGATGCTTGTATTATTGACATTCACAACATTATCAACAAAGACTCATGCCATGGGATATCAATCCCTAAACTCTATTAGTAGGAAACATCCTTTCATGTCAGAACAATAACCACTATTAAGTCATAAGGCCCAACCACCATAATTTTGTATCACCTGTATAATCAACATGCCTCACAAGGGCATATTCAATCCTATCTCACATCATAGTCATCATGTAACACACTAGCCATGATAATCCATTCCACAACACCTGCTGTCACGGAACCGTTCTTACCCCAATCCCAATCGCACTACCTAGACAGTGATAAAGGGATTGAAGCGCCCGTCCCTGAGTGGCCCAATAGGATCAATCACACTGGCATATACAATAAGAAATAAATAACTCAAAAACTGGATAAATAAAGAACAAACTAACCCAATATGGAGATATATTCGATTTATCTTTGTCATCAGAGTGTATGAGTGCGGAAGCGATCTTATTCAATATTCCATTTGTATTGCCTAAAATCAAGAAAATCGAGACACAATCATGTAATTGCACGGTACGCTATCAAAATCAAGTAAAACGATTTATAACAAAATAGTATACTTGGCAGGACTTATATTCAAAGAATAATAAGCAATTTGCAAAACCAACAATTATTTGAAAAGTTTTTTAAGCAATTTGAATTTTATTACGAGTTCCGATTATGTTGTAATTCGAGAAGCATGCTTATATAATATATGTGACTTTATTACCCCAACGCGATGGGGAAGGTCACTAGGCTCCTTCTCACCATAGGAACATAGGAGGCCAATGTACAAGTCCCACCTCCAAATGAGGGGGTTGTTGCACTCAATATCAACATTATCAATATTATCAATATCATCATCATTATCAATATACGGGTAGTCATAATGGGCATGCAATTTATGTTTTCATGTTTTTCAAAATATTGTATAGAAAAATAGAAGACTAATCATAGGGAACAGTAGTTCATCCAAGTAAATAGCCAAGCATAAGGTCAAGAGATACATAAAAGTATCTTCAATACAATCAAGGAGGAGTTATATAAATAGCATACCTTTCACCAAAGATTTCGAGTATGATCAATATTTGAATCAATATGTCAACCCTTCAGGTCAGATCCTAAATCATCAAGATTGGATCAAAGGTCAAGATCATGATGTTCAGAAAATCATGTTTTAATATTTGAGATTAGGGTTACACTTTTCCTATGTCAACCTTAGGGTTGGGTCATTCACTTATAATCAACATTTCAACATGTCCAACATTATTTCAAGTATACAATATATTCGAGTGTGAATGACTTACCTAGGTTTTCTAGGATCATATGTGTTAACCCTAATTTATGATCATTATCCAAGTCATCATCAAATCTTTAGATCATCATCATGTTCTAACATCATTTGTATTCAAGATCAGATCAAGTTCTCATTAGTATTATGAGTAAATCAAAGATCAACTTTTAGGTCAATAGATCAAGATGTGCCAGAAGATTTAGATCAATCATATTGTTAAGATGTCATCATCATATTCAAGATTGAATCAAGTCAACAAATATATATCTAGATCATTAATGGGTCAAGTATGATTTTAGATTCTCAATATGAACATTAGAGTCAAGAATTAGGGTTTTCAGTGGTTTAGTCAATATTAACCATCAACAGAGTCATTTAGATCAATTATATAAGCAATAGATCAAGATTAAGAAATATTAGTGAGAAACATTTCGAATAAGGTTTCCAAAGTATTTTTAATCGATTCAATGGGTTTTTCTGATCAAGATTGACTGCTTGTTCGAATTATTTGGAGTTAGGATGCATTTTCTACAATTAAAACAAGATCTGAACATTTGTTGCAATTTCGAGCAGAGAGGAGGCAAAAATACCTGAATACGGAAAAACAAGGGTAGTTGGATGTTAGTTGGATGGCCTAGATTTTCCCACATGGGTGAGGTGGCTTGCTCACTTGCTGGACCGGTTCAGGCCTGGTTCAAGTTCTGATTGAGCGGTTCGTACGGTCCAATCATGGTTTGGTTGTGATTGTACTGGACCCAGTCGAAGTCCTTTGACCGGAGGTTCACAATGCTCGTTTCCCATCTGTGCAGGACTCATGCAAGACTCGAAGACAAGGCAGCGGGGCTCGCCAGAGTAGAGGAGGTCTCGGATCAGGAGAGGGTAGGAGAGAGAACGATTAAGCAGACCGAGCTTGCCTTGGCCTCGCGGATGTAGTGGTGGCCAGAAAGGATGAAAAGGGGGGTGAGGTCCCCAATCGCCCAATTGGGATGGTGCGGCGGTGCCGCCGAGGAAGCAGGGAGAAGGGTTGAGGTTTGGGGGTGGTCGAGACCACGAAACAACAGGAAAAGTGGTGGGTTTGCTTGGTGGAGTGACGACGGATCTAGAGGGCGTATTTTTATAAAGTTTCGGGCTAGGTTTAGGGTTAGATCGACCTATGGTGGTCGCCATAGCCGCCGGGGTGAGAGGGGAGAGCGAGAGGATCTTTTTGGCAGCATTATAAGGCATGAGAGCTGTTCAAAGTAGGGTTGGTTGCGTACAAAATCGTGAGGGGAGTATTTTGGCTCGCTTCATTTTCCGAAAAAGTGGTCAAGAGCGGGAGATCGATCATTGTTGTTTCTTAATCACCTTCCCGCTGATTGCGGAAGGTTGAAGATAATGTTTTGGCCACTTGATCGGGCCTGGATCCACGAGCGATAGATCCGAGGGCCGTGGCTCGCCCCAGATCCTTTGCCCCGGATTGCTGACTTGGAAAAGCCCAATAAAAAGGTAAATATAAAGGGATTTTGAACACAAAACTTCCAAAATTCATAGAAACTTATAGGAATGTCCAAATGGCCTCAAATTTAAACCAAAGCTTAAAAACAATCTGGAGAATATCTAAAAAATGTTTGAGAATCAAAATACAAAGTTTGATTAACCAATTAGATTCTTTGGACAAAGTGGTGATTGAATCTAATTTGAAGTGTTATAATGTGTAAAAAATCCACATTGTTCACCATATTTTGGATTTGAGTCTCAACAATGATTATGAAGCCAAGAAAAATAATTTGGGACCATTAGTAGGTATAATGAGGGCAAAATAGTAATTAACTCATTATTTTGCTAAAATCCACTTTGTCACATCCTTCCCTCCTTAAAAGGGAATTTTGTCCCCAAAATTCAAAAATATCCTCAAAATTTGGGATTACTCAACCTAACTCATTTCCTCAAATACTGGGGTATCCTCAAGTATAAAATCAAAATCATGCCCTCAAATTGCAAGTAATCCAATAATCATAATTGGGATTCCATGTTCCATATCATAATCAACTTGGTACTAACACCATTTCATCATCAAGCAATTGAGTATCAAGATCATCACATATATTGTCCAAAGTCATTATATGAGTCACAAATATGGAAAGCATCCTATTTTTCACAAGTTTGGACATATCATATTTTAGGTCAAACAAATAGAGTACTTGAATCAAGTATACAAGGTGACTCTGAATCCCAATATCTTAGGGTCTTAGCTTCTATGTTGGCCTAGGTGGGGTTATACATCCATGATTTGAGATTTCACATTTTAACATTTCAAGACAAAATCATACTTTCAATATCATCATTTTGAGCTCAAAATCAATGGGAAGGTCCCACCCTAGTCCTAATGAGAGCTAAACCCTAATTCATAAATCGAAGGAGTCAATATAGTCATCATTTCAAAAATTTCAAGATTTGGGATTTTGAAGTCATTAGTCATATATCTCAAAGTACAAATAGTGTGATCATAGGATTTGTATCATTATTTGAGATTGACAATCCTGAGTCAATCCCATTAATCAATATTAAGAGTTGAGATTTTAAGCATCAAAAGTTATAGGTCCAGAATTTTGAAGCTAGGGTTTAGATTCCTATTTAGACCTTGGGGGAGATCACTCATTTATATTCAATTTTAGCAACAATATTCAAGCAATGTTTGATCAACATGTTGAGATTTCATTATCATGGTTTCCAAGGTTGATGAATGATCTAGACCTAGGTCTATCTAGGAAGTCAACCTCAAGCTATAGTCAATATTGCCATATGTCAAGTTCATTATCAAATCAATATTCAAGATCAAGCATCAACCATGGTTTTAACCTATTAGGCTTAGATCAACCGATCCAAAATCGGGTGAAAGGAGATACCTTTCCAAACTCTAAATAATCAACAATACAAAAATTTGGGGCTTAGTCAAAATAGGGATGTGACCTAGGTTAGGGGAGTCATGATTCAACTACTACCCTAATCTAGCACATTACTTACATTGGTCATGATCCACTGATCTTATTCAAATAGGTAGAGTATCCATGATTAAATAATATTCCATAAGGTCATGAGATCAGAATTCAAGATAATAATGCAATTCTTTCCTTTCATGATCAAGGTAATGATATAATTTGGAAATCGAGGATTTGAATTTGGCATTCAAGGAATCAGAGCATAATGGTGCAAAATATAGGTCCATAATCATCATATCAAAATCGAGATTGCAAAAGGCATCAATAGTCAATAGGAAAACTGCTTTTTGCATCATAGTCTTATATCATGATTTTGTGAGTCTTAGACTTAGTCATTTGATATCATGGTCAAGATGTGTATAAAAAATAGGATACGAGGTTGCTTAACTATGTTTGAGTTTTAATAAACAATAGGGAAACATGGCTTAATCAAATAGGGACCTTATCAACAATAAGGTATAAAGGTATAAGTCATCCTTATTTCACCAATCATAATTCGTATCATTTACCTCAAACATAGGTAGCATATAGTTAAGTTTTAGCTGAAATTTAGTATTCATGATATTAGGGATCATACGGGAGTATTTGGTTACAAAATTAATTGATCAAAATTGAGTTTTCAAATTTAGGTCAGATCATGGTATCAACTTTCAAAATTTAGCGATATTCATTTTTCCCATGCGTATGCTACCCAAAATCGAGACATCATGTGGTAAAATGTAATGAGAAGACCACATGATGGGATGAGAAGACTACCTAATCTTCATCTACATGGGTGGATTGGGTAGTCCTTAAAGAAGAGATGAGATTCTAGGAGACTCTCTAGGGTTTCACAAGAGAACCTTTAGGTCTAGTTCTGGATCAATTAAGGCCAGGTAGAGCAGAGGATCTCAGCCACCGTGAAGACAGATCGGAGAAATTATGTCAGGACCCTGAGCCTAGACACCTCAATTTTCACCATTATGGACTTTAGGGTTTCTTGGGTGTAAAAGACTTGAGAAATTATTTACTTAAAGTATATGGGAATGTGTAAGCTCTGATACCAACTGTCACGGAACCGTTCTTACCCCAATCCCAATCGCACTGCCTAGACAGTGATAAAGGGATTGAAGCGCCCGTCCCTGAGTGGCCCAATAGGATCAATCACACTGGCATATACAAAAAGAAATAAATAACTCAAAAACTAGATAAATAAAGAACAAACTAACCCAATATGGAGATATATTTGATTTATCTTTGTCATCAGAGCGTATGAGTGCGGAAGCGATCTTATTCAATATTCCATTTGTATTGCCTAAAATCAAGAAAATCGAGACACAATCATGCAATTGCACGGTACGCTATCAAAATCAAGTAAAATGATTTATAACAAAATAGTATACTTGGCAGGACTTATATTCAAAGAATAATAAGCAATTTTCAAAACCAACATTTATTCGACAAGTTTTTCAAGCAATTTGAATTTTATTACGAGTTCCCATTATGTTGTAATTCGAGAAGCATGCTTATATAATTTGTGTGACTCTATTACCCCAACGCGATGGGGAAGGTCACTAGGCTCCTTCTCACCATAGGAACATAGGAGGCCAATGTACAATTCCCACCTCCAAATGAGGGGGTTTTTGCACTCAATATCAACATTATCAATATTATCAATATCATCATCATTATCAATATACGGGCAGTCATAATGGGCATGCAATTTATGTTTTCATGTTTTTCAAAATATTTTATAGAAAAACAGAAGACTAATCATAGGGAATAGTAGTTCATCCAAGTAAATAGCCAAGCATACGGTAAAGAGATACATAAAAGTATCTTCAATACAATCAAGGAGGAGTTATATAAATAGCGTACCTTTCACCAAAGATTTTGAGTATGATCAATATTTGAATCAATATGTCAACCCTTCAAGTCAGATCCTAAATCATCAAGATTGGATCAAAGGTCAAGATCATGATGTTCAGAAAATCATGTTTTAATATTTGAGATTAGGGTTACACTTCTCCTATGTCAACCTTAGGGTTGGGTCATTCCCTTATAATCAACATTTCAACATGTCCAACATTATTTCAAGTATACAATATATTCGAGTGTGAATGACTTACCTAGGTTTTCTAGGATCATGTGTTAACCCTAATTTATGATCATTATCCAAATCATCAAATCTTTAGATCATCATCATGTTCTAACATCATTTGTATTCAAGATCAGATCAAGTTCTCATTAGTATTATGAGTAAATCAGAGATCAACTTTTAGGTCAATAGATCAAGATGTGCCACAAGATTTAGATCAATCATATTGTTAAGATGTCATCATCATATTCAAGATTGAATCAAGTCAACAAATATAGATCTAGATCATTAATGGGTCAAGTATGATTTTAGATTCTCAATATGAACATTAGAGTCAAGAATTATGGTTTTCAGTGGTTTAGTCAATATTAACCATCAACAGAGTCATTTAGATCAATTATATAAGCAATAGATCAAGATTAAGACATATTAGTGAGAAACGTTTCGATAAGGTTTCCAAAGTATTTTTAATCGATTCACTGGGTTTTTCTGATCAAGATTGACTACTTGTTCGAATTATTTGGAGTTAGGATGCATTTTCTACAATTAAAACAAGATCTAAACATTTGTTGCAATTTCGAGCAGAGAGGATGCAAAAATTCCTGAATATGGAAAAACAAGGGTAGTTGGATGTTAGTTGGATGGCCTAGATTTTCCCACATGGGTGAGGTGGCTTTCTCACTTGCTGGACCGCTTCAGGCCTGGTTCAAGTCCTGATTGAGCAGTTCATATGGTCCAATCATGGTTTGGTTGTGATTGTACTGGACCCAGTCGAAGTCCTTTGACCGGCGGTTTACAATGCTCGTTTCCCATCTGTGCAGGACTCATGCAAGACTCGAAGACAAGGCAGCGGGGCTCGCCGGAGTAGAGGAGGTCTCGGATCAGGAGAGGGTAGGAGAGAGCACGATTAAGCCGACCGAGCTTGCCTTGGCCTCGCGGATGTAGTGGTGGCCAGAAAGGATGAAAAGGGGGGTGAGGTCCCCAATCGCCCAACTGGGCTGGTGCGGCGGTGCCTCCGAGGAAGCAGGGAGAAGGGGCAAGGTTTGGGGGTGGTCGAGACCACTAAACAATAGGAAAAGTGGTGGGTTTGCTTGGTGGAGTGACGAAGGATCTAGAGGGCATATTTTTATAGAGTTTCGGGCTAGGTTTAGGGTTAGATCGACCTATGGTGGTCGCCATAGCCACCGGGGTGAGAGGGGAGAGCGAGAGGATCATTTTGGCAGCGTTATAAAGCATGAGATCTGGTCAAAGTAGGGTTGGTTGTGTACAAAATCGTGAGGGGAGTATTTTGGCTCGCTTCATTTTCTGAAAAAGTGGTCAAGAGCGGAAGATCGATCATTGTTGTTTCTTAATCACCTTCCTGCTGATTGCGGAAGGTTGAAGATAATGTTTTGGCCACTTGATCGGGCCTGGATCCACGAGCGGCAGATCCGAGGGCCGTGGCTCGCCCCACATCCTTTGCCCCGGATTGCTGACTTGGAAAAGCCCAATAAAAAGGTAAATATAAAGGGATTTTGAACACAAAACTTCCAAAATTCATAGAAACTTATAGGAATGCCCAAATGGCCTCAAACTTGGACCAAAGCTTAAAAATAATGTGGAGAATATCTAGAAAATGTTTGAGAATCAAAAGACAAAGTTTGATTGACCAATTAGATTCTTTGGACAAAGTGGTGATTGAATCTAATTTGAAGTGTTATAATGTGTACAAAATCCACATTGTTCACCATATTTTGGATTTGAGTCTCAACAATGATTATGAAGCCAAGAAAAATAATTTGGGACCATTAGTAGGTATAATGAGGGCAAAAGAGTAATTATCTCATTATTTTGCTAAAATCTACTTTGTCACACCTACATGGTTAGAATATCATAATCAAGAGATATAATCACATAACATCAGAACCATCCATGGTACAGATATAAGCAAGACTTGTTGACTTTTAGGGTTTAGGGTTTCTACTTTTTACTGATTAGGGTCCACAAGGTTAGGGTCAGCCAAGCACCCTATAATCACCACCCTCCACCATCATGGAGTGTGTTAGGATTAAGCAACATCATTAGAGAAAATTGGAGATCATACAAAACAATATGCGACATATATACACATGATTGACATTAGATGTTCATATATGTTTCATAACCACCTACCTTTACCACATGTTAACCACTTAGGCACATAGGTCGTGACCACCCTCCATAGTATGCCGCGACTGTGACATACACCGTGTATATCTCGACCTTCACTTCCTCACCATGTCGCAACCACCTCCTACATGTCACACCAGTGACATTAGGGTTAGGGTTTCTCTTCACCCTTCAACCATGTCTCGCGACCAAACTCCTCAACCATCCCTATGTCACGACCGCGGTGTCCCCTAGTCACGATCACCACTCCAAGGGTATCTCAACCAAGACATGGCAAGAGACTAAGAGTTTTAAGGCTATTGAGATCCATGGTCTCAACCCAATGTCACTAGGTCAAACATTACCACAAGAAGGGACATCTCAAACAAAGCCAACTAGGTCACAGCCATCTCAATGGGCTATGCCGCGACCACGACACCCATACCCATGTCTTGACCACCAAACCTCCTAGTTCATGACCAATACAAGGGTAAACACCTAGGTTACCAAAATAGGCCCAAAACTAAGCAAGAACCATGATCATCATGAAAGGAGACTCAAGCAAGTCGATCTCCACAAACCCTAAGGCAAAGGTCCAAGAAAAGCATGACTAAAGGAAGAGAAACTATATCCAAGATGACCAAAACCAAAACTAAAGTCTCACTTCTACGTGTACAAATGCCAAGCATGGGGAATAGATCAAGGGTCAAATGTGGGGAAGAAACTCCATATCATCGTCTCTACCCAAAACTAATAATACAAGAAGATTAGGGTTTTGGGTTACTTCCAAACCAAGCATGATAGTTGTAATGACCCATTTTCAAACTAGTCATCTAATTAGGGTTTACTTGGATGATTGTATGCTTAACTAAGTTGATCATTTTTTAAAGCTTGATTAGTGATGGTAATTAATTTTTTATGTTTTAAATATAATGGGAATGTTTAATCGTACTTTGATTCACATAATTAGGTTTAAGATTTGGAAACCCTAATCGGCCCAAATTAGGGTTTTGATGACATATGAATATAGAATTTGATAAGTATAGTGTCCCACTAAATGATTTTTAGTATTTTATGTGTAACTCTGATTTAATTAAAATTTCGATATGATTTGGAAATATAAAATTTGAACAACTTAGAAACTTGACTGACCATATTTTTAGATTGATATAGTAGTATGGTAATTGAATTTTATCTTTTTATTGGGATATCCAATTGATCTCAATTTTTAAATGTTGTTTTAAAACTAAATTATAGACATAATATTAAATTTACATAATTTTTGGATGATTTTTGATCTCTACAGAGAGGGGTGTCGGTCTAGTTCTGTCAAGGACAAACTCGATCGACCATGCTGCTGACTGTAATATAGTAGTGTAGTATTTGATTTTTAATTATTTATTATTAATTAAAAATGATTTAAATTTTTAATATATTTTATAAACTCAATTTAAGACATTGAGTTAAAGTTTCATAATTTTTGGATGAGGTTTGAGTCCTGAAACAAGTGGTTTTGGTCGAGTTTGTAACTCAGCCGACCAACCAGTCTGAGCAAAATAAAAATACATTGAGGGGCTTGTTTACAAGTATTCTAAGCACCTCAATTCATCTATATCACTCACCTAACACACAAGAATCTCTCATAACTCATTCTTCCTGTCAAAGAAATGAAATTCTTAAGAGAGAGGAGAGCTAGGGTTTAGAGAAGAGAAAGTGGTGGAGATGTTGACCTAGGGTTTCTCTATCCAAGATATGATAAATCAAGTAAGTTTAGCTTCTTTGCATAGCATTTCATGGTGAATCTTCTCTCACATGTCAAGATTCTATCCCTCCCCTGATTTGATTCGAAATCATATCAAATCTCCCCCTTTTCTCACTCTTTCTCTTCTAATCCACATTTCTAGGGTTTCCGAGTTGAGAGGAGAAAGAATTTGATTCTTTTGTGAGAGTTTGATTGGGTTTCCAAAAATTTAGAGGTTGAACTACGTTTTTAAGGTGTTTGGCACCTGACGTGAGTGTTTTTCTCCCTCCTAAGCTTTGTATTCATGTTGAAAGCCTAATTCTATCTAGCTAGAATAATAAAAAACCTTGCTTGTATATGTATGTGATTGGATTTGATTTCGGAAAGATATTAGGGGATCAACTTCTACTGATTTTGATTATTTCTCATTGATTGGAACTTGATTAGTTCCTGATATATTGATTGAGGATCCATGGGTTTTCTTATGGGTAGATGACTATGCTATTTCATGTGAATTTTGCCTAAAAATCAGCCCAATGGCCGATATGCTTGGAATTGAATTGAAATGGCTAAAATCATATTTGAATTGTACTAGATTGTATGATACAAGTGTATTGTTGAATGTTAATGGAATTGAATGACCACATATCCTGATTAGGATTTGTGTTGAGGAAGTGAATGAAATGAGTCAGTTAACCAATGTATACTTATGATTGATGAATGAAATGTGTGAAAAATGGAAACTAGGGTTTCCATGTTTGTGAATAACCCTAATGAACCCTTGAGTCGTGATTGGATTACTGAATGATATGATTATTATGATATGTTGAACTAAGGAATGACATCTTGAAAACCATAAAAGTTTATTATTAAGACGATTATGAGTGATAAAGTTAGAACTTGTATATGATGTTGTAAATGAGATCAAATGCTAAAGTTGAAACTATGAATACTTCAATTGAATATGATGAGTCTTACTAATATCATCTAAGTCTAAAGGATTTGTTTTAGTATAATAAAGAATGCTCATTGTTGATTATGGGAATGACATTAGTAGTCAATGACAAGGTACACCTATTTGAATATAAGAGACAATATGAACAAGATGTACTTAATGGTGATTGCAAGATAAAGATGAAACTAATGAAGATAGTATGATGAAGTATTTTATCTTTTATTTTATTACATGTGGCTTAACCCAAATTAAATTAAATATACTAAGAATTGTACTTTGATAAATGTTATGTAGAAGAGAAGCATTGTCTGTAAAGTGAATCAAGAAAAATTGGTCCAGATAATGTAATGAACATGAAATGAAAGAAGTTGAGACTACTGAGTATAAAATGATGGGAAAAGATGGGAATTAGTAGTTGATTCTAAGAATGTAACTCTTACCCTAAAATGATGAGTTTGATGATGCTATTGAATGACAATCTCAAATGGGGGATTAAGAGATGCACATAACTGTAGTTGAATTCAATTAAAAGATGAAAGTCAAGTATTTGAATTGATTTACAAGAATGTTTTCTTGAATTGTGAATTGTGCTATGAGAATGGATTAATAGTACAAACTTCAATTGATAGTCAACATGTGTTGATTAGTAAACCCATATGAAGAATGTGAAATAAAAGAAGAAGAGAACTAAGTCTGTTATGCATGTATATGCATGAAATTATTGACATCTATTCAGATTGGATGGAACATGCATATGTTGTATGATAAATCTATTCTGAGTATGAGGAGTGATACATGATATCTATATGCTTTTACTGTTGCTAGTTCTAATGCCTCTTCTAATATTTGTTCAGAACTATGATATACAATGAACTGATAAGATTTATGTTGAAATTGAATTTAATATGCACTCCTTACATTGAGAAACCCTGATAAGGGTAAATGTTGCATAATGAGATTATGTTTAGGGCTGAAAGCACACTGATGATGATAAAACCCTGATGAGGTAAATGCTGGACAATAAGATTATGTCTTGGGCAGAAAGCCCACTATTGATGATTGTTGTAAGATGATGTATAAGATAGAAATAATCATATGTGTTGCAATCTACAGATTTATTGCGCTTCTTACTTTGATCATTTTCCTTATTGATAAACTTGATCTATTTTATGTTATTCTAGTTATGCGAGAATACACAAATATGATGTATGATGTTTTGAATTCTTTTAAGATGAGTAAAAAGATTAATAACAAGTGAAATGATGGAACATCTAGTTAGGTGTCCTGAACACTGTGAGTTTCCCCTGAGGACCACACTGGGGAAACAAAACGGATCTCCTTGTAGTAATCGATGAATTATGAGAAGGATTTCCAGAGTGTGGATCGAGACCTTAAAGGTTAGACCACCAGGATTTAGGAGTGAGTCATCAAGAGTGGCTCTGGCCCTAAATCCTTGCTGTGAAAGCCTATGTCCAGATGGAATAGACTCTATTGAAATGAAATATGTGAAATGTGAAATGAAAAATATGTGAAATATTATGATATGTGATATACTATTTTGCTGGTTCCTATCTCGTGTACCCGAGATGAGGACGTGAGCCTCTTTAGGCAACCCTGAGGTGGCCAGGGTCTGTTACTGATATCTTAGTGTGGCCGGCTAAACCCTAAGATAGTGATGGTGAGTCGTTGACACGAGAATCAGGTGTGGCGACTTCTACTTGGAGAGGTACATGCCAAGTAGTTTTAGGGTAAATGAATAAAAGATGATAAGTTGTGTAGAACATGATCGGAATGGTTGTTACATTCCTTATACTGCTACTTGATGATTTGTTATCATTGATTATACTTCTTTTACTGGAAAGTAATCATGTTGCTATGGACATTTTCTATTTCATATTATGATCTATCATGCTGACAAGTTATAAATGTTGGGATTTATATCCATTCTAAATATGAGTTGGATTGCTTGGTATTTGATAGTATTGTTTGGTAGATATGTATTATGTGTACTTCAGCTTCAGGACTGTAGGATGTGTTCCTGGTTCGGCTGGTGGAGTGTCACAAATATAATGTTATTGTTATGTATTGATTGAAAATGCTTAGAACTTGACTTATTACTCATGTAGTAGGATTCTTAATCTGAACTAAGAAGTATCTGTTGATTTGTTCATAGCCATTCTTTAAAATATGTTTCAAAGCTATAATTGGTTTAAGTGATTACCTTATCTGTCAGATCAGATTATCATTGCAAGTTAGAAATGACTTATGATAGATCTATCTGCTAGACTTTTCAATATCTACATGTTTCTGTTAAGTTTATCATACTTAATCTGATGGTGATGTATGTACCTAGCTTGAGTGGGAGGTATCCACTCATTGCAGCTCAATATGAGTCTCATGACATTGTTTCAAATGTTTTTAGGCATAATGCTATCCAGCGGAGAGGTCATGACAAGGAAGATATAAATAGCATAATCTAGATAGGTTAGAACATCCCTGTACTCTCTCTTTCCTGGGATGGGATGTAGATTAAGTTTGTTCATCAATGTACATGTATCTGATGTAAACTGAACTGCATATGAGAACAAGATTTGATTCTAGATTCAATGGAGTTGAATATGATTTGTGATATCTGAATGTGATATCCTTGATGTGATATTGATTTATGAGTTTGTGAAGAAAGAAAAAGGCAAAATTTATCTATCTTTTTTGTATATTGTTTAATCGCCTTTGTTGAGAATTCATTATTTTATTTCATAACCTGGGTTTAGTTTTGGGATTATCTCTAATGGTTGGTATTTATGTTGATCAAAAGAGTGGGTCCCGACAAGCATGGTATCAGAGCCTAGGTTAGATGAGTCGACAGGGACAATAGGATCTAGGAATAAATGATAATGTGGATGTTGAATATAACCTGAATGATGTGCATACTTAATGAACTCAGTATCCAGATACTCTGGTCAAGTATTTGGGTATTGAGCTAAGCTAGTATAGAATTGTCGACTATACTTCTTTTGGATACCCTGACCAAGTATCCAGATGAACATAGTTTGGTAGTATAATAAGATACATGATGAAAAAAAGAAGAATGACGATAAAATGGTGAAAGAGAAAAGGATTTTATAATTCAATATGTAACCTATGGAAAGCATGAAATTTCATATAAGAAAGATGAAAGATTAATGGATTATGAAGACAATCTCTAATGAGTTTGAATTTGAGTATGAAATCTGAAATTGTGAGAAAAAGCTATGACCTAAGATGCGTACTAGATGATCTTCTTTATAAAGGAAATTGATGAATGCAGATGATAATATGTGAATGAGTCATAATCTTAATCCATGAGATACACAATCAATTTCTTTTTTAAAAAGATGTGAAAGGTGATGTGAATCATATCTTGATAAATGATGTATTACTTATATTAGTGATTTAAATGTTTATAATACTCAAGGAGAGTTATGATGACGACATAGGATGAAATATCCATCTAATACAAAAAAAGATGTCATATGAAAGAAAGTTAAAATGGAATATTTTCTAACTGGATGTCGAGAGAGATGAATGATTAGATGATATGATATTCTTTTGTATCTTTTCTTGGATTTTGGGATGAAATCCTAAAAGGAGGGGAGAATTTATAATGACCTGCTTTCAAATTAGTCATCTAATTAGGGTTTACTTGGATGATTGTATGCTTAACTAAGTTGATCATTGTTTAAAGCTTGATTAGTGATGGTAATTAATTTTTGATGTTTTAAATATAATGAGAAGGTTTAATCATACTTTGATTCACATAATTAGGGTTATGATTTGGAAACCCTAATCGGCCCAAATTAGGGTTTTGATGACATATGAATATAGAATTTGATAAGTATAGTGTCTAACTAAATGATTTTTAGTATTTTATGTGTAACTCTGATTTAACTAAAATTTGTATATCATTTGGATATAAAAAATATGAACAACATTGAAAATTATCAGAATTTTTAAAGAATGTTATGGCCTATTAAATGGGTGAGTTTTAAACTCGACCGACCATATTTTCAAATTGATATAGCAATGTGGTAATTAAATTTTATCTTTTTATTGATATATCCAATTGATCTCAATTTTTAACTGTGGTTTGAAAACTCAATTATAGACACAATATTAAATTGGAATCATTTGTGCATGATTTTTGATCTCTACAGAGAGGGGTGTCGGTCGAGTTCTATGAAGGACAAACTCGACCGACAATGCTACTGACTGCAATATAGTAGTGTAGTATTTGATTTTTATTTATTTATTGGTAACACAAAATAATCTAAATTTTTTATTTATCTTATAAACTCAATTTTAGACATTGGGTTAAAGTTTAATAATTTTTGGATGAGGTTTGAATCCTTAAAGGTGTGGTTTCAGTCGAGCTTATAACTCAGCCGACCAACCAGTCTGACCAAAATAAAAATACATTGAGGGGCTTGTTTGCAAATGTTCTAAGCACCTCAATTCATCTATATCACTAACCTAACACACAAGGAGCTCTCATAACTTTTCCTTCCTATCAAAGAAATGAAATTCTTGAGAGAGAGGAGAGCTAGGGTTTTGAGAAGAGAAAGTGGTGGAGATGTTGACCTAGGGTTTCTCTATCCAAGATATGATGAAATCAAGTAAGTTTAGCTTCTTTGCATATCATTTCATGGTGAATCTTCTCTCACATGTCAAGATTCCCTCCCTCCCCTGATTTGATTCGAAATCACATCAAATATCCCCTTTTTCTAACACTTTCTCTTCTAATCCCCATTTCTAGGGTTTCAGAGTTGAGAGGAGAAAGAATCAGATTATTTTGCGAGATTTTGATAAGGTTTTCAAAAATTCAGAGGTTGAACTACGTTTTTAAGGTGCTTGGCACCTGAGGTGAGTGTTTTTCTCCCTCCTAACATTTGTATTCATGTTGAAAGCCTAATTCTATCCGGCTAAAATAATCAAAAACCTTGCTTGTATATGTATGTGATGGGATTTGATTTGGGAAAGATATTAGGGGATCAACTTCTACTGATTTTGATTATTTCTCATTGATTGGAACTTGAAAAGGTCTTGATATATTGATTGAGGATCCATGGGTTTTCTTATGGGTAGATGACTATGCTATTTCATGTGAATTTTTCCTAAAAATCAGCCCAATGGCCGATATGCTTGGAATTGAATTGACATGTGTAAAATCATATTTGAATTGCACTAGATTGTATGATACAAGTGTATTGTTGAATGTTAATGGAATTGAATGACCACATATCCTGATTAGGATTTGTGTTGAGGAAGTGAATGAAATGAGTCATTTATTAATGTATACTTATGATTGATGAATGAAATGTGTGAAAATGGAAACTAGGGTTTCCATGTTTGTGAATAACCCTAATGAACCCTTGAGTCCTGATTGGATTACTGAATGATATGAATATTATGATATGTCGAACTAAGGAATGACTTCTTGAAAACCCTAAAAGTTTATTATTAAGATGATTATGAGTGATAAAATTAGAACTTGTATATGATGTTGCAAATGAGATCAAATGCTAAAGCTGAAACTATGAATACTTCAATTGAATACGATGAGTCTTACTAATATCATCTAAGTCTAATGCATTTGTTTTAGTATAATAAAGAATGATCATTGTTGATTATGAGAATGACATTAGTAGTCAATGACAAGGTACACTTATCTGAATATAAGAGACAATATGAACAAGATGTACTTAATGGTGATTGCAAGATAAAGATGAAACTAATGAAGATAGTATGATGAAGTATTTTATCTTTTATTTTAATTACATGTGGCTTAACCCAAATTAAATGAAATATACTAAGAATTGTACTTTGATAAATGTTATGTAGAAGAGAAGCATTGTATGTAATGTGAATCAAGAAAGATTGGTCCAGATAATGTAATGAACATGAAATGAATGAACTTGAGACTACTCAGTATAAAATGATGGAAAAAGATGGGAATTAGTAGATGATTCAAAGAATGTAACTCTTACCCTAAAATGATGAGTTTGATGATGCTAGTGAATGACAATCTCAAATGGGGGATTAAGAGATGCACATAATTGTAGTTGAATTCAACTAAAAGATGAAAGTCAAGTATTTGAATTGATTTACAAGAATGTGTTCTTGAATTGTGAATTGTGCTCTGAGAATGGACTAATAGTACAAACTTCAATTGATAGTCAACATGTTTTGATTAGTAAACCCATATGAAGAATTTGAAATAAAAGAAGAAGAGAACTAAGTTTGTTTTGCATGCATATGCATGAAATTATTGGCATCTATTCATATTGGATGGAACAGACATATGTTGTATGATAAATCTATTCTAAGTATGAGGAGTGATACATGATATCTATATGCTTTTACTATTGCAAGTTCTAATGCCTCTTCTAATATTTGTTCAGAACTATGATATACAATGAATTGATAAAATTTATGTTGAAATTGAATTTAATATGCACTCCTTACATTGAGAAACCTTGATAAGGGTAAATGTTGCATAATGAGATCATGTTTAGGGTTGAAAGCCCACTGATGATGATAAAACCCTGATGGGGTAAATGTTGGACAATAAGATTATGTCTCGGGCAGAAAGCCCACTATTGATGATTGATGTAAGATGATGTAGAAGATAGAAATAATCATATGTGTTGCAATCTACAGATTTGTTGTGCTTCTTACTTTGATCATTTTCCTTATTGATAAACTTGATATGTTTCATGTTATTCTAGTTATGCGAGAATACACAAATATGATGTATGATGTTTTGAATTCTTTTAAGATGAGTAAAAAAGATTAATAACAAGTGAAATGATGGAACATCTAGTTAGGTGCCCTGAACACCGTGAGTTTCCCCAGAGGACCACACTGGGGAAACAAAATGGATCTCCTTGTGGTAATTGATGAATTATGAGAAGGATTTCCGGAGTGTGGATCGAGACCTTAAAGGTTAGACCACCAGGATTTAGGAGTGAGTCATCAAGAGTGGCTCTGGCCCTAAATCCTTGTTGTGAAAGTCTATGTTCAGATGGAATAGACTCTGTTGAAATGAAATATGTGAAATGTGAAATGAAAAATATGTGAAATATTGTGATATGTGATATATTGTTTTGCTGGTTCCTATCTTATGTACCCGAGATGAGGACGTGAGCCTCTTTAGGAAACCCTGAGGTGGCCAGGGTTTGTTGTTGATATCTTAGGGTGGCCGGCTAAACCCTAAGATAGGGACAGTGAGTCGTTGACACGAGAATCAGGTGTGGTGACTTCTACATGGTGAGGTACAAGCCAAGTAGTTTCAGGGAAAATGAATAAAAGATGATGAGCCGTGTAGAACATGATTGGAATGGTTGTTACATTCTTTGTACTGCTACTTGATGATTTGTTATCGTTGATTATACTTGTTATTATGGAAAGTAATCATGTTGCTATAGACATTTTCTATTTCATATTATGATCTATCATGCTGACAAGTTATAAATGTTGGGATTTATATCCATTCTAAATATGAGTTGGATTGCTTGGTATTTGATAGTATTATTTGGTAGATATGTATTATGTGTACTTCAGCTTCAGGACTGCAGTATGTGTTCCTGGTCCAGCTGGTGGAGTTTCACAAATATAACGTTATTGTTATGTATTGATTCAAAATGCTTAGAACTTGACTTATTACTCATGTAGTAGGATTCTTAATCTAAACTAAGAAGTATATGTTGATTTGTTCATAGACATGCTTTAAAAGATATTTCAAAGTTATAATTGGTTTAAGTGATTACCTTATATGTTATATCAGATTATCATTGCAAGTTAGAAATGACTTATTATAGATCTATCTACTAGAATTTTCAATATCTGCATGTTTCTGTTAAGTTTATTATACTTAATCTGATGTTGATGAATGTACCTAGCTTGAGTGGGAGGTATCCACTCACTGGGGCTCTATATGAGTCTCATGAGGTTGTTTCAAATGGTTTTAGGTATAATGCTATCCAGCGGATAGGTCATGACAAGTAAGATATAAATAGCATAATCTAGATATATTAGAATGTCCCTGTACTCTCTCTTTCCCGGGATGGGTTGTAGATTAAGTTTGTTCATCAATGTACATGTATCTGATGTAAACTGAACCGCATATGAGAACAAGATTTGATTCTATATTTAATGGAGTTGAATATGATTTGTGATATCTGAATGTGATATCCTTGATGTGACATTGATTTATGAGTTTGTGAAGAAAGAAAAAGGAAAAATATATCTATCTTTTTTGTATATTGTTTAATCACCTTTGTCGAGAATTCATTATTTTATTTCATAACCTGGGTTTAGGTTTGGGATTATCTCTAATGGTTGGTATTTATGCTGATCAAAAGAGTGGATCCCGACAAATGTGGTATTAGAGCCTAGGTTAGATGAGTCTACAGGAACAATAGGAACTAGGAATAAATGATAATGTGGGTGTTGAATATCACCTGAATGATGTGCATACTTACTAAAGCCAGTATCCAGATACTCTGGTCAAGTATTTGGGTATTGAGCTAAGCTAGTATAGAATTTCCGACTATACTTCTTTTGGATACCCTGACCAAGTATCCAGATGAACATAGTTTGGTAGTATAATAAGATACATGATGAAAAAGAGAAGAATGACGATAAAATGGTGAAAGAGAAAAGTATTTTATAATTCAATATGTAACCTATGGAAAGCATGAAATTTCATATAAGAAAGATGAAAGATTAATGGATTATGAAGACAATCTCTAATGAGTTTGAATTTGAGTATGAAATCTGAAATTGTGAGAAAAAGCTATGAACTAAGATGCGTACTAGATGATCTTCTTTATAAAGGAAATTGATGAATGCAGATGATAATATGTGAATGAGTCATAATCTTAATCCATGAGATACACAATCAATTTCTTTTTTAAAAAGATGTGAAAGGTGATGTGAATCATATCTTGATAAATGATGTATTACTTATATTAGTGATTCAAATGTTTATAATACTCAAGGAGAGTTATGACGAAGACATAGGATGAAATATCCATCTAATACAAAAAAAAAAGATATCATATAGAAGAAAGTTAAAATGGAATATTTTCTAACTGGATGTCGAGAGAGATGAATGATTAGATGATATGATATTCTTTTGTATCTTTTCTTGGATTTTGGGATGAAATCCTAAAAGGAGGGGAGAATTTGTAATGACCCGCTTTCAAATTAGTCATCTAATTAGGGTTTACTTGGATGATTGTATGCTTAACTAAGTTGATCATTGTTTAAAGCTTGATTAGTGATGGTAATTAATTTTTGATGTTTTAAATATAATGAGAAGGTTTAATCATACATTGATTCACATAATTAGGGTTATGATTTCGAAACCCTAATCGGCCCAAATTAGGGTTTTGATGACATATGAATATAGAATTTGATAAGTATAGTGTCTCACTAAATGATTTTTAGTATTTTATGTGTAACTCTGATTTAACTAAAATTTGTATATGATTTGGATATATAAAATATGAATAAAACTGAAAAATATCAGAATTTTTAAATAATGTTATGGCCTATTTAATGGGTGAGTTTCAAACTCGACCGACTATATTTTCAGATTGATATAGCAATGTGGTAATTAAACTTTATCTTTTTATTGATATATCCAATTGATCTCAATTTTTAACTGTGGTTTGAAAACTCAATTATAGACACAAGATTAAATTGGAATAATTTGTGCATGATTTTTGATCTCTACAGAGAGGGGTGTCGGTCAAGTTCTGTGAAGGACAAACTCGACCGACCATGCTACTGACTGCAATATAGTAGTGTAGTATTTGATTTTTATTTATTTATTGGTAACACAAAATAATCTAAATTTTTTATTTATCTTATAAACTCAATTTCAGACATAGGGTTAAATTTTAATAATTTTTGGATGAGGTTTGAATCCTAAATGGTGTGGTTTCGATCGAGCTTATAACTCAGCCGACCAACCAGTCTGACCAAAATAAAAATACATTGAGGGGCTTGTTTGCAAATGTTCTAAGCACCTCAATTCATCTATATCACTAACCTAACACACAAGGAGCTCTCATAACTTTTCCTTCCTGTCAAAGAAATGAAATTCTTGAGAGAGAGGAGAGCTAGGGTTTTGAGAAGAGAAAGTGGTGGAGATGTTGACCTAGGGTTTCTCTATCCAAGATATGATGAAATCAAGTAAGTTTAGCTTCTTTGCATATCATTTCATGGTGAATCTTCTCTCACATATCAAGATTCCATCCCTCCCCTGATTTGATTCGAAATCACATCAAATATCCCCTTTTTCTAACTCTTTCTCTTCTAATCCCCATTTCTAGGGTTTCAGAGTTGAGAGGAGAAAGAATTGGATTATTTTGTGAGATTTTGATAGGGTTTCCAAAAATTCAGAGGCTAAACTACATTTCTAAGGTGCTTGGCACCTGAGGTGAGTGTTTTTCTCCCTCCTAAGCTTTGTATTCATGTTGAAAGCCTAATTCTATCCGGATAAAATAATCAAAAACCTTGCTTGTATATGTATGTGATTGGATTTGATTTGGGAAAGATATTAGGGGATCAACTTCTACTGATTTTGATTATTTATCATTGATTGGAACTTGAAAAGATCTTGATATATTGATTGAGGATCCATGGATTTTCTTATTGGTAGATGACTATGCTATTTCATGTGAATTTTTCCTAAAAATCAGCCCAATGGCCGATATGCTTGGAATTGAATTGACATGTGTAAAATCATATTTGAATTGTACTAGATTGTATGATACAAGTGTATTGTTGAATGTTAATGGAATTGAATGACCACATATCCTGATTAGGATTTGTGTTGAGTAAGTGAATGAAATGAGTCATTTATTAATGTATACTTATGATTGATGCATGAAATGTGTGAAAATGGAAACTAGGGTTTCCATGTTTGTGAATAACCCTAATGAACCCTTGAGTCATGATTGGATTACTGAATGATATGATTATTATGATATGTCGAACTAAGGAATGACTTCTTGAAAACCCTAAAAGTTTATTATTAAGATGATTATGAGTGATTAAATTAGAACTTGTATATGATGTTGCAAATGAGATCAAATGCTAAAGTTGAAACTATGAATACTTCAATTGAATATGATGAGTCTTACTAATATCATCTAAGTCTAATGCATTTGTTTTAGTATAATAAAGAATGATCATTGTTGATTATGAGAATGACATTAGTAGTCAATGACAAGGTACACTTATCTGAATATAAGAGACAATATGAACAAGATGTACTTAATGGTGATTGCAAGATAAAGATGAAACTAATGAATATAGTATGATGAAGTATTTTATCTTTTATTTTAATTACATGTGGCTTAACCCAAATTAAATGAAATATACTAAGAATTGTACTTTGATAAATGTTATGTAGAAGAGAAGCATTGTATGTAATGTGAATCAAGAAAGATTGGTCCAGATAATGTAATGAACATGAAATCAAAGAACTTGAGACTACTGAGTATAAAATGATGGAAAAAGATGGGAATTAGTAGATGATTCAAAGAATGTAACTCTTACCCTAAAATGATGAGTTTGATGATGCTAGTGAATGACAATCTCAAATGGGGGATTAAGATATGCACATAATTGTAGTTGAATTCAACTAAAAGATGAAAGTCAAGTATTTAAATTGATTTACAAGAATGTGTTCTGGAATTGTGAATTGTGCTCTGAGAATGGACTAATAGTACAAACGTCAATTGATAGTCAACATGTTTTGATTAGTAAACCCATATGAAGAATGTGAAATAAAAGAAGAAGAGAACTAAGTCTGTTTTGCATGCATATGCACGAAATTATTGGCATCTATTCATATTGGATGGAACAGACATATGTTGTATGATAAATCTATTCTGAGTATGAGGAGTGATACATGATATCTATATGCTTTTACTATTGCAAGTTCTAATGCCTCTTCTAATATTTGTTCAGAACTATGATATACAATGAATTGATAAAATTTATGTTGAAATTGAATTTAATATGCACTCCTTACATTGACAAACCTTGATAAGGGTAAATGTTGCATAATGCAATCATGTTTAGGGCTGAAACCCCACTGATGATGATAAAACCCTGATGGGGTAAATGTTGGACAATAAGATTATGTCTCGGGCAGAAAGCCCACTATTGATGATTGATGTAAGATGATGTAGAAGATAGAAATAATCATATGTGTTGCAATCTACAGATTTGTTGTGCTTCTTACTTTGATCATTTTCCTTATTGATAAACTTGATCTGTTTCATGTTATTCTAGTTATGCGAGAATACACAAATATGATGTATGATGTTTCGAATTCTTTTAAGATGAGTAAAAAAGATTAATAACAAGTGAAATGATGGAACATCTAATTAGGTGCCCTGAACACCGTGAGTTTCCCCAGAGGACCACACTGGGGAAACAAAATGGATCTCCTTGTGGTAATTGATGAATTATGAGAAGGATTTCCGGAGTGTGGATCGAGACCTTAAAGGTTAGACCACCAGGATTTAGGAGTGAGTCATCAAGAGTGGCTCTGGCCCTAAATCCTTGTTGTGAAAGTCTATGTTCAGATGGAATAGACTCTGTTGAAATGAAATATGTGAAATGTGAAATGAAAAATATGTGAAATATTGTGATATGTGATATATTGTTTTGCTGGTTCCTATCTTGTGTACCCGAGATGAGGATGTGAGCCTCTTTAGGCAACCCTGAGGTGGCCAGGGTCTATTTTTGATATCTTAGGGTGACCGGCTAAACCCTAAGATAGTGACGGTGAGTCATTGACATGAGAATCAGGTGTGGTGACTTCTACATGGTGAGGTACAAGCCAAGTAGTTTCAAGGCAAATGAATAAAATATGATGAGTCGTGTAGAACATGATTGGAATGGTTGTTACATTCCTTATACTGCTACTTGATGATTTGTTATTGTTGATTATACTTGTTATTATGGAAAGTAATCATGTTGCTATAGACATTTTCTATTTCATATTATGATCTATCATGCTGACAAGTTATAAATGTTGGGATTTATATCCATTCTAAATATGAGTTGGATTGCTTGGTATTTGATAGTATTGTTTGGTAGATATGTATTATGTGTACTTCAGCTTCAGGACTGCAGGATGTGTTCCTGGTTCGGCCAGTGGAGTTTTACAAATATAACGTTATTGTTATGTATTGATTCAAAATGCTTAGAACTTGACTTATTTCTTATGTATTAGGATTCTTAATCTAAACTAAGAAGTATATGTTGATTTGTTCATAGACATGCTTTAAAAGATGTTTCAAAGTTATAATTGGTTTAAGTGATTACCTTATATGTTAGATCAGATTATCATTGCAAGTTAGAAATGACTTATTATAGATCTATCTACTAGAATTTTCAATATCTGCATGTTTCTGTTAAGTTTATTATACTTAATCTGATGTTGATGAATGTACCTAGCTTGAGTGGGAGGTATCCACTCTGTTACGACCCCATCTGAGCTTAATTGGTAAACTAGGGTTTACCTAGACAATTGCAAAGATTAATTAGAATAATCATTCTTGAAATATAATTAATTACGATAACACAATTAGGATGTTTTAACTATGATAATAAGTCTAAATGTTCTTTTGTCTTGAGAATTAGGGTTTGAGAAACATAGACCCTAATCGGCCCAAAATAGGGTTTTGATGATACATGAATACAGAATTTGATAAGTAGAATGTCTCACTAAATGATTTTTAGTATTTTATGTGTAACTCTGATTTACTTCAAATATGGATGTGATTTGTATATATAAAATGTGAACAATATTGGTAAATATCAGAATTTTTGAAGAATGTTCTGACCTGTTTATCGGTCGAGTTTCAAACTCGGCCGATCACATTTCCAGAATTATATAGCAGTGCGGTAATTGAATTTTATCTTTTTATTGGTATATCCAATTGATCTCAAATTTTAACTGTGCCTGAAAAACACAGTTTTAGACACTCTGTTAAATTGGCATAATTTTTGGATGACTTTTGAATCCCTACAGTAAGGGTGTTGGTCGAGTTTGTGCAGGACAAACTCGGCCGAATATTTTGCAGACTGCAATATAGCAGTGCATTGTTCTATTTTTAATTATTTATTGGTAATTCCAAATGATCTCAAATTTTAACTGAAGCTTTATATATCAATTATAAACAACTTTCTAAATTTCCATAATTGTTGGAGAATGTTTGATCTCTGAAATAAATGAATTACAGTAACTTATGTATAACTGAATATTCAGCCAATATAATTAAAGTTAAGTGTTGGGTCAATATGCAATTGACCCAAGCAGCTCAATTGACTTATATGATCGACCACACACACACACAGCTCTCATTCTTCGTCATCCATCCCAGAGAAACGAAAATCTAGAGAGAGAGGGAGAGTTAGGGCTTGAGTGGAGAAAGAGGAGGAATTGCTGAATTAGGGTTCTGCGGTCCCAAGAATGGTGAAATCAAGTAAGTTTGGATCCTTTGCATAGACTTTTATGGTGAATCTTCTCTCTCATGTCAAGATTCCGTCCATGCTCTGATTTGATCCAAGATGATGTCGAAATTCCCTCTTTTCTCACCCTTTCTTGATAATCCCTCATTTTCAAGGTTCCCGAGTTGAATGGAAGAAGAATTGGGAGATTTGCTAGGGATTTGATGTGAGTTCGAGATTCCCTGAGTTGAGCTGCAGTTTTGAGGTGTTTTCACACCTTAGGGTGAGTGGGTTCTTCCTCTAAACAGTGTAATGCACGAATTTGATTATAGCATCCAAATCCCTAATTGCTTAGTATGTGATTCTAAAACCTGAAATGTCCGTTTGATTTAAGATTGTTGCAAATTGATATGATGTGGATTACTTCTCTGTTTGAATGATTCCTAAATGTTAGATTCATATCAGAAACGTATACAACACTTCCTAGTGAGAATGCTTTTTAGATTTATATCAAATGATGTAATTAGGGTTTAACCTAATTGAGACATCACTAGTGTTTCAACCTTATTGAAAAGGACTAGTAATCCTATAAGTGGTTAGGATGTATCTCATGGGTTATCTTAATTGAATTTTATTCTTGATACATGATATCTCAGTAAATGATATGGAAAATCTAAATTTAGTTAAGTTTCCATGATTTCATATCTATATTGATTGTATATGATTTGTTGGAAACTGTTACAACCCCAAATTTTGGGTTCATTTGTTGAGAAAATTTAATTTTTCATAATAAAGATAAATGAACAAATAATGGATGAATGCATGGATTTCATTTACAATAGCCTTGTTGTTTGATTTGTGGGCTTTATTGGCTATTGGGCCCAATAACAAGGATATTCGATTTATTAATGAATAACTGAGATTTTGATATAAGAAAGGTGTGGAAACCTCTAGAAGGCAAATCCAAAGAGGATTTCGTGCCTCTTAGATTCCTTGGATTCCAAGGAGTCCAAAGTTGCAAAGAAAAGGCAATAAGAAAAGAAAATATCGATTAATTATTTCCTTGTTAATAAAGAAAATGAAAACATTGATGAAATGTAGAAAATATGTGAAAAGAGGAATAATTGGGTAATCCTTAGTTGAATTTCGTTTCACAAGGATTCCTAATAATAAAAGGAACACTAATGAGGAAAATAAGAGAGAAATAAAGAGAAATCCACAAAAGGAAATATTTTCATGAGAATAATGCATATTAATGCATTTAAAGATAATGAGTATTCCTTATAGAGGAATTTCGAAATAATATAGTTCTTGGGGTACAAGGAGCCCCAATGAAAGAAGAGGAAAGAGAAAATACTAATAAAACAAAATAAAAGAATAATGTGATACATTATTAATAGTTTTTGTGACTTTGTTAAAAAGTGGTATTTTCTAAAGGAAAATATGATCAATGGTTTAAAAGGCATAAATAAAGAGAATAAGGAAAAGGATTTTCGTATTTCTAATTATCCATGCAATAATGAAAATCAAAATGAATAGAGAGGAGAGAGAAGGTTTCTTTTCAAGGAAAGATTTGGGTTCTTTTTGGGAAAGGACTCTGTGAGTCGTGTTTAAGCCGACTTATGACTTCGTATCTCTCCCCTATATAAGGGGTAGGATCTGGGATCGAGTTCAGGAAGAAATCCCACGCAGCTCCATCCCTTCTCCTTGCATCTTACACGTCAAAACCCTAACATGTGAATACGGCTCTATCCCTTTTGCAACGAAAGTTTGGGTGTAGTCGGGATGGAGGACGGGTGCCCACGAAGTTGGGGAGGGGTTTCGCCATCGCGGCCCTGCCCCAAGCTGATCGCAGCAGCCGCAACTCTGCTGCTATGGCAGCCGCGCACAGCAGGTGCGTCCAGGCCAACCTAGCCATCACGGCGGCAAGCTGTTGCACCCAGACGAGCGCGGAGGACCGGCGGTGGTACGGGGGACACCCCCGAGGGTCGCCGGACCCTGGAGAGGAGGCAGCGTGCGCAAGGTTGCTGCAAAGCGGCGGCTAGGTCAGCAGGCGTCGACCTGCGCAAGGTAGAAGAAGGAGGAGGTCACGTTTGACCGTTCTGCCCTCCGCGGGATAAAGACCCATCTCACTTAAGCAGGGGTGTTCTCGTAATTTGGTTATATTCCAAATCGCGTGAGCAACGTTGCATGGGCTAGGGGTGACGTGGCGCTCCCGGATTGGTTCAAGTAAGTCAAATTTGCTAAATTCGTATCTCCTCAACCGTAGCTCGGATAGATGCACTTAATACATGAAAGTTGCTCAGAAAAACAAGAGGAATTCATTAAAAATATAGTTGAAGCCTAATTCTGCTTGCAATTCGAAAAGTATTATAAGTTATTAACTTTAATATATTAATGGTTAAAGAACCCTATTTTGGTATGATTAAAGTGATTAGTAGGGTTTAATAGATGATTAAAGTTGATATTAGCCTGTTAATGATAAAAAGGAATATTAGTAAGAAAAAGGATGAACTTTGCATATAATTAGTTTAATTTGGAGTTTATGTGCATAAATAGGCTTTAATGGGCCTTGAAACCCTAATGTTGACTAAATCGACTAGTAATGGCTTTAATTGATTAATTTCATGATTAAAGTGGAATATGCTGAATCTAAGACTATTTCGAGCATTAAAGTTCCTAGTTTGTGGATAAATACCTTAAATGAAGTAATTAGGGTTTTCTCATGAATCAAGGTAGAATTGGTGATTAATAACGTTCATATGAGTAATAGAGTATAATGAATTACACATTGATGATAAATGCGTATAATGATCTTATCATGGATTAAAAGGATAAAAGTGACAGTTTTATTGTAAGATAAGTTTAATGGGTTTAATTGATGGACAATGATGCCTTTAATTTGAAAATAAGGTTAAATGTTGTAAAGGGATAACCTTAATATCTTTTGTGAATAATTAGGGTTTAAAATAGTAAAAGATGAAAGGAAACCCTAATTGCAATAGAAACCCTAAAAATGAAATAGTAACCCTAGGGCTCGAATAGGTCTATTAGACTTGGATACCATGATCCATGATAGAAGATATTGGATGTTTGTTTCAGGATCTTATTGAATGCTTGCTTGCCTTGTTGATTGGACTATTCTGTTTCAAATCTGCATGTACAGGTATGTGGTTACGCTTATGAATAACCGCATTAGTTTTCCGCATGTTTGTCGGATGGTTAATCGCATTGATTGCAATTAAATTGGTTGGATGATTCATATTTGCAAATTATAAAGTCACTATGATTATCACATTAATAATGGAAGTGTGGATTCTCGCACCTACATGCCACTCTGATGGATGATGCCAAAGGTCAGGCCCAAATGGGTAGACCAATGGACACCTTGAGTGGTGACCCCAGGCACCAAGAAGGTGGCCTATGATATTGCATGACTAGTGGGCACCATGAGTGGTGACCCCCAGGCACCAAGAAGGTGGCCTTAAGTCATTGGCAAAGGGCACCCTAAGGTGGGTATGCCAGGGTTAGGGCAAAAGCGGTGGAGAATGTCATATTGAAATGTGTAAATTGGCTTGTTAAATAATTTGATTGCGATTATTAAGTTGTTAGTCATATGTGCAAACTTTTGGTTGTCCCCACATACCAGTATATTTCGATATACTGACCGACGTTTTGCTTGTCGGCGTTTTAGGTACAAATGAAAAGAATAACAGTAAAGTGGCATATGTGGAATTAAATGAGAAGTAACATACACAGGAGGATTAGTTAGAGTAACATCTTCATGGATAGAAGATTAGAAATCCCAGATTTCAAAAGGTAAATAAAGTTTTATTTTATACCAGTTTTCAGTTAGTTGGTAAAGTTTATTAATTGTTATTGATTATTTGTCGAACCTTTGATCCTGTATAATGGATAACGGCACCGACCTTTCGGTCTCCCTTAATTGGGGGTTACCGGGAGGCGGGGTCGTTACAGAAACAATCTTTATTTAGTGAATGCTTATATCTTATGAGATCATTATAAGGGCCATGTGACAAGTGAATGAGGTAAATGAAAAGGTGAATGAGGCAAATGAAACCCTAAGAGTAGGGTGTTGGCATGTGATGAATGAATAAGGCGAATGAAACCCTAAGGATAGGGTGTTCAATGAATTATGTTATGATAATATGAAAGGTCTCGATATGAGATGTGCTGATGCTTAATTGTTGAATTGTATGTTTCTAGTGCATTTAACTTTATATGCTTGTTCTCTCTGAGATGATATCTACATACTGCAGGGCTTCTTATCTTCAATACATATCTCATAAATTGCAGGTGATGAGATATGACATGCCCTAGAAAGGGATGTTACTGAGACATGATATATGTTGAATACATGAGTTATGATGTTTCTTATGATATGATATGGCAGGCTGTGTGAGCCTTGTGAGAAATGTAAAATGAGTTATGATTTTTGTTTTACATGTACCTATAATGTTAATGTTAGACTTAGGTGCCCTGAACACCGTAGAACCCCTTTGAGAGATCTGCTTCTTAGGGGTGAAACTCGTGTCCAACATCAACCGTGCAGAGTCATGGTGGCACGAGGAAAGAGAGGCAGTGTTCAACAATAATCCGTGCGGAGTCACGGTGGCACTGGAGAAATAGGGGTTATTCAACATTAATCCGTGCGGAGTCACGGTGGTAACCCAGTGAGACTCTCTGCCTGTGTACTCAGGTTAGAGGAGGAGTCTAGAGCACTCGGAGTAGTGCATTGAGGCCGGAGAGCCTGTAGGCCAGAGAGCCTGTGGTCCTGTAGCAGAACAGGGATGGTGTCAGACTTAGCATTTCCAGGGTGTGTCGCTAAGTCTTGTACGGTGTGTTCGTAGTGCACTGCGAGTCTCTATGCAGAGTACACTGCATAGATCAGGGCATAATCTAAAATATGATCATATAGGTTCACAGAGTTCCTTATAAATGAAAGAGTTAAGGAAGACTAGAGCATAGTCTTCTAGTAGTTATTCTTTGGATGCAATATTTACATTCTTTGTTATTTCAATTATATTGTTTTAGAACTGCTCAGTGTAGTATTTATTGTTGTTACATTTCATATCGTTTACTCAAATTGTATCTGTAATCACATTAGTGCATTAGTCTGTTTCCATGAAGTACTCATTCACTGAGCGAGTAGGCTCACCCCTCTACTCAAACATTTTTAGGGTTAACCGCATGGACTTGGAGATGGTCAGAGCTTCAGTGTAGATCTGCCACAGGAGTTGAGTACAAGATTAGTTGAGTCAGTCGGTCCTTGTCACTCTAGGTCCTCAGTAAGGGATAAGAGAAAGAGAGTTGTAATTACAATGTGTAATTTTGTTCCTCTTTGATATATATGCTAATTAGCAAGTTTTATGTGCACAAGGTGTGAGAGACATCATGAATGTTTATACATGTATCTTTTTTATTGAAGTATGATTAGTAAAAGAAATGTTCAGATTCCTTTGTTAATATGTTTTGTGATTCAATGCGGGAAAGCAAGAGTTTTAAAGAAAAGGAAAAAGTTAAGGGTGTTCTTTGTGTTTCATATAAATCCTATCTTATGCCCTAATCTCATGATTTGAGGAAATTGTGAGATCGGGGTGTAACACACTCACTGGGGCTCTATATGAGTCTCATGAGGTTGTTTCAAATGGTTTTAGGTATAATGCTATCCAGCGGAGAGGTCATGACAAGTAAGATATAAATAGCATAATCTAGATAGATTAGAATGTCCATGTACTCTCTCTTTCCCGGGATGGGTTGTAGATTATGTTTGTTCATCAATGTACATGTATCTGATGTAAACTGAACCGCATATGAGAACAAGATTTGATTCTATATTTAATGGAGTTGAATATGATTTGTGATATCTGAATGTGATATCCTTGATGTGACATTGATTTATGAGTTTGTGAAGAAAGAAAAAGGAAAAATATATCTATCTTTTTCGTATATTGTTTAATCACCTTTGTCGAGAATTCATTATTTTATTTCATAACCTCGGTTTAGGTTTGGGATTATCTCTAATGGTTGGTATTTATGCTGATCAAAAGAGTGGATCCCAACAAGTGTGGTATTAGAGCCTAGGTTAGATGAGTCTACAGGAACAATAGGATCTAGGAATAAATGATAATGAGGATGTTGAATATAACCTGAATGATGTGCATACTTACTAAAATCAGTATCCAGATACTCTGGTCAAGTATTTGGGTATTGAGCTAAGCTAGTATAGAATTGTCAACTATACTTCTTTTGGATACCCTGACCAAGTATCCAGATGAACATAGTTTGGTAGTATAATAAGATACATGATCAAAAAGAGAAGAATGATGATAAAATGGTGAAAGAGAAAAGGATTTTATAATTCAATATGTAACCTATAGAAAGCATGAAATTTCATATAAGGAAGATGAAAGATTAATAGATTATGAAGACAATCTCTAATGAGTTTGAATTTGAGTATGAAATCTGAAATTGTGAGAAAAAGCTATGAACTAAGATGCGTACTAGATGATCTTCTTTATAAAGGAAATTGATGAATGCAGATGATAATATGTGAATGAGTCACAATCTTAATCCATGAGATACACAATCAATTTCTTTTTTAAAAAGATGTGAAAGGTGATGTGAATCATATCTTGATATATGATGTATTACTTATATTAGTGATTCAAATGTTTATAATAATCAAGGAGAGTTATGATGAAGACATAGGATGAAATATCCATCTAATACAAAAAAAAGATGTCATATGAAAGAAAGTTAAAATGGAATATTTTCTAACTGGATGTCGAGAGAGATGAATGATTAGATGATATGATATTCTTTTGTATCTTCTATTGGATTTTGGGATGAAATCCTAAAATGAGGGGAGAATTTGTAATGACCCACTTTAAAATTAGTCATCTAATTAGGGTTTACTTGGATGATTGTATGCTTAACTAAGTTGATCATTGTTTAAAGCTTGATTAGTGATGGTAATTAATTTTTGATGTTTTAAATATAATGAGAAGGTTTAATCATACTTTGATTCACATAATTTGGGTTATGATTTGGAAACCCTAATCGGCCCAAATTAGGGTTTTGATGACATATGAATATAGAATTTGATACTATAGTGTCTCACTAAATGATTTTTAGTATTTTATATGTAACTCTGATTTAACTAAAATTTGTATATGATTTGGATATATAAAATATGAACAACACTGAAAAATATCAGAATTTTTAAATAATGTTATGGCCTATTTAATGGGTAAGTTTCAAACTCGACCGACCATATTTTCAGATTGATATAGCAATGTGGTAATTAAATTTATCTTTTTATTGATATATACAATTGATCTCAATTTTTAACTTTGGTTTTAAAACTCAATTATAGACACAAGATTAAATTGGAATAATTTTTGCATGATTTTTTATCTCTACAGAGAGGGGTGTCGGTCGAGTTCTGTGAAGGACAAACTCGTCCGACCATGCTACTGACTGCAATATAGTAGTGTAGTATTTGATTTTTATTTACTTATTGGTAACACAAAATAATCTAAATTTTTTATTTATCTTATAAACTCAATTTCAGACATTAGGTTAAAGTTTAATAATTTTTGGATGAGGTTTGAATCCAAAAAGGTGTGGTTTCGGTCGAGCTTATAACTCAGCCGACCAACAAGTCTGACCAAAATAAAAATACATTGAGGGGCTTGTTTGCACATGTTCTAAGCACCTCAATTCATCTATATCACTAACCTAACACACAAGGAGCTCTCATAACTTTTCCTTCCTGTCAAAGAAATGAAATTCTTGAGAGAGAGGAGAGCTAGGGTTTTGAGAAGAGAAAGTGGTGGATATGTTGACCTAGGGTTTCTCTATTCAAGATATGATGAAATCAAGTAAGTTTAGCTTGTTTGCATATCATTTCATGGTGAATCTTCTATCACATGTCAAGATTCCATCCCTCCCCTGATTTGATTCGAAATCACATCAAATATCCCCTTTTCATAACTCTTTCTCTTCTAATCCCCATTTCTAGGGTTTCAGAGTTGAGAGGAGAAAGAATCGGATTATTTTGCGAGATTTTGATAGGGTTTCCGAAAATTCAGAGGCTAAACTACGTTTTTATGGTGCTTGGCACATGAGGTGAGTGTTTTTCTCCCTCCTAAGCTTTGTTTTCATGTTGGAAGCCTAATTCTATCCGGCTAAAATAATCAAAAACCTTGCTTGTATATGTATGTGATTGGATTTGATTTGGGAAAGATATTAGGGGATCAACTTCTACTGATTTTGATTATTTCTCATTGATTGGAACTTGAAAAGGCCTTGATATATTGATTGAGGATCCATGGGTTATCTTATTGGTAGATGACTATGCTATTTCATGTGAATTTTTCCTAAAAATCAGCCCAATGGCCGATATGCTTGGAATTGAATTGACATGTGTAAAATCATATTTGAATTGTACTAGATTGTATGATACAAGTGTATTGTTGAATGTTAATGGAATTGAATGACCACATATCCTGATTTGGATTTGTGTTGAGGAAGTGAATGAAATGAGTCATTTATTAATGTATACTTATGATTGATGCATGAAATGTGTGAAAATGGAAACTAGGGTTTCCATGTTTGTGAATAACCCTAATGAACCCTTGAGTCATGATTGGATTACTGAATGATATGATTATTATGATATGTTGAACTAAGGAATGACTTCTTGAAAACCCTAAAAGTTTATTATTAAGATTATTATGAGTGATAAAATTAGAACTTGTATATGATGTTGCAAATGAGATCAAATGCTAAAGTTGAAACTATGAATACTTCAATTGAATATGATGAGTCTTACTAATATCATCTAAGTCTAATGCATTTGTTTTAGTATAATAAAGCATGAACATTTTTGATTATGAGAATGGCATTAGTAGTCAATGACAAGGTACACTTATCTGAATATAAGAGACAATATGAACAAGATGTACTTAATGGTGATTGCAAGATAAAGATGAAACTAATGAAGATAGTATGATGAAGTATTTTATCTTTTATTTTAATTACATGTGGCTTAACCCAAATTAAATGAAATATACTAAGAATTGTACTTTGATAAATGTTATGTAGAAGAGAAGCATTGTATGTAATGTGAATCAAGAAAGATTGGTCCAGATAATGTAATGAACATGAAATGAAAGAACTTGAGACTACTAGGTATAAAATGATGGAAAAAGATGGGAATTAGTAGATGATTCAAAGAATGTAACTCTTACCCTAAAATTATGAGTTTGATGATGCTAGTGAATGAAAATCTCAAATGGGGGATTAAGAGATGCACATAACTGCAGTTGAATTCAACTAAAAGATGAAAGTCAAGTATTTGAATTGATTTACAAGAATGTTTTCTTGAATTGTGAATTGTACTATGAGAATGGACTAATAGTACAAACTTCAATTGATACTCAACTTGTGTTGATTAGTAAACCCATTAGAAGAATCTGAAATAAAAGAATAAAAGAACTAAGTCTGTTATGCATGTAAATGCATGAAATTATTGGCATCTATTCAGATTGGATGGAACAGGCATATGTTGTATGATAAATCTATTCTGAGTATGAGGAATGATACATGATATCTATATGATTTTATTGTTGCTAGTTCTAATTCCTCTTCTAATATTTGTTCAGAACTATGATATAGAATGAACTAATAAGATTAATGTTGAAATTGAATTTAATATGCACTCCTTACATTGAGAAACCTTGATAAGGGTAAATGTTGCATAATGAGATCATGTTTAGGGCTGAAAGCCCACTGATGATGATAAAACCCTGATGGGGTAAATGTTGGACAATAAGATTATGTCTCGGGCAGAAAGCCCACTATTGATGATTGATGTAAGATGATGTAGAAGATAGAAATAATCATATGTGTTGCAATCTACAGATTTGTTGTGCTTCTTACTTTAATCATTTTCCTTATTGATAAACTTGATCTATTTCATGTTATTCTAGTTATGCGAGAATACACAAATATGATGTATGATGTTTTGAATTCTTTTAAGATGAGTAAAAAAGATTAATAACAAGTGAAATGATGGAACATCTAGTTAGGTTCCCTGAACACCGTAAGTTTCCCCAGAGGACCACATT
Organism: Alisma plantago-aquatica; assembly: GCA_963693085.1. Taxonomy (NCBI): domain Eukaryota; kingdom Viridiplantae; phylum Streptophyta; class Magnoliopsida; order Alismatales; family Alismataceae; genus Alisma; species Alisma plantago-aquatica. The sequence goes on along the minus strand of OY856409.1, from coordinate 582,215,197 downwards.
GGGGAAACAAAATGGATCTCCTTGTGGTAATTGATGAATTATGAGAAGGATTTCTGGAGTGTGGATCGAGACCTTAAAGGTTAGACCACCAGGATTTAGGAGTGAGTCATCAAGAGTGGCTCTGGCCCTAAATCCTTGTTGTGAAAGTCTATGTTCATATGGAATAGACTCTGTTGAAATGAAATATGTGAAATGTGAAATGAAAAATATGTGAAATATTTTGATATGTGATATATTGTTTTTTTGGTTCCTATTTTGTGTACCCGAGATGAGGACGTGAGACTCTTTAGGCAACCCTGAGGTGGCCAGGGTCTGTTGTTGATATCTTAGGGTGCCGGCTAAACCCTAAGATAGTGACGGTGAGTCATTGACACGAGAATCAGGTGTGGTGACTTCTACATGATGAGGTACAAGCCAAGTAGTTTCAGGGCAAATGAATAAAACATGATGAGCCGTGTAGAACATGATTGGAATGGTTGTTACATTCCTTGTACTTGTACTTGATGATTTGTTATCGTTGATTATACTTCTTATTATGGAAAGTAATCATGTTGCTATAGACATTTTCTATTTCATATTATGATCTATCATGCTGACAAGTTATAAATGTTGGGATTTATATCCATTATAAATATGAGTTGGATTGCTTGGTATTTGATAGTATTGTTTGGTAGATATGTATTATGTGTACTTCAGCTTCAGGACTGCAAGATGTGTTCCTGGTCCGGCTGGTGGAGTTTCACAAATATAACATTATTGTTATGTATTGATTCAAAATGCTTAGAACTTGACTTATTACTCATGTAGTAGGATTCTTAATCTAAACTAAGAAGTATATGTTGATTTGTACATAGACATGCTTTAAAAGATGTTTCAAAGTTATAATTGGTTTAAGTGATTACCTTATATGTTAGATCAGATTATCATTGCAAGTTAGAAATGACTTATTATAGATCTATCTACTAGAAAATTCAATATCTGCATGTTTGTGTTAAGTTTATTATACTTAATCTGATGTTGATGAATGTACCTAGCTTGAGTGGGAGGTATCCACCCACTGGGGCTCTATATGAGTCTCATGAGGTTGTTTCAAATGGTTTTAGGTATAATGCTATCCAGTGGAGAGGTCATGACAAGTAAGATATAAATAGCATAATCTAGATACATTAGAATGTCCCTGTACTCTCTCTTTCCCGGGATGGGTTGTAGATTAAGTTTGTTCATCAATGTACATGTATCTGATGTAAACGGAACCGCATATGAGAATAAGATTTGATTCTATATTTAATGGAGTTGAATATGATTTGTGATATCTGAATGTGATATCCTTGATGTGACATTGATGTATGAGTTTGTCAAAAAGAAAAAGGAAAAATATATCTATCTTTTTCGTATATTGTTTAATCACCTTTGTCGAGAATTCATTATTTTATTTCATAACCTAGGTTTAGGTTTAGGATTATCTCTAATGGTTGGTATTTATGCTGATCAAAAGAGTGGATCCCGATAAGTGTGGTATTAGAGCCTAGGTTAGATGAGTCTACAGGAACAATGGGATCTAGGAATAAATGATAATGTGGATGTTGAATATAACCTGAATGATGTGCATACTTACGAAAATCAGTATCAATAGGATCTAGGAATAAATGATAATGTGGATGTTGAATATAACCTGAATGATGTGCATACTTACTAAAATCAGTATCCAGATACTCTGGTCAAGTATTTGGGTATTGAGCTAAGCTAGTATGGAACTGCCGACTATACTTCTTTTGGATGCCCTGACCAAGTATCCAGCTGAACATAGTTTGGTAGTATAATAAGATACATGATGAAAAAGAGAAGAATGGCGATAAAATGGTGAAAGAGAAAAGGATTTTATAATTCAATATGGAACATATGGAAAGCATGAAATTTCATATAAGAAAGATGAAAGATTAATGGATTATGAAGACAATCTCTAATGAGTTTGAATTTGAGTATGAAATATGAAATTGTGAGAAAAAGCTATGAACTAAGATGTGCACTAGATGATCTTCTTTATAAAGGAAATTGATGAATGCAAATGATAATATGTGAATGAGTCATAATCTTAATCCATGAGATACACAATCAAATTAAAAAAAAATATGTGAAAGGTGATGTGAATCAGATCTTGATAAATGATGTATTACTTAGATTAGTGATTCAAATGTTTATAATACTCAAGGAGAGATATGATGGAGACATAGGATGAAATATCCATCTAATACAAAAAAAAGATGTCATATGAAAGAAAGTTAAAATGGAATACTCTCTAATGGGATGTCAAGAGAGATGAATTATTAGATGATATGATATTCTTCTGTATCTTTTCTTGGATTTCGGGATGAAATCCTAAAAGGAGGGGAGAATTTGTAATGACCCATTTTCAAATTAGTCATCTAATTAGGGTTTACTTGGATGATTGTATGCTTAACTAAGTTGATCATTGTTTAAAGATTGATTAATGATGGTACTTAATTTTTTATGTTTTAAATATATTGAAAAGGTTTAATCATACTTTGATTCACATAATTAGGGTTATGATTCGGAAACCCTAATCGACCCAAATTAGGGTTTTGATGACATATGAATATAGAATTTGATAAGTATAGTGTCTCACTAAATGATTTTTAGTATTTTATGTGCGACTTTAATTTAATACAAATTTGTATATAATTTGGATATATAAAATGTGAACAACATTAAAAAATATCAGAATTTTTACAGAATGCTCTGACCTGTTTATCAGTCGAGTTTCAAACTCGACCGACCATATTTTCATATTGATATAGTAGTGTGGTAATTGAATTTTATTTTTTTATTGATATATCCAATTGATCTCAATTTTTAATTGTGGTTTGAAAACTCAATTATAAACATAAGATTAAATTGGAATAATTGTTGGATTATATTTTATCTCTACAGAGAGGGGTGTCAGTCGAGTTCTGTGAAGGACAAACTTGACCGACCATGCTACTGACTGCAATATAGTAGTGTAGTATTTGATTTTTATTTATTTATTGGTAACACAAAATGATCTAAATTATTTACTATGTCTTATAAACTCAATTTTAGTCATTGGGTTAAAGTTTAATAAATTTTTGATGAGGTTTAAGTCCTAAAAGGTTTGGTTTCGGTCGAGCTTATAACTCATCCGACCAACCAGTCTGAGCAAAATAAAAATACATTGAGGGGCTTGTTTGCAAATGTTCTAAGCACCTCAATTCATCTATATCACTAACATAACACGCAAGGATCTCTCATAACTCATCCTTCCTATCAAAGAAACAAAATTCTTGAGAGAGAGGAGAGCTAGGGTTTTGAGAAGAGAAAGTGGTGGAGATGTTGACCTAGGGTTTCTCTATCCAAGATATGATGAAATCAATTAAGTTTAGCTTCTTTGCATAGAATTTCATGGTGAATCTTCTCTCACATGTCAAAATTCCGTCCCCCCACTAATTTGATTCGAAATCACATCAAATCTCCCCCTTTTCTAACTCTTTCTCTTCTAATCCCCATTTCTAGGGTTTCCGAGTTGAGAGGAGAAAGAATTGGATTCTTTTGCGAGAGTTTGATTGGGTTTCCAAAAATTCAGAGGCTGAACTACGTTTTTAAGGTGCTTGGCACCTGAGGTGAGTGTTTTTCTCCCTCCTAAGCTTTGTATTCATGTTGAAAGCCTAATTCTATCCGGCTAAAACAATAAAAAAACCTTGCTTGTATATGTATGTGATTGGATTTGATTTGGGAAAGATATTAGGGCATCAACTTCTATTGATTTTGATTATTTCTCATTGATTGGAACTTGAAAAGTTCTTGATATATTGATTGAGGATCCATGGGTTTTCTTATGGGTAGATGACTATGCTATTTCATGTGAAGTTTTCCTAAAAATCAGCCCAATGGATGATATGCTTCAAATTGAATTGACATGTGTAAAATCATATTTGAATTGTACTAGATTGTATGATACAAGTGTATTGTTGAATGTTAATGGAAATGAATGACCGCATATCCTGATTAGGATTTGTGTTGAGGAAGAGAATAAATTGAGTCAATTAATCATTGTATACTTATGATTGATGAATGAAATGTGTGAAAATGGAAACTAGGGTTTCCATGTTTGTGAATAACCCTAATGAACCCTTGAGTCATGATTGGATTACTGAATGATATGATTAATATGATATGTTGAACTAAGTAATGACTTCTTGAAAACCGTAAAAGTTTATTATTAAGAAGATTATGAGTGATAAAATTAGAACTTGTATATGATGTTGTAAATTAGATCAAATGCTAAAGTTGAAACTATTAATACTTCAATAGATTATGATGAGTCTTACTAATATCATCTAAGTCTAATGCATTTGTTTTAGTATAATAAAGAATGATCATTGTTGATTATGGGAATGACATTAGTAGTCAATGACAAGGTACACTTATCTGAATATAAGAGACAATATGAACAAGATGTACTTAATGGTGATTTCAAGATAAAGATGAAACTAATGAAGATAGTATGATGAAGTATTTTATCTTTTATTTTAATTACATGTGGCTTAACCCGAATTAAATGAAATATACTAAGAACTATTCTTTGATAAATGTTATGTAGAAGAGAAGCATTGTATGTAAAGTGAATCCAGAAAGATTGGTCCAGATAATGTAATGAACATGAAATGAATGAAGTTGAGACTACTGAGTATAAAATGATGGAAAAAGATAGGAATTAGTTGATGATTCAAAGAATGTAACTCTTACCCTAAAATTATGAGTTTGATGATGCTAGTGAATGACAATCTCAAATGGGGGATTAAGAGATGCACATAACTGCAGTTGAATTCAACTAAAAGATGAAAGTCAAGTATTTGAATTGATTTACAAGAATGTTTTCTTGAATTGTGAATTGTACTCTGAGAATGGACTAATAGTACAAACTTCAATTGATACTCAACATGTGTTGATTAGTAAACCCATAAGAAGAATGTGAAATAAAAGAATAAAAGAACTAAGTCTGTTATGCATGTATATGCATGAAATTATTGGCATCTATTCAGATTGGATGGAACAAGCATATGTTGTATGATAAATCTATTCTGAGTATGAGGAATGATACATGATATCTATATGCTTTTATTGTTGCTAGTTCTAATTCCTCTTCTAATATTTGTTCAGAACTATGATATACAATGAACTGATAAGATTTATGTTGAAATTGAATTTAATATGCACTCCTTACATTGAGAAACCCTCATAAGGGTAAATGTTGCATAATGAGATTATGTTTAGGGATGAAAGCCCACTGATGATGATAAAACCCTGATGGGGTAAATGCTGGACAATAAGATTATGTCTCGGGCAGAAAGCCCACTATTGATGATTGGTGTAAGATGATGTAGAAGATAGAAATAATCATATGTGTTGCAATCTACAGATTTATTGTGCTTCTTACTTTGATCATTTTCCTTATTGATAAACTTTATCTATTTCATGTTATTCTAGTTATGCGAGAATACACAAATATGATGTATGATGTTTTTAATTCTTTTAAGATGAGTAAAAAAGATTAATAACAAGTGAAATGATGGAACATCTAGTTAGGTGCCCTGAACACCATGAGTTTCTCCCAAGGACCACACTGGGGAAACAAAATAGATCTCCTTGTAGTAATTTATGAATTATGGGAAGGATTTCCAGAGTGTGGATCGAGACTTAAAGGTTGGATCACCAGGATTTAGGAGTGAGTCATCTAGAGTGGCTCTAGCCCTAAATCCTTGCTGTGAAAGTCTATGTCCAGATCGAATAGACTCTGTTGAAATGAAATATGTGAAATGTGAAATGAAAAATATGTGAAATACTGTGATATGTGATATACTATTTTGCTGGTTCCTATCTCGTGTACCCGAGATGAGGACGTGAGCCTCTTTAGGAAACCCTGAGGTGGCCAGGGTCTGTTGTTGATATCTTAGGGTGGACGGCTAAACCCTAAGATAGTGACGGTGAGTCATTGATATGAGAATCAGGCATGGCGACTTCTACTTGGTGAGGTACAAGCCAAGTAGTTTCATGGCAAATGAATAAAAGATGATAAACTGTGTAGAACATGATTGGAATGGTTGTTACATTCCTTGTACTGCTACTTGATGATTTTTTATTGTTGATTATACTTCTTGTTGTGGAAAGTAATCATGTTTCTATGGACATTTTCTATTTCATATTATGATCTATCATGCTGACAAGTTATAAATGTTGGGATTTATATCCATTCTAAATATGAGCAGGATTGCTTGGTATTTCGTAGTATTGTTTGGTAGATAAGTATTATGTATACTTCAGCTTCAGGACTGCAGGATGTGTTCCTGGTCCGGTTGGTGGAGTGTCACAAATATAATGTTATTGTTATGTATTGATTCAAAATGCTTAGAGCTTGACTTATTACTCATGTAGTAGGATTCTTAATCTGAACTAAGAAGTATTTGTTGATTTGTTCATAGACATGCTTTAAAAGATGTTTCAAAGTTATAGTTGGTTTAAGTGATTACCTTATCTGTTGGATTAGATTATGATTGTAAGTTATAAATGACTTATGATAGATCTATCTGCTAGACTTTTCAATATTTGCATGTTTTTGTTAAGTTTATTATACTTAATCTGATGTTGATGCATGTACCTACCTTGAGTGGGCAGTATCCACTCATTGGGGCTTTATATGAGTCTCATGAGGTTGTTTCAAATGTTTTTAGGTATAATGCTATCCAGCGGAGAGGTCACGACAAGGAAGATATAAATAGCATAATCTAGATAGATTAGAATGTCCTTGTACTCTCTCTTTCCTGGGATGGGTTGTAGATTAAGTTTGTTCATCAATGTACATGTATCTGATGTAAACTGAATCGCATATGAGAAGATTTGATTCTAGATTTAATGGAGTTGAATATGATTTGTGATATCTGAATGTGATATCCTTGATGTGACATCGATTTATGAGTTTGTGAAGAAAGAAAAAGGAAAAATTTATTTGTCTTTTTCATATATTGTTTAATCGCCTTTGTCGAGAATTCATTGTTTTATTTCATAACCTGGGTTTAGGTTTGGGATTATCTCTAATGGTTGGTATTTATGTTGATCAAAAGAGTGGGTCCCGATAAAAGCTCTCCCAAATTAATTGTAGGGTTAAGCTTCATATGCTAGCATGATGTATGAACATCTTACAGAGGGAAAATAGCAGCACAACATAATAAGAAGTGCAATAATAGAGAGGGTGTAGTGTTATATAAGCTTCCTTAAGAAGATCACCGCCAAAGCTCCAAGGTCCAAGATCAAGAGGTCCAACCACACGATCTAAGGGTTGAAGAAGCTCCACTAAAAGCTTCACTCTCGATCACAAGAGCACCTCAAGAAGGAAGAAACACCAAGGTCAAAGGATAGATCAAGAAGAGAGAGCAAACCCGCAAAACCAAACTAAAGAAAGAAGTGATAAAGGAGAGAAGAAACTCTCTCTCTCTCACTAGAGCATCACCTTGTCAAAGAATGGCCTAAGTCCAAGAAGATGGAAGAAGATAGGGTAGAAGATCTGAAGGAACAACAAAGAAAGAAGATAAAACACTCACAAGAGTTAGAGATGGCCAAGGATCACCACTATCACCACATGCAAGGGATGAGCCAACTCCAAGGCACCAAGAGCACTCCTTCTTGCTCCACCAAGCTCCAACGATGAGCACAAGAGAAAGGGAAGAAGAAGATGACCAAAAATGACCACTTGCATGGAGAGAAGAGGGATCATATAGCAAAGGATGAGGGAGGTAAGACAAAGGATGAGGTGTCAACAAGATAGAGCTCCAAAGAGACACTTGTCTACTAAAAGGATCAACATGCAACCACATGCAAAATATGTTGATATTCCCTAGGTAGGGTCTAGACCACCTAAGCAACCAACCCTATGTTGCGACTGCGACACACCTAGGGTTCCAAGGTCGTGACACACCACAACATCACAATAAGATCGTGACACCAAGACCACCCCATGAATCCTAGGTCAAAACACACCTCTCCAACCTCTACATCTACCCAAGACAACCTTGGTCACAACCAACACACCAAGGGGAAGTGTCACGACCACAACACCCCACAACAGGCCCTAGGTCGTGACCTAGGTCAAGGCAAAACAACAAGGTCACAAGGCTAATGCATACAAACCCTAGAAAACCCCGATCTCCACTAAGGGTGATACTAATCAACCAAGAGCCAAACAAGGCATCCCAAAACACCATACTCTCCCTCATGAAGATAAGAGAGAGAAGGAACACCCTAGAAGTGTAAAATTGCACATCAACCCCCTATATTGGGTAAATTGTAATTTGCACCAAAACTAGCACAGAAAGTACAAACATCAACCAAACAAGTTCAAACGGGAGACTTAACCTCTCCACAAGTCCTAATCACATATCAAAAGATTAGATAAAGGTTCTAAGCACATGATTAGTCCAAATCAAATACGGTTACCCCAAAACTCAGGTCATGCTCCTTACAACTATATTAAGTATTGAACATATTAGCACCATGGACTTATGAATTACATGACTTGGATTAGCCTGCTAACGATACAAGAAATACTTATACGTTGGTTGGACTTTAATGATTTTATGAACTATTAGAATAGAAAATATGAATGCTTTGAATCTAGGTCTATACTACTTTGTGACATGTATTATTCTATTAAATGATGTGAACTCTATAGTGTATCATGTATAACATATTCATAAATCCAATAGTATCCTTATATGATACAATAATGAAAAGCACATATGAAGTTTCCTATTGTAATAAATACAATATGTGACTTGAATGAATGAGTGAGTATAGACATTGAGAAGTTTATGTTGAGAAAGTCTAAAATATGGAAGTTGACAATTGAATACATAGATATGAGGATAACATAGATACCTAATCTTATAGTCCATAAATAAATGTTAATATGTATGTGATCATGGATGACTATTAATGGACATAAATATGATAACGATCATATGATCACTTAATAACATGACAAACCTCCAGAAAGAATAGAATGAGGTGATTGATAATACAATGTGATGGTTATCTATAGTATAAGGTGAATGAACTAGTGAAATTTATTATATTTACAATTCAATTAAAAATCCTAGAAAGAAAGATAATGGAAAAATCACATAATAATAATAACCCCAGATGGGGAAGAAAACATTATTAGAAAAGATTGAACAAATAATTGATTTCAAGCTATATCTTGGAAATTATTTCTCTAAAATTTTAGATCTCTCTCTCTTGATTGTCCCTGGAGTCAATACTTGGAATGTTTGCATTTTGTATACTATGATTCAAAGATAAAAAAATTATATATATATATATATGGAATATATATTTCTCTTTTGAAGCATGAATAGTAGATAGGTTGATTGGTTTAAAATTTTTGTAAACCTTTACCATCCTCTTTGAAAGGCACCTACAAGTAATCCTAAAAGTAGTAGCACATATTTAAACATCAAAAAGGGCATGCTAGTGTGCATTAGCTTGTTGGAATAATACTTCCAAAATTAGAGATGGAGATGAGGTCCCTGAGTATGTTGAGAAACACAACTGGTATGTTGTCATTTTCCATGAAGAGAATATATGACTTCCCCAACAATGTAGACATTGATGTGTGCTATCTATTTGAACTACTAGTCTCAAAATTGGATATTGAATCTTATTAAAATTTTGAAAATTATTGTTACCATTTGATACTTGCCTATATCATTTTAACTTTTTTCATTTTGTTATTAAAATCAATTGTAGATAGGTTCATACTTTTATTTTTCAAATATTAATTTTGTATCGTCATTTGACTGACATATGTTTTCCTTCTTAGGGTCCATGTGTGGTTTTGTTCTCTCTAGAAACTCATGGATAGGGGATCAAAGCAAAATCTAAAAAAGACGAAAAAGAGTTGTCCCCTATTAAAGAGTTGATAGGAATCAATGCATATTCTAAATTTTGTAATCCTATGTAGAGCTTCCCTGATGTAAAACATGATTGTAAAAAGATTTGTTTATATTTTGTGATGTAAATATTTGATCATAAAGATCGGGTTTGTACAGAAACCTTCTCCAAGATCCATGTGGGGTAGTGTCAAAGCATGGCGATTGTCAAATCACCATTGTAGTGACTTTAGGTCAAAGGACCACAACACCACTGTCACATTTGAGAGTTGATTAGGACTATCATATAACAGTCCATGAATCACTCTTGAGTCGAGTCTGTACGATACACTTGTTCTCTAATAAGTGTCAATGTGTATTACTTTGTATTCAATACCTATGACTTGTGAGACATGGTCATCAGTCACCACACATACTAAATTTTTACGTATTAATGTTGTCCAAGCCATAATAATATTTAATTAGGGACATTTTAAGAATATTATTATTAGTATACATTAGGATCTCATGTTCAAGTCACATACATGAAGTCTCATAGCTTTGAACCAATCATTCTAAGGACATTTATTATATACAAGGCCACCATATTCCTAGCATTAGACTTATGATTACCACCCATGAACCGCCTGATGATGCTATCAATTTTGTCACACAGCTTTGCAGAAAGCATTGTAGTTTGCATCACATAAGTAAGAATAGCTGTCATGGTAGTTTTAGTGAGACAAGTTCTGCAAGCAAAGGATAAACAACGTGCAGACCACACATTTAATTTATTTGACACACTGGTTAAAACATATGAGTATATGTCTTTGTTATGATCAGTACTTTCAGATATCACACCAAATCCTCTGACACCTGGAAGCCACTGCTCTTTCAATTCATCATCTCTCGCGCCTAGAGACGTCGCGAGAGAAGAAGATCCTGGTCTGAGCTACTGAAATAGCCTGCCACGACGCCCTTTCAAAATTGTTCGAAGTAGTTTTTCATAATGAGAATTTGTTCTCTCCTTGCTTCAGCAAAAAGGATTAGATCGTCGGCAAAGCAGACATGTGCAATAGTAGGACCCATGACGCCAAGTTCAACAGACTTCGTGTGCAATTGCAGGACCCATGACACCAAGTTCAACGGACTTCCATTACTTCTCTTGAACAAAATCACAGATCAGCTGACTGAGCCTCTCAAGATATAAAAGAAACATATAGGGAGATGAGGATTGACATCGATGAGGCGTGCGTAGAAGCACTCCTCCGGATCACCCGTCTTGGCTTGGCGCCAAGCAAACCTCAAGTGATCGTCGCAGGCTCGCAGCGCAGACCATGACCCTAAGATAAAGAAACCTCACATGATCAACTCAACTTCGATATAACAAAGCCTGAATCCATCGGACACAGGTATCCACGCAAGGAATTCATGAGTCTTGATGGACGGAAAACTTATTGCTCAAAGAATTAAATAAAAAAGGAAAGAGGATAGAGATTATCATAACTAACAACTTGGCCAATTAATGTGGGTTTAGGACTTCTTGATCACGTGACAAAAATGTGTAAGGACGGAGACGAGTGAGAAGAGTGGTGGTGCTTAGTGGATTCAGATTACATGGAACAGCGTGTAACAGCGTTTCTGGAACAGCAAAGTTGGGCTGGTGCTTAGTATGGTAAAATAGTAGATGTAGCCGAAAGACACTTTGCTAAACAATTTAGATTCAGGACATTTATCTGAATTTGAGTTCAATTGAGCTAGTCCAGATTTATTTCATGCTTCTAAATTCTCAACGTGGTACCAGCGTAAGAATCGGTACACACAGCTTATCCCATTTATAACCTTCCTCAACCAGTTTCTTCTTTTTCTTGTCAAAGTTCAAAGCGATGAACAAGCAGTAGTTATCTACAATCTCATCTTGTTTGGTTCGTTTTCCTCGTTGACATTTCCCTTCCCTTAAAACAATACTCTGGATAACAACGATCGAACCCAACCATGGATTATCTAACTCTTCCTTCATTAGGTGAATCTGATTCTGAATCAGGAATTCCTTGGTCTATGTTACAAATCCCTTGCGTCTAACCCTATTATGTTTGTCTCAATGTCTTTGTTTCTTAACATTCAATCATGATGTTTTATGTATGGCAAGCAAAAATAAGAGCTCATGCCGAGAGTAATGGTTCAACACAACCCTCGATGGAACAGAAAAGACACCGCCACTTATATTCAAGAGTCTGGAATCGAAATCCAAGTCTGATCAGTAGGGAGTGATGCTGGATTGCCTGCCTAATCATAAGATGGTTCTTAGACTCTTCTCCTAAAGAGGTTATGATTGGATTTTCATTTGGCATCTAGGGTTGGCCCCTTTTGTATGAATCTGTAAAGCCATATATTATAGTAAACGAGGGAACTCACAAACACAGAGTATCTTGCATAGAGAGAGGGGGGAGCTAGAGCAAAAACAGTTGTCTAATGGGATGGAGAGGGAGTATGTATAGAGCTGGTGGGTTTGATATGTCGAAACTGTGTGTAAACGTAAATGTACAATCGTCACCCCTCATCGAGTTGTCGAGCCTCAGGGAGTTGAGCAACTAAAAATTATTAATAACTAAAACAGATCAGCTAAGTCAATAAAAATGTTTGAAATTTGATTAATGATTCACTAACAATTGACCAGCAGTGGATTATCAATGATAGAGATTTCTAGAATGTGAGAACTACGACAACTCACCATTGCTTATTCACTCAATCTCACTGCCTGGAAATGCTGTAATTTCTGTATTAGGGTTGAAATATGGGCCATGGTGCCTGGATAAGCCGCATCTCTGGTTTCTAGGTCTATATGAGAATCATAAAATATATATATATATATAGCACATATTTTGGCAGTTGGCTTCAAATTTCCTACAATTTAAACGTGCAATAATTAATGACTTGCAATATTATAATAACTTGGATATAAAAATATTTATAAATAAAAAATGTACCATCAGTTCATTGAGGATACATTGGTACATATGAACTTATCTGTCAATTGTCTGGAATATACGCAAGTATAACATGAACTATATCTCAGGGACTGAATATCAATTGCCTGGAATGACAAATTATCTAAAGCATTTCAAGCCAGTAGTAGTCTCCGGCTTGTTCCACGGATGAACCATAGTAGTAAATCTTTTCTGGTGGTACTTTCTTCCTCTTATTTCCTAACATGTATATATTGCGGTCAGGTTGGTTGCATCCAAGAAAGCGTGGGGGAACGCCATGTCCACTCGCATCACCATGACAGCCTATGGCCAGCAACAAGTCATCTAGGCAAGCTGCATCCTCATCAAAAACGCGGCGCTGCGTGGAGTAGTTTCCATTGTCTGAAAATGTCCCCATGTTTCTCCGTAATCCGCTGAAGCTGCATGAGACGACCATCGATCTCTCCCTAAGTGTTTCCAACCCGTCGCGCTCCATACCCTAGCAAGCCGGCATTGGGCAAACAAAGAAGAAGCAGATTCAGCTAGCAAGGTAGAATATACTTGTGTTATTACCAACAACATCGAGCCATATAACCTCCACAACCGAACCATTACATCCCCTTCTTTTTATAGGAAAAAAAACTGAAATGCACGAGTTTAGACGATTTATTGACCAAACTAGACGAGTTTGGTATAAATTGTCCACAATAGACGACTTTGGGAGAGAGAAATTGGTGAAAACGTCATACCAAACGACGTCTCCATTCTCATTGGACGACGAAAAGCAACCCGCGGCTCGCCCCAATGGCACCCTGGGGTCGCCGCGCCACGTGGCTGGCCCAGGGTGAAGACGCCAGTCAGAACGGCGTCTTCATCCTGGGCCAGCCACGTGGCGCGGCGACCCCAGGGTGTCGTTGGGGCGAGCCGCGGCTGGGGTAACGGTCGTTTTTTGACCCATTTTTCTCATCTACTACCACCATTCTCTCCTATATAAACCCCCCCCATCTACTCTCATTTCACACACAAATTTTCTCATTTTGTTCTCATTCCATACCAATTCTCTCATTTCCTTTCTCATCAACAATCTTATTGGTATTTTCTTCTTCAATCAAGAAAAGAAAGCTAAGCTTGGGAGTGGAGCTTTATTAGCAATCTTTAATCTCTTATTTCTCTTATTAAGTGGCATTCTCTTCTAAACTAAGTAAGTTATCTCTTCTTTCTTATTATTTTATAGTGTTTACTCATAGATATCTATTCTAAAGTAAAAAATGATAGTATTTTGAACCAAATTTGCTAATTTGTACACTTATCCATTTTAATGTAATAATTGTTATATTGTTGATAAGAATAAATTTAAAACTTAGAATTATAATTGGTTAAATTTAACTAATTTGGGACTCCTAGACTAAGTCTTCACTTTCTTCATTTTTTAGTTATCATCTATTATTTCTTCTATAGAACCTTGCTCTCCATAAAAAACTAATTTGTGTGTGATCCACTTAGGGACGGGCATCTTGAATTCTATATCTCATGACTCTTTTTAGGGTTTAACATGCGATTTGGGATCAGATGTTAACCTGTGATGGTGGTTACGCATAAGTGAAAATATTTTACATTGAATAAACATATTAAATAATTAATCTTTGGGTTACTCTTATTTTACAATTATTTCACAAAGGTGTCTAGGTCGATAATTGTGAGGGTCCTGACATAATTTTTCACGATCCGCATTCAGCCGAGCGGTGGTTGGAATATTTTGTAAAAGTACATTAGTTCCTCATCTATTGTAGTTAAAATTTTATTTGTTGATCTTATTCAAAATCTGATATATCTTTCAATATTTTATAAATAGGAAAATGGCCTCTTATCCTCCTACTATGATGCTTCATTACAATGAATAGTTCTTGAATGGTGGCTCTTATTCTGGTGGATCATATAGACCTATCATATTGTCTAATTTGCATACCTTAGACGAATTGAAATCTTACATTCACAACCTATTATAAATTGATCGGATGAGATTCTCTATACGCTTGACCTATCTATTTCCTACAAATCAATTTATGCCTATTCAACTGATGGATGAGGAAAGCTATAGAACCATGTTTAGTTTTTTTTATGGGCGTCACGTGGATGTCTATCTTGAAACAATTTCTACACAAAGTCAAGTAGAGTTTCCTTCAAATATGCCCTTCTCAACTGGTAGCGGATATCAGCCCAACCCAATGAGCCAAGTTCAATCTACCAATGTAAACTCCTTACCAGTAGTAGATGAAGTTGGACCATCCGAGCGCTTAGATCCTTCATCAGAGTCAGATCCTTATGTCGAGTCTGATGAAAGTAGTGAATCAGAAATGGAAGACCCTGATTTTCCTGGCAGTGAATCTGATAATGATGAAGGTATGAATGATGCTACCCTAGATCAATATGTAAACTGTAACAGTTCAGAGGCTTTAAGAACAATGCCAGGATTATTTGAAGATGATTGGGTTGCCAACAGCATTGATCATAGTTACCAAGTTTTTCAGGATGATGATTGGGTTGATGAATTTCACCAACCATTCATGAGACAGAATGACACTACATTATCCTCAACACATGGACTTCATAAGGGTTCCATTTTTGAATCAAAATCATGCTTGATTGAAAAAATTCAAAAGTGGTCCATGAAGAACAATGTGCAATATCGTACTAAGCGTTCGACTAAATCAGAACTTGTTGTTGTATGTCTACTTAAGGATGAGTGTCCTTGGAAGTTGAGTGCTTGTGCCTCTAAAAGGGAAGGTGGTTTGAGGAAGATCACAAAATATCATGATGAACACATTTGCTGCAATCCAATCTTGAATGAGGATCATCACCAATGCACATCAACTTTTATTGCCAAGATGATTATGCCGATATTATCTGCGAGATTGGATATGAGCACTAGAGAAATACGTGACAATGTTAATACAGAACTACATTTGGGTATTTCATATAGAAAGGCATGGCATGCACGTAGGAAAGCAATATCTAAGATCTTTGGTGACTGGGAGGAATCTTACTATGATTTACATCGCTCCTTGAGTAGCATGATCCAATATATCCCTGGCTCAGTATACACATCCCAACATTGTGATGATGACACTAGATTCTTTTGGGTGTTCTGGGCTTTTGGACCTTGCATTGCAGGATGGGTACATTGTCGTCCGATTCTTAGTGTTGATGGAACATTTCTTACTGGAAAATACAAGGGCACTCTTCTAATTGCAACTGGATATGATGCCGAAGGTGGATTATATCCTCTGGCCTATGCTATTGTTGAGAAGGAAAATATTGATTCATGGGATTGGTTCTTTCTAACCCTTCGTGAAAAGATTCCAAGTGTGGCTGGACGTCTTAACTTGTGCATTATTTCAGATAGGATGTGTGGCATCCTTAAGGCTGTAAAAAGACATCTACCACTTGCAGCTCGACTATATTGTTTTCGCCATCTTCGTGCCAACTTTCATTCCAAATTTAAATGCAAGGAATTATATAATATTATGGGTTTTGCAGCTTATGCCACTGAAGAAATCATCTTTAATGAACACATGGACAAAATCAAGAAACTAAATCCAGATGCTTATAAGTGGCTAGTAGATGCAAATCCTGTTAAATGGGCACTTTCTTGTGATTGAGGATATAGATGTGGGATTATGACAAATAATCATGCAGAGTGCATTAATGGGATCTTAAAAGATGCAATAAATCTTCCAATACAAGCTTTGATTTTATGCACTTATTATCGGGTGGTCACCATGTTCTTAAAAAGGCGTAATGATATTGAAGCGTGGAAACAAAAGAATAACCGTTTCGTTCCGAGTTGCAAGGCCCAGTTAAAAGAATATTTTGATAAAGTACCAACTTTACGAGTTACAATACAAGTAAACAATTACGAATTTGTCATTAGTGATATTGAAGGAAACAGTTACACTTGTGAGATACTTAACGGCACACAAATCAAATGCACTTTTGGAATCCCTCAACTATATTATATCCCATGTTCCCATTTGATGGCAGCTGGTCGTACAATTCGATTGAAATATCCTACTCTTGTGAGCAAGTGGTTTTACACTGAGAGTTACCTTGGGGCGTACAAAGAAACTTTCAGCGGTATACCTGACAGGAGATATTGGCCACAATTCGATGAAAATACAGGCATTGTCCCTCTTTTACCACCAACGGAGGCGAGACCTCGAGGTAGACCAAAAATTAAGAGGCGAAAAAACAATATGGATCTTGATCCTAATCATGGCTCATACAAATGCACAACATGTGGAAAGTTTGGACACAATCACCGATCTTGTGGTAGAAGAATGTAGAATCAATGTACTAGTTTATTTTCCTCAATGTCCTAGTTTGTTTTCCTCAATGTACTAGTTTGTTTTCCTCAATGTACTAGTTTATTTTCCTCAATGTAATAGTTTATTTTCCTCAATGTAATAGTGTGTTTTCCTCAATGTACTAGTGTGTTTTCCTCAATGTACTAGTTTGTTTTCCTCAATGTACTAGTTTGTTTTCCTCAATGTACTAGTTTGTTTTCCTCAATGTAATAGTTTGTTTTGCTGAATAAAATATTTTATTTTCATCAATGTGTAATATACTATGTTGTCTTTTGGAATTTACTAGACATGGCACAAAGAAGGATGGTCCCTTTGTGACCTTCTCAGCATATAAGAGAGTTGGAAAAGTGGCATGTTCAGGATGAAAGAGTCAAATATTACATTGGTTTAGCTGGTTTTGGTCACGTCACTACCCTTACATCCATACGTCTAGATGCATCTTTAATAACTTCACTTGTGCACCGTTGGAATCCTTCCACAAACACATTTCATTTTCCAATTGGTGAAATGACAATTACATTACAAGATGTAGCAGTTCTTTTGGGTTTACGGGTAGATGGTTGAGTCGTCATAGGACACAATCCGATAGGTACGCATGATGGCCAATTTGTATCTTGGAGTGCTCTTTGTGATTACTATTTGGGTACTCATCCAGGTGGGAGGATAACTGGACAAGTATCTTTGGGATGGTTACGGTCAACATTCTCAACTATTAACTTAGAGCACGCCAATGAACAAGTACGATGTAGATATACTGTTGCTTATTTGCTATATTTTGTGGGGTCATTCCTTCTTCCCAAAAGTACTGGAAATGATGTCCATCTACGATTCTTACCTCTTGTAGCAGATTTTGAGAAATGTGGGCACCTCTCTTGGGGTAGTGCAGTCCTAGCATGGTTGTATAGAGAGTTGTATAAGGCAACCACTCATATATCTGAGCCAGACTCTCGTATAGCTGGTTGTCTAGTGTTGTTACAACTATGGTCATGGGAGCATATTCATGTAGGCCGTCCTGGACATGCTACAATTCCACAGGGTTACATGTGGCCACAAGGAGTTCTGTTAGGCTACAGGTAATAACTAAATGAAGTGTTATTATTTCATAAGAGACTTACATCTTCATGACGATAATCATATTTTTTATCAATCAAATAGGTGGAACCACTTGATGATACGAGAATCTATTCCGACATCTCATGTGAGAACATATGATAATGAAATTGATGGACAACAACCAAATCAGGTAATTAACATGTTTAATATTTTAATAATTTAACAAACGATTTTGAGCTATGTTTGCATATTTTTTTATTTACTAATCATTCTTTTGTTATAGGTGATTTGGAGGTCGTACAATGATACTATATTGTCCATGTTTCCTCCAATTTGTACTGAAGGAAGACAATTGTGGTTGGCACGTGTTCCAATGATTTGTTACAACATTATTGAGTGGCATTTACCTGATAGAGTTTTTGCCCAATTTGGAGTTCACGACCAACCACCACCACAACCAGTTCCAGAATATGATAGAGTGGATGGGAGGGGACGACCTACACTAGACTGGTTGAGTTTCTACTCTACGGAAGTGCAACTTTGGAATGATAGACATTCACACTTAGTTCAGCTACCTGACGCATCTAGTACACAACAAAGATATTCCTGGTATCAATCACAATATCTTGTTGATCGTCCTGTAGAACCTCCATCTGGATATTATCCTAGAGGTTATGTTGAAAGAGAAAATGTAAGTAATATATGTTTTTTAAACTTTATTATATTAGATGAAGTGCATTTTTCTTATTATAAAGTTATTGATTTGAATAGTTCCAGACACAAGTACAAATTAGAGAGGTTCTATTGAAACAAAGAGATCATGATAGCTGGGAAAGGGCACGTGATAGCATCTTGGATATGCAGATGTCATATATTCAACAACTTCCCCCTCATCAACAAGCACATTTTTTTACTACACATATGGACACCCCGACGACTTCAGTTGCACCATCAACTTGTCATCCTCCTCCTTCGACCTCACAAGGTAACACTAATATTCCATTTACAAATTTAGCATTGATTTTTATTTTTAAAAATAATTATGAGTTCATGTAGCTAATGTTGAGTTATTGTATGTGTTTAGATTTCACTCAGCCAGAGTTTAGTCAATCAAGATTCACTCAGTCAAGAATTAGTGAGCAGTTCACACAGCATGGATTCACTCAGTCAGGAATCAGTGAACAGTTCACGCAACATGGCTTCACTCAACCAGGCATTCAGGAGGGACCAAGCCAGGCAGAGTACAACCAGCCAGACTTTTTGAGCCAGTATGCCCAGTTGCTATCCAACACCACATCGAGTGATACTTTCCTTACAGATATATTTCCGTATCCGTTTCCACCTCCGCCAGGCTATCAAGGATGATAGTTCATTATGTTTTTCGTGTCAATGTAATTGCACATTGTAATGTATTTTTATCTTCATATAATTGTACAATGTAATGTAATTGTATCTTCATGTAGTTGTACAATGTACAACATACATGTTTGTTTGTCAATTAGGGGAGCACGCCAAATTTCTCACAAAAATCACAAATTTCTTGAAATAAGATTTTTCATTAGATAAGATGAAATTGATTCAATTACATAAACTTACAATAAACAGAAATATTACAAATTAGCTACTGCATTTGATTCAATATCTCTTCTAGAGGTTCATAAAATGGCCACATTTGATGTACAACTCGATGTATCTCTGGATGTGAAACAGCTAACTGGTTTTTAACTTCTTCATTGATTGGCAGTGCTTTCTGTTTCGAGTGATCCCAATACCAACCAGGTAGCTCAAGAAGCTCTTCATACATGTGAAACATTTGCTTTAAAAATTGCCAATGAAATTTTGCTTGTTCTTTTATTACCGGAAACCCTAACTTGTTCTGCAACAAATCTGGTACGTCATTCCAGTCATCATCCAATAGAGTCTGATGAGCCATTTTTCCCTGTAGGCACTTCGTAGCTATTATTTGGATTAACTCTACAGACATGTGAAATGTCCATGTCCGTCGATGAGCCATCTATAAAAATAACAAATAATAATTAACAAATAAGAGTTAGATAATAGTTAAAGTTAACGATTATAATCTTAAATTCTACACTCATTTTTATTAATAATAAAACAATAATATTACAGTAACTTGAGCATGTGATTAACTAATACATTCAAAATTACTTAGTTGAGTAGAGAAATAATAATAACAAAGATGAGATGACTTACTTAGATTAGAAGAGATGGCCACTTAATAACAGAATGAGGAAATTAAATATTGCTAATGAAGCTCCACTCCCAAGTTTAATTCCCTTTTCTTGATTGAAGAAGAAAATATTAATAAAATTGTTGATGAGATGATGAGGAAGGTATTGAGAGAGTTGGTATGGAGTGAGAAGAGAAGGAGAAGATTAGTGTGTGAAAATGAGAAGGAGTGTGTTGTTTATATAGAAGAAAAAATTGTGGTAA
The DNA here is from genome assembly GCA_963693085.1 of Alisma plantago-aquatica. Taxonomy (NCBI): domain Eukaryota; kingdom Viridiplantae; phylum Streptophyta; class Magnoliopsida; order Alismatales; family Alismataceae; genus Alisma; species Alisma plantago-aquatica. Next base: position 582,194,404 of record OY856409.1, on the reverse strand, counting down.
AAGAGTAAAAACGGGTCAAAAAAATGACCGTTGCCCCAGCCGCGCCCCGCCCCAACGACACCCTGGGGTCGCCGCGCCACGTGGCTGCCCCAGGATGAAGACGTCGTTCTGACTGGCGTCTTCACCCTGGGCCATCCACGTGGCACAGCGACCCCAGGCTGCCGTTGGGGTGAGCCGCGGGTTGCTTTTCGTCGTCCAATGAGAATGGAGACGCCGTTTGGTATGGCGTCTTCACCAGTTTCTCTCTCCCAAAGTTTTCTACTGTGGACAATTTATACCAAACTCGTCTAGTTTGGTCAATAAATCGTCTAAACTCGTGCATTTTAGTTTTTTTTCCTTTTTATATGGATGTGTTTCATAAACGTCACAGCAGGTAGCCTCGCCCGTGAGGGTGTTGCAACTGTCCATGAGAAGAAACTACCCTGCAAGAAAGGGATCTGTTTATAGGATGTAGGATTGTCTTAATTGCAGCAATTTAAAATGTCAACAGGTTCCACCCAGCCCCCAACCTTGTCAGAGGAAAGTCAAAGATCTTCACCTAGTGAATCAGAGATAAGGTTAAAGCAAGACCTTAATGTAGTGAAGCCGACATCATCAATCCTATGTTCAACCATCGTCAAAGGATTCACAACTCCAACATGGTGGACTATTCTCTAATACAAAATACACCCCTCTCTTCTATTATAAGTAGATAATCTTGCAACTTGGCAGGATGTTGAATGAGTAGTTGTCGTCCAACACCTTGAATCAGAATAAGAGACATCATGGATCATGCTTGCATTCAAGTATATAAAACAAATTGGCCTGTTTAGTTTCGGTCGCTTCCCAGATGAGCAGAATAAACTTCAGTAATATTACAGTACTCTTACAGAAATATCTTACCAATGTGCATCGGTGATAAAAGAAATTAAGTTAAATTCAGAACTGGTTGGTTACGTACACTATTTAATTGAATATTGTTTTCATTTTTTTCAGGCATTAGGCGCCACACGACCGTTCTTGATAATCCATCGCATATTTACTTTCCAATGTTGGTTCTGTGATATGCAAGACGTGCAAATCTCATAAACTTACATACTCGAGTGATGTCCTCAACAGATAGATACCGTTCCATCCAATTCCTTTTAGAAGCGGGCCTTCTACCTATTTAAGAAGTTAGCTTCTTCAATATTGATGTCATATTCAAATGCTTCTCCATTTACGATAATAGTAAGACATATTAACCTTTCGAATTCTTCTTTATTATTATGTGGAATGCTCTATGATACTTACATGATCACGAAATATAATATTGGGCACGAAAAAAGAACGTATAAGAATATGGTACATTGTAGCCCTTCATTTACTAATGAAAACAACAGAGCATTACTTCCACACATTTCATAATGTAAAATGATGATCGTATTATTTGCATTTTTCTCGTGAAGTTTTGAGTATTTCTTAGACACTTCAAATACACTCTTGTGTGTATCTTACTTTTCTAGATACCCATATATATAAAATTCAAGGTTATGTACTAGATTCATGTATATACACAAATTTTAATTGTAATATGTTCTAACAAAAATTTTAAGTCACCCATATTATTCACATTACTTATACGATTGGGTTGTACAATAATGAGATATCATAACATTTATGATTCTCTTAATTTATATGTTTCTATTCATCCACCAATATTCTACATTGTTTTAGATTCTAATTTTGGGTTATATATTGACATCTACATATGTTTACTATCTCCATCCATTTTATGGCATGTGTTGTCATTCTAATAAGGGAAATAAGGTTTGGTTCTGAGTAAGCAGAGTATCCTTTTTGGGAAAATATGTGCAAACAATCTCAGTTTTGCATTATATACACATTAATATTTTGGATATTTCGTTCACTCAGACCCTGAGCGCACTGAGTTACCAAATGTATAAAAAGTTGGAATTACATATTATTTGAAATTTATAGAATTTATATCATGTTGACATTAGCAGACCAACCCTAGAGTAAAACATTTATACTCTTAAAACATTCAAGTCTAGGGGTACAAAGCACCATGAGGGATGCCATGTTAACTAGAGTGGCATCCTTATAAGAATATTATTCATCTATAACTTTATAAGATAATTAGTAACCTATTCAGATTGAAAGATCTTGTACACAATATAAATTGGTGTTATGAATTGGAACTATTAATATTGGCTTCTTATAGTTCTTGATAGTACACAAACTAAAGCATAAGAAAACTATAAACTGAAATAAAAATGGCTTATAAAGGTATACTTGGATATAAATATGCAATATCGTGCCACGCAAATATGAAATATTCTAATGTTCTTTGATTACATTATATATATTAGAATTCAATTTATTTAAAGTAATGAAATGTGTAATTTTGGGGATTCTATAAATTTATTTTAGGTAAAACAAAATGTCCATCATTTTTTTAATTAAATTGATAGTTAAAAATATTCTACCTTAAATAAATGTAGAATATTTTTAAAAACTTTTATATTAGTTTTATCATGGTGTTTTTAAGAAGAAACTAATGTTTCTACCCTTTTAAAGTTATGCATTATGAATTATACACATCATTAAGCTATAACATAGTTATTGTTACATGATTATGCATCAATTTGTTGGAATAGAGTAATTGGACAGTTATAAATTCCATAATTCATATATATATATATATGTATATATAAAAAAAAATTAAGGACTTTTATATATTTTCTCTATGCATGGAGTTGTTTACTTAAAAAATGCAAAAAAAAAAGTATGGATCACATCATTAAAAAAATGGTAAACTTTTTACTATGTGTAGCTTAAAATGAACATATTATTACAATAATAGTGAATATTTTAAAAAGGATTTGATTATGGATGATAGAAAAATAAATTCATTTTTAGTACTTACCATTTTAGTATATTTTTGCTTATATTTTCCTAGAATTTACCCCTTATTCAGATTTTAGTAGGGCATCCATCATTTCAAACTTCAAATGTATATGAAAAGTATAATTTTGTATTATAAGTGAAGAACCAACAAAACATTTAATTCTAAACTCAACAGTTGACTCCACTTCTAAAATATGGGATAGAGTATATTTACCCAACTAGAGAAATAACATGTGCTATCTTTTGTAAATTTTCTAAGAATAGCCATTATGGAGTGTCTTCAAAGTTACCCTAGGTTCTAATGGTGTTAGTGAGTATATCTAAAGAAAAACCCAAGTTTATTAAAGAAGTTATGTGATAACTTTTTTCTTAATAAGTATAATCTATGTCAATTCAAACATTCTATTACATCTGAATTTACTTTGAGAAAAATGTCTTTAGTTGATTATAGGGTTCATGCGTAAAAGTACACTTCATTAAAACAACTGAACCTTTTCGTATAATAGAATTATCTTATACATAGTTACTCACCACATTATGTCAAAACTCTAAGACACGATAGCTAAGTTATATCTAATCGTTAATTAGGGTGTGGTAAAAAAAGTAGCAACATAAGGAAGCGTTGGTTCCATTGATTAATTTATTTCACGGTTATACATTGTAAAACAAAAAAATGTATCTTGAAATATGATTTTGAATTTTCATTCTTGGTTAGTGTGTAGGTAGAACGAAGGTGGTTGTGGGTCGGTGATAGTAGTTCTTAATTTGTCATGAATTCATTTCTTTAGAAAAAAGGAATAGCTCAAGGTATATATCCAACTTTGTTAAGACGATGTATACATAGAGGTACAAGGACATATCATGAGAAAATGAGAAAACATATTTGTTAAACTTAAATTTCGGGGAGATGTTGACAACGTTGTGATTATGTAATTTCAATCATAACCATAAAAGAACGTTTCTTTTATTTGGTAAAATAAATAAATAAAACATAAATTTGATATATTGCACCAAGACTTAAGTTTTAATTGTTTTAGACATTATAGATAATGATTTGATGTTCCAATGCCTAATTCACTATTCTTTAAAGTAAAAATTGCATCTAAGATTCAAAAATATATATAAGTGTTAGGATTTATCTTTTTAAAACCATGTTTGATGAAATAGTAGTAGGAACCTAGGAAAACATAACTAGAAATGCATCACAAACAATATCTATAATGTTAACAACATTCCGAAAAAATAAACATTGATATTAGTGGAACATGAAACAGACCATGTTAAATGAAAACTTCAATTAATTTGAAGATGAAACATTCATAAGATAAGTTAGGTAAAAAAATTATTCATTATAGAATGTAAAATAGATTCCACTAAATCGTACTTAGTATGAGACAACCATGATTTGTGATCATGATCATTTCTATCTAGAGATAACAATGTTTTAAATTTTGAAACAATATTGATTGTTACTTTTATTTAATAAATGGACCATGAGTAGTGACATTTCAATCAAATTGGTGAAGCACACTGAAATGTATGACTCTTCTTGTTAAATCTTCACCACATTATCTTATTATTTGATTATTAATTTCAAGCAACTTACAAAACCCATGATGTATGATATATATAAGGCTGTTGATTCTCATATATACTAAAGATTTCCATGAGTTATATTATAATCATTAATATAAACGTGCAACGCACGTGCACATACTAGTATAGCATTATACAAGAGCTGTTTCAGGCCTTGTAGACGCGCCTAGAAATTACAAATAAGAAGAGTAATCCTCTTTAGACAAGTGGAGCAAACGTTTCACGTAATTAATTTACAGACTTAACAGAAAGCTCTATTTGAAATGCTAATAGAAACTTTACAAAGCAGAGCTAAGCTAGCTATCCAATGCTCGGGACTTTGTCCAGTTACTATTTATGTACACAAGAAAGAACCGCAGGAATTTTCAACGGTGACTAATTATCTCAAAAATGGTAGCCTGGAGTTGAACAAGCTACTATCCAGGTGGTATTTGTGTGGATAAATATCAGATTCGCATGTCTTCTTCCTCAAAACCAAGTTGCCGCAAATGGCTAAAGCTATCCCGATGATGTATCCTGGGATGGAGCCCCAGCAGAAGCATGTCATGTCTAAGCTCTTGTGCAGCCTCTTCCAGGTCGTCCTCCCTTGATGATCGCACAGTTTCCGCAATGGAGGTCCACAGAGGCCGGGGTTCCCACCGTAAGCTGTTGGGTGCTGGACCTGGAGCTGGCGTCCTGACGGGATCATGCCGGAGAGCTGGTTGTTGGACAGGTTCAGAGCGCTCAGGAAGTTGAGACGGGACAGGCTCTCCGGGATGGAGCCGGAAAGGTGGTTGTTTGATAGGTCCAGCGACTCCATGTAGACCAACCCGCCGATCTCTGGCGGTATCGGCCCAGATAAACTGTTCCCAGACAGGTTGAATAGAGTCATTCCAGCAAGACTCATGACCTCTGTTGGTATGCCACCGGAGAGCATATTGCCCGAGAGGTCGATCCCGGCGATAAGCGTGAGCATCTCGCGGAAGTAAACCATGCGGCCCTTCCACACTACGTTAACACCGTCGATGTACTGCTCCCTAGGCACGGTGCTTAGATCATGCATATATGACGATCCAAGAGAATTCTTCATGGCTTGAAGGCTCCCCAGCTCTGGCGGAATGGACCCAGTGAGATTATTCTTGGAAATGTCTATGTACTGCAACGACTGGAGGTCAGACAGCTGGGGCGGGATGGGCCCGCTGAAGGCGTTGGAGGTTAGCCGGAGTATTCTCAGGGAGGAGGACGATCTTTCATGGTCCCGCAGCCATTCTGGGACGGGACCCTGGAGCGCGTTCTCGCCGAGGTCAAGCGAGACGAGGCCTCCACACTGCATTAAATTGGGAGGCTCGCCAGTAAAGCTGTTGTTGCTGAGGCTGATGACCTCTAGCAGAGGAAGGGACGAGCACAGTTCGGCCGGAATTTCGCCGGAAAGCCGGTTGTTCCGGAGATCCATGACTAACAGCGCACTCATGGTTCCTAGACACGCCGAGATGCCGCCGGATAGCATGTTGTTGGAGAGGTTGAGGATGTGGAGGTTCTTGAGCCTGCAAATATCTGGAGGCACCGATCCCGTGAGGCGGTTCCCCTTCGTTTTGACGAACTGCAACGCCGACAGGTTACCCAGGTGGGGTGGGATCTCTCCAGTCAGATTGTTGTAAGACAACTTGAGGAATTCCAAATTCCGGAGGTTGCCAAGTTCGGCCGGAATCGAGCCGGAGAAATGGTTCTGAGCGAGGTCCAGAAACTCCAAGCTATCAAGGCTAGCCAGCTCCTTTGGGATGGAACCTGACAGGGAGCAGTTGAAAAGGGACAGATAAGTTAGGTTCCGGAGCCGTCCGATGGCGGCGGGGATGCCGCCGGAGAAACTGTTCCCTGATGCGGAGAGATACTTCAGCTTGACAAGAGCAGAGAGCGCCGGTTCTGGTATCTCGCCGGTCATCCCGTTCCATCCGATGTCCAGCGCCGTCAGCGTGGAGGACAGGTTGAGGTCGAGGGCGATTATCGACAGAAGGTCGCTGCCGGTACCGGCGCCTAACTGGTTGACGGAGATGTTGAGGGAGATCATATTCTTGAGGTTGGCCATCTCGCGCGGGAGTGGGGGCTGAAGGCCGTTGACAGAAACATCGAGCACCTGGAGCCGCGTGAGGTTGCCAATGGAGTCGGGAATGGGACCGGAGAAGGAGTTATCGTGGAGGTCGAGAGAGAGGAGCTGGGACGGGATGTAGCCAGGGATGGGGCCATACATCTTGTTATGGCTGAGGTTGAGGTAGGTCAGGTAAGGGAAGGCCGAGAAATCCAGTTCGCCCAACTTGCCAGCTATGCCTATCCCTGAAAGCTCGATCTTGGTCACGGCAATTGTCCCACCAACATTGCCGCAGCCGACGCCCCACCACGAACAAGGGGAGCCGCTGCTGTAGTTTACGGCGGTGTGGAGTTGCCACGAGGAGAGCGGGGACGCCGGCGATGTGGGAATCGAGATGTTGGACTTCCATCTCAAGAGAGCTCTTGCAGATACTTCGAGCAACGATTGCTGTTCCTTACGCTCCCCAAATACTGCTGTCGCAGGTTCTACGGGTGGAGAGAAGAAAACAAGGAGAAGAAAAAGAAGCAGGGGAAAGAGCTGGAGAAGGGGGGAAAGAGAAGAAGACGAAGGAGGGTTTGGACTTTCCTCCAGCATTGTCGATCGATCCAGAAATCTACTGACAACCGAGTTGTAAACTATCGGCAACGCTCATCTCCGTTGCATTTCAGCAAACGGATACAGACAACCTCCACACTAGGACGCACATTAAACATGGGCACTGGGAGGGTACGGATTCACTGTTCCGAACTCCTGTCAATTAATCCTAGCCGTGAAACTAACTCATTAGTTTTTGTAAGGGTAGATTTTGGGAATGGATGTGTGTTACAATAGAATCCGGACAAAGGTGTCACATTGCCACCGCAGCCTTTCTTTTCAAACAAAACCATCAAAATGGTACATTTGGTATACTAACGTGTTCAAATAAAACACTGTCACACACGAAAGTGACCCGAAAGGGTAGTAATGGTTTGAGCACGGATGCATTGACCTTATCTAAGTAAGAGCCACACACTAAAGGCATGTTTATTATGTGGTGAATGGATGGAAGGGAAATGGACGGAAAAAGACTTGAATGTTAGGTTGGACAAAGTGAAGTGGAATGAAATGGAATGAAGGGAAACAAATCAAATGTATTTGTTGCTACTTCGATTTCATTCTTTTCCCATCAAATTGGATTAGAGATAGAGGAAGTGAAAAGATTTGGCGGGAAGAAAGTTAAACAATATGATGGAAAAAATTAATATAGCCTACAAATAATGTGAACATAGAAATAACATGTCACGTATGTGTTATTCACTTAGGCTCCTATTGGTTTGGTGTAAGTAATGAGTTTCGTGCAACTCATTTTCTGGGAACTCTAGTTCAGTTTCTGAAACTTAAGTTTCATTCACTTCCATGTGATTGGTTTGTTGTAAGTGTAAATATGAAAATCATTAAAATTTTGTTAATTTTATTGTATAATACAAATAAGTGAGGATGGCAAAAATATAAAAAAAAGGAATCATATCCGTAAAAAATCATAATATTCTTAAATCATAATAACCACAACAAATAGTTATGGTGCAGATGTTTCTCCTTTAAAAATATTTTATTATAATACAATTATAATCTTAATAAAAATATTATGATTAAAATCACATTATAATATTTTTATTTCACTGTATGTATACAAAATATTTTAATAATATCAGCATTTCATGTGCTTGTAAATATAAATTTTGGTTCATCAATGTTTAACACAATGTAGAATATTAACTTTTACATTATTTCTGTAGGGAATTTTTACTATATTATTCATGTATGGTTACAGTTAATTATCATTTTTTGCATCATATTGTTTAAACATGAAGAATAAAAATATATTACGTACATGTTCACATTGTTTCTACATGGTTCGGTGTTTATTTTTTTATGATGTTTGTATTTTTTATTTTGTAGATTGTACTGATAATGTTGGTTATAGTGTTAAATATTTTACATAGTGCGATTATAGTGTATAATATTTTGTCATATTATGTTGTGATTTTAACAACGAACTATATCCTCACCATTAATATTTCTAGTCATAAATATTTTTACATGTATCACTTATAATGAATGAAGAATATAATTGTATAAAAAATATTTTTAGTTGTCTCGGAACTCATTTTCCGCTCTTTTTAAGAAGGAACTCAAGAACTGTGTTTTGTATGTAAGTTTGTAACTCCCCGGAAGTCATGGAACTCAAGTTTGAACACTTACTTTCAACCAATCATGAAAAAACGCTCAAGAAACTCCACTTCATGTGTTTTCCAGACCAATTACGACAAACCAATCAGAGCCTTAGAGGGACATATGGAATGTCAGAAAATTGGAGGATTTTTTAATGAAAAATATAAAAATAAAATAAAAAGAAATAAAAATGTAGTTCTAATAAGAAAACTTAAAAGTTTATTTCATTTGATAAACATGTTATATAGTTTGAGATTATTATACAAATAGAAACAAATAAAAAGATTGGATGGACTAAGGAGGGAAGTACTTAAATACATGGAGAGAAAATATGTTGTAAATATAAAATAAGAAGAGAACTACTTCTATAACCACAATGAATATTAAAAAAACTCATATTCTCATTTTTATAATATAAAGTCTCTTATGTGACACTTCCAACACTTAACATATAAGAATTGTATGCAACTTTTATTTACATATTATGATATTATATTTAGATCACAAATTTTGCCATCTAAAAATCCTGACAGTCTTATTTGTCATTGCCCTTGGGTTCCACCTATTCTAGCTGTTGAGGTGTTAGATTTACAATATATCTTTTAACAATTAGGAATTCTTCTACTTCTTCTTTTGCATGCTCCTTCTTCTCTATAAATTTTTACTTGTAGTTGTTTATCTCTCTAATATGTGTGTTTTGACTTACACTTAGGTATATTATAATTTAATTAATTAAAATATGTTTGATCAAGTACCATTAATTTCTTCAAATTACAAGGTAAATTTTTTTATTGTTCATAGTTAGAATAATTGCATTGTATTATTCTTTGTGCTCAATATAATGTCTTAACCAATAACTTTAACCATTTAAAACACTTAAATTCTAATAAAAAATTTGTAGTTTTGAATGAAAATATTTATCTTGTTGTTATTTAGACCGTTGCAATTAATTGCATTGATTTTTTACGTTGAACTTAAATTTTCTTGCGATCAACATTTTTTTGCCAAAAGTAAGTTTGTTGGTATTGATAATGCTTAGATTAATTGTCTAGCATTATTAGTTGAAGTTGTCACGATGAACAATTAAAAAAAAAATACAAGTACCTGTATTAATAGATTAGTTGATATGAGCAATTGTAAAGTTTTGTAACAATTATATTGTAAGATAATAGTTTTTATTAGCAATTTTAAATAATAAATCTCTAATGCTTTCATTTTCTTTGCAACAGTATGAACACAACACATGCTTCGAAAGAACAAACAAACTATGATCGTCATTTTCTATTAGATTATCAATATTACATTAGTGAATACTTTATATGTGTTCAAGTCCTACATCCATAAAATACTTATAATAGATTTGAGTCATTTCCTTATTGATGTATCTTATTTCTTCCTTGGGGAATACTACATGATCATTCTAATGGATGATGATGATTCATGTAGAACTACATTTACTATTTCTTAAATTAACTATTTTAACATCTTCCTTAAAAAAGTATTGCTCCATAATGGTAATGTCAGTTAAGTAGAGAGACCATCCTACAACTATCACAATTTATTATTCAATGTGGTTACATGGGTCTAAAACATCAATTTTGGGTTGTCAATAATAATGTAACTCATATTTTAAGTTAATATTACAAAACTTCTCCACAACTGCATGGATCTATGACATCTGAGATGGAAGTAAATTTTTTTGTTGACATATTCCCCATAAACAAGTAGATCGCATCAATAACTATGAATGGGAAGGAAGGTTGCAAGACATATATCTAGTCTTTGAGCAATCCAATGACAAGCCTTGTTGCGATGTGCTTCTTGCTCAAGCAGCACCTAGAATGTTGTTAGTGGCGACCTCCTAGTGTAGCACCACAGATTGAAGTTGATGACATCCTCCTAGCACGATGGCAATGTCCTTCACACCTCTACACAGTCCACACGGACCACTGGAAACTCTTGTCATTCTACTAGAACTGATGGGATGGAGTTATCCCTCATGTTGTCATTGTGTTAGCGTCGACTTTCTCTCCTTTGGCTATCTCTCCCTTTAACATGTAAGATTCCTCTCCTCCCAAGTTACCATAAGCTAAAATTAGGAGACTTATCCCGAGAGTCTAGTCCATCCCCCTTTTTATATGAGTGGATGGGATATAGTTTTCTCAAATCTGGGGACACATGGAGACAAATTTTATGAACTTTTAGCTACTGCAAATCACGTGTCGATCAACTAGGCACCCAGTTGATCGACTGGACACTCTAGTTAGCCAATTAAAATGTTTACCAATTCACAAACATATTGACTTTCAATGTGACCATTAATACATGTCATGATGTCAATGTCAATCCTTGATCTAGTCCTTCTGACTGTCTAGTCGATCAACTGGACTTTTTCGTCAGTCGATTGGACACTCTTGTCGGTTGACTCACATTCTCAGTAGGTCGATTAGAAACTTAAGTCAACCAATTGTCAGACAATATTGTTTAAATTGATTACCTAGACACTTTAGTAACCAAGTCAAACCTTATCCATGAGTAAACTTCTATTCTTGGTGCATCCTATGTGTATGACCCTATAGGTCCCAAATTACATTGATAATGAATGTCCATAACTATATTATGACATCAAGAGCAATGAGTGGTATCTAGCAACACATCATTGCTACCTAAGTAATTGAAAATTTAGAGAACAACTTCAAACTACATATGTGATTAGTGTTGTTATGATTGTATAGTTTCTTGATCACTGATATCCAGATTGAACTCGAGGCATGGAATTGCCATCCTCTTAATATTCACTCTATTTTCCTTGAACTAGAGAAGACTGTCTTACATGCATGTGAGCTACATATCATATATAGATTCACATGATTATATCCATACATTTCTCAGTCTCACTTATCAAATGTCTAAGATATGGACTTCGATGGGAGGGAAAAATTACATCTACATCACTCATAGTCAATCCCCATGTGTTACAATGTATCGAAGCACCACCTTTATAGTAATCCTTATTCAAGATCACATTGAATGGTGTCTAACTACATTAAACGACATGTGATGAGTGTAGTGACTTAAGAACAACACTCATCACTATCACTATGAGAGATGATTCTAACTACCATTCAATGGTCTCCATGTATCACTCTTAGGGTGGGTTTGTCTGGTACACTGTTCTCTTACAAGTACCTATGTGTTTGGCTTGATATCATATATAATGACTAATTAGATTATGTAATCATCCAACACACATTCTACTCTTATGTATTGTTGTTGTCTATTTACAACTTCCACAATAATATATGACTAGGGACATAATAAGAATGCATATACTCTTATCATACATATGATCTCACTATTCAGGTCCTCAACCTAAAGACATATGTTATCGAGTAACATCATTCTTTAGACATATATCATGTTATACCACCATCTCATAATTGAACAAATATATAGATAAAAAATTACCTTTATTATTAATCAAATCAAGTACTTGATGCCACATTAGAATCAGTATATGTCTGGCCCTCTGGGCATACATACCAACAACAACATGCTAATGAAATCAAAACCAATGATCAAGAGGATGACACCATTGGACATGGTGGTGACTTAATAATTGAAAGAGATGATGAGCACATAATGAATGATCTTGATATAAACCATTGTGTTATTTGTGATAATGTAGCTATCGTGAGATACATACCAATATTGTTGCCAAATGATTAGGTTGACTAAAACATAGTTGATGATGATGTCAATTTCTAAGATGATGATTGGGTTGATGACTTTTGTCACCCTAATAAAGTCGATTACTCCACTAATATCAATGAAATCTATGAAGTGTGTTGCCTCAATCCAAAATAATCTTGATTGAGAAGATGCATGCATGGTACATACACACCAATGTCCAGTGCCATACTAGATGCTCTAGAAACAAGTTTCTCACCCTTGTTTATCTACAAGATCAACAATGCTCATGGATTTTGTGTAATGGTATTTTCGAAAGAGTTGGTGTCATGTGGTAGACCAATCATTATGCATGAAAATCATAACATCCCATGTGTGGTTCTGGTGCCAATTTTCAGTAGCCAAAATGATTGGATATGATCTCAATGAACATGTCAAAAAAAGAGAAGCATAGTTGCCACCAAATTTATAAGGAATATGAGAAAAATCATAAAAGGTCTCATAATGCATGTTGATAAGGAAACAAATCAACCAAAGATCAAGTAAGGCATTAGGTTACATATGGGGAAGGTGTTAGACAACTGTGACACCCTATCAGTATCACAAATGTTGACTAAATTCATTTGTTATATAATTAGGTCTAATATGTGCTTAATGGTGTAAAATTACAACAAAATAACCTGTAATAGAAGGATTGGATATAACAACATAATATGAAGGATCATCAGTCACATATGCTCAAATCATTACACCACTACATGTTGGTAATGGGGAGAGGAGAGATATCTACATGGTTGTTAGGTCCCAAAGTACCATGCTTGAGCGTCATAGGAGGTGGGGTTGGATCATTGGACTCTTTTTTATCTTGGATTTTTTTATGGGAAGGGATGATATAGGTGTTTAGATCTCAAAATGGTAGCCCATTGATATAGTTCTAGACTTTTTAAATGAGGTGCCAATTAAATTCTTTGGTAGTTATCTTTTCAAAATGATATCACAAATGTCTTAGCACCTATAAATGGAATATTGGGGGCTATGCTTTTAGTGGCTAGGGAACTCCCTAGGGTTATGGTTCAAGTGGAACCTCTTCAAAATTAGAAAGTGGTAGGGATGTGTTCCAAGTGAGTGCCCCAGATTCTGGAGGCTATTGGGCATGTTTGGTCGGGGTTTCGTTAACTAGTCAAATCAAAAAAGGGGGAGGGGTGTGTTCAATGTGCATCCCACCACTTAGTTCTTCTACATAAATTTGAGTGGCATTTTGTGGACTTATCAAATAGCAAAAATAGGGCATGTTCTCCTAGTGTGTGCATCACCTTCCTAAGGCCTCTCCATTTAAATGGAGTTTCATGGACCAACAAAAGTAGAGAACATGGGATGTATTCCTAGTCTGAACCCCATCTCCCATGAATCAAATCATATTAAACTACATAGATCATAAGCCACATCATTGTGGTGTTCAGCCACCAAATCAAGGGTTGCACCTGGTAGGCACTCCTCCTGACCTTAGTCCTCCTATAGGTTTAAGTCTGGTTGTGGTTTCAGGTGAGATACAATATGATTGGGGATCACATATGGGTGCATGTGATCTAGAATATGATTGGGGATCATATATGGGTGCATGTTTGGGGTACATTGCACATGTTTGGGTATAAAGAGCTCATCCTAGGAGACTGTGTTAAGGAACTATTCTAGGACAGGGCCTCAAACACAACATCATGCAAAGTAGTCCAAAAATGACCCATTAGTTGGGCATCCACTCTAGTCGAAAACCTTCCCACTCAAGGGAATTTGAACTCATATTTGAATTTGTGCAATAGTGGCCTCTAAAATCATGAAATATTTAGAAATTCTTTAAATAATTTATTAGATGACTATCAATCGTATCGATCATCAAACCTTATTTTAAATATTGATAACAAATCTAGTTAAACTTCTTATGGTTAGTTGGAAGTGTTGAGTATTGCCTTGAATTATCTTCTTATATCCTAACATCACTTTGGACTTTAATTGAATACTTGAGATATCTGTATTTCTTCCTCTCTATCTCTCCAAGTTGACCTTTAGTGCATCTCAATCAGATATTAAGGACTAAGATTATTCCCATAGCTCTTCTCCACATGTGTTCTAATTTTGAAGTTTGTGAACATATCTCAATTTGATTTGTCTAACCATGTTCAAATTGTCATTTGTCATGATCTCATTTTATTTAGTAATTTGATCAAGTGGAGTAAAAATAGAGTGTTAATAGTTTGTCAGTCTCAAGACAAAGTCTAAATCATGGTGGGTGAACCCACTCATGATGAAGGATGACATTTGGAGAATGATAGATAGTCATCTTTTGTTGTGGGTGTAAATCTGGTAATACATGATGTATGTTGATTTCTAAGCACACCTATATTCATCAAGGGAGTAAATTGGTCCAAGAAGCCACATGTTGTAAGACTTTGATGATCATGCTTGCTTGTTGTAAGATGTTGTTGATCCAATCAAAATTTCTTGTCTAAGAAGGCTTGAAGTGTATATGTCACGAAACCGAAATCCCAGTCCCATGAACCAAACGTATACCAAAGGTGAAATGCGGAAGCGTAAAGCTTAGCACACATGAACAGATAATAAGATACAAGCACCAACATAATCTCAAAAATCAACAAGATATATTAAGCAACATTATTATATTACACAATTTGAATTACATATTCAAGAGTCACTTTGTACATGTCTGCTCATGTATACTATATCTGGACCTTACAACAAGTACACCTAGCATAGCTCACCAAGCCCTTCATCTTTCAAGCTATCTTTGAACCTAAAAACAACATACGAGAAAAAAATGGGTCAACACACGAGGTGTTGAGTATGGGCCGAAAGATACACATATATATAAGCTTTGCATAATTTTGAAAAGATTTCAAGACTAAATGAACAAGAATAAACATGTTAATTGTTTAACAAATGCAAAACCATATTTTATGTCATTTCACTCCATTATATCAACAATATCAAACATGTTTAAGGCCTTTGACCAACTTCCCGTCGGAAGGGTCCGTAGGGTGCTCAAGCTTAGCTAACCCTTTTATACGAGAGGGACCTCAAGGTAGTAACCAAGAGCCCTTTATCAACAATATTATAATGGAGTTCCATATATATATGTGTTCAAGTTATAAAACAGATGAAGCAAACATCGAGTATGACATAGCAATACTACATGGCAATATTTGAGAAAATAGACAAACAAGCATATAATATATGTCTTTTCAAGCAAGAAAGCGGTAGTCATATAACTAGATAAGGCCCATACCTGATTCACAGATTTCACAACCTAACATATCCTTCACCATCTAGCCATATGCCAAACCTGATTAACAACAAGATTACATATATACGTTAGGTTTTCATCATTACCCTAATTATCTTCATTTTAGGGTTTTGGCCAAGTTAGGTTACAAGTTGCTTATTAGTTCATTTGATGATCTTGTACTGGTTTAGAGGTCATCATGTGGGTGTGGTTCAAGTTTCATATCATTTTTGAGGTTTCATGCGGACATGCCAAGGTTTAGGATATTTATACTCAGATTAGGTCACTAGACCCATAATAGAGTAAAGTTCAACATTATAATCCAAAGGAGGCACATAAGTACAATTGATGTCATTCATGAACAAAGGGTTGATCAAGACCCTCATTAGAGCCACAAGAGAAAAAGATTTACTAATTCAATGCTTAGGAGGCTATAAGTATATCAAAGATTCAAATTTCATCATAATCATGCATTAAAGTCCATGAATAAGCTACAACATGCATTAGGGACAACCATGGATCAAAAGGGGAGATTAAGAGTTCAACTTGGTTCAAGGTGGATAAATATTACTGATTTCATGATTATGAGAGTGAATAGTCATTAAAGGTGCAAGATTGATCATAACAATGAATAAATGATCTCAAACATGACCAATGTTAGTATTTTCAAGAAATCAGGGAACAAATATTTGACTTAGGGTCTGGAACTAGGCCCAAAGTGTAGGTCTCGTCGAGTTGATCGATTTGATATATTGGTTTGCATATTTTGGATAAAAGAACTAGGAGATATGCATTTTTCAAGTTCATATTAAAACTATATGAAAATCAAGCATTTGGAACTTAGGCGTGTCACCTCATCCGGATAGCAGTAGATCTGGGCCATTGATCATCGATCTGATGGCTAGATAGGGGAACACTTGTCCTTGGGGCATGGCCCGCTGGTTTAGGGCGGTTCACTACTGTACTGGTTGAACCGGGTCTGGGTCGATGAGACGACTGCCCACTCGCCCCACCCCCCTCCTTTGTCGTTCTCTCTGTTCCAAATAGGGGAGGAACAGGGGCGACGCTTACAGCACCCTGCACCTGCTGGCGGAGAGGGGAAAAAGAGCACAAGGGTTGGGGTGGCTTCCGGGGGTGCTGCCTGTTCTCAACTTGGTCTGCGGCCTCGTTGGCGCCTGAGGTTGCTGCCCACAGCTGGAGGACCACCTCCACAACCTTGCAACCGAACGGAAAAGAAGAGGTGAGGGGAGAGGCTGCTCAGGGAAGGAGGAGCTCTGGCGGCTGGCCTGAGCACGGGGACAAGGGCAAGTCATGTGGAGTGGACGACTAGGGCTGACGGCGCCTTGGAGGTGCGAGTAGCAGCCGTTCATTGGCTGCGGCAGCACTCTGGGTAGAGCGTCTGGCCGTTAGCAGTGCGGGGAGAAGGAAAGCGGCGGCACGAGAATACTAGGGACAAAGGGAGAAGGGCAAACAAGGGAGGAGGGGGCTTAAGCGCGAGGGTTTTTATAGGACTTGGGGCTAGGTTTAGGGTTTGCGTTCAAAGGTAGATGTGTCTTCAATGCTTTCCAGATATGGCTGGAGGAGAGGGATGACTCTCCAGTCGATCGCTTATTTCCCTTTTGGGAAGAAGGAACAACTAGTAGATGGGCCGCACGTCTATGATATTGGGCTCGATAAGGGTTGCAACTCAACAAGGAAAATTAAAACATGTACAAAATGAGTCAAAATTTCAAATACCCATATCTTGGGCTAGGATGGTCCAAATGAGGTATTTTTTGTACCGTTGGGAAGATAAATGAACACTCTGTATTTTGAAACATATTATAGAGCAAGGTGATCATACTAATGAGGTTCAAGATTATTTACAAACTAGTGAATCATTAAATAGTGAAAATTAGATCAAGAGAGCAAATCAAATGTACACATTGTGAACTTGATCATTATAGTGGCCAAATTAGAAATGCTCAACCCTCCAATTATGAAATTGACATCCAATTCAGTAATGGGCCACTTTATGAGAGAGGAACCTATCATTTGAGGAGAGAGAAAAGGTCAGGTTATCACAGTATATCTCTGAAATAAGGCTTTTAATCAAGTTGCTTGCTCAAACGAGGCTTATTTAAGGTTCAAATAAGAGGCAAGTGGTTATATCTTATGAAATAAGACTTTGATGATCATGCTTGCTTGTTGTAAGACTTTGATGATCATGCTTGCTTGTTGTAAGATGTTGTTGATCTAATCAAAATTTCTTGTCTAAGAAGGCTTGAAGTGTATATCTCTGAAATAAGGCTTTTAATCAAGTTGCTTGCTCAAACGAGGCTTATTTAAGGTTCAAATAAGAGTCAAGTGGTTATATCTTATGAACTCACAGTACATCTTAGTTTTATGGAGCTAAAAATGACATGGAATGCCTTTAAAAAGGGTTTAAAATGCCAAAAATAGGATTTTTGGGCTTGAGAGTCAACCTAGTTGGCCAGGGCACATGTAGCACAAGTGGATGGTGTACTAATCTAGAAAGGGGGTTGGATCCTAGATGAGTGTGTATCCAGCCCATGCCCCTTTGTGTAGAAGAGATAGAGTTTAGAGCATGGAGTTAGGCACCACAACATGCCTCAACAAGTAAGGTGCATTTATGGTAACCTCCTTGGCCTTAAAAGGGTCTTCTACTCCTCTCAAAATGAAAACAAAAGCCACTTTCGAGTGATGTTTAGAGCTCATGGATGCTAGGAAAAGTGTGGCAGGACACCACTTGTTGTATAGGGTTTTCTAGACTATGTTGAAGATCTAGTACAATGTGGGTGAAGCAGCTTCAAACTTCTTCAAGTCACAACTGATGCGTCCACAAAACCCCTAGCTAGTTGACTTGGCTAGACGTGCCTTAGGCACACACATGGGTCTTTTCATATTTGTAAAAACCAATTTGGACACACACTTATAAAATTACGCAAGCACATAGAGTCAAGAGTGATGAATGCATATTCATCCTAGTTTTAATAGCATTTTAATCTGAATTTAGTATTCAAATCTCTTAGTTTTCATTAGAAATAGATTTGGTTTGATCTACTTAGGTTTTCATTCTAATCTATAGGAATTTGATACTTTTCTTGACTCCTCTTGTAGGTTTTGCATCTTATCCCTCTGTTATAAGAATGCCTAGGGGTTCCCACTACCCTTCACTGTGTGGGAGTTGAGACGAGGCCTCTTACGGGGTGCAAAGAAATATTCAAGATTGAAAATGGATTTTGAACATCTCCAGAAGGTCGGTTGATCAACAATTTTGGTTCAAGTCCTTGGTTGATCATCTTGACTTGCATGGAAATTGACCTCTAAGAGTTAGCCTTCTAAGTGACCAAACTCCACTGATCGATCAATACCAATTGACCTTCAGGTTGATAACCAAACAATCGACCTTCACATCCATTGAACTCTGTCAATCAAGATGAACTGATCAAGCAACACTTTCAAGGCAACTAACGATCTTGAGGTCGATAGCCCATTTCAGCCTACTATGGACCTCATATGGTTTCTTAACCACCAAGCAATTAATCTCAACTCTCTGCGTGATGAAAATCTAGCTACTAGCACATAGGTACATATGCTTATAAAAACCCATCGTACAACCATAGAGACACTCTCTGGGATCCCACACTAGTCAAGTCATAGCTGTTTCTCCACCAGAGGACAAGTGTTCGACGTACTATTAGCTAAGAAATAAACCTCTCGAGAAAGAGTGATTGACATCTCAAGGTTCTTGAGCCATTGATTATCCTACTTCTACCAAGGAGCTATTGACCTTCCCACTAAAAGAATGATCGACCTCTAGGTCAATAATAGTGATCAATTGACCTCCATGTCAATAGAAGCAATCAATCCACTTGTTCATCAAGAAATCAATAGCCATTAACCTACACATGATCACCCTCTCAATCAACCTCTATAAGATCAAGGATATTAAACTCCCTCTCTAGGGTGATCGAACTATTCACTGAGCTATTGTCCATCCATATACTTCAACCACAAGTCATAATTAATACCTAGAAGAGAGAGAATGAAGGGAGTCTATCGTTGCACACACACCAAGATACTTTTGCTACATTGATGAATATGATTGTGTCCTCAAATACTTCTTCTACATTGATGACTATCATTGTGACCTTGGATACTTCTGCTACATTGATGACTATGATTGTGCCCTCTTCCTCTACCAATCATATTAAATTCATCATTTCAAGGAAGTAGTCCTTCATTGGGGTGCGGGGAACAACCCTAATACCTATTTCTTACTATTTCATTCTTATTTTACATCTTGTATGAACTCATTTAATTCATCACTAACCGCTTAATTCATGTTTTGTGGATTTACCACCCACTTTGTGTGATTTATTAACATCTCAGTTCACAAGAAATTCTACATTTAAGATCTAAATATCAATTAGCTTTGTTGATGCCTTGATGCGAATTATGCGTAAAGGTCTTTGGAGTAGTGGATGTATGATCTGTAAGTAACAAGACATCAAGCTTAGGGAGATGTCACGCTCATGCAAGTTTCAAACTCCTAAAGGAGAAACTCACATAACTCCAATGATCTCTTCATGCATATTTGGATTTGAATATATTCACATATTGGGATAGTGTTGGTGAAATCTAATTCCACCCTAGTGTTTTCATCCATTATAACTATAACTTTAATCTAGCTCTTTTCATTCTTGTAACCTTAGTTAATAAAAACAACTTAATCTTGTGAATTATCTAAAAAAACTCACTATAATAAGGTATTGTTAATATGCTAAAAAATCAATCAAAAGTCATCTCTACATTATTTTTGTGAATTATCTAGGATTGGATAGAATGTGACCAATCACAGGAGAGGAAGGTCAATAAAATTGATTTAAAAAACTCTAGAAGTATCCTATTAAAAAATACATGAAAGCTTGATAGACCCTAGATATTATTTCTCCAATGACATGTGTGACATGGGTGAACTATTCAATAATTAATTTAAAGAAAATTATGTTTGCATCAAACCAATACACAAAAAGTATTGCCAATAACCATGTGGGTGTGACAACACATGTTGTCTCATGGGGACATGAGGGTAACTTCCCATCTTGGTTTGTTCCTTCTCCGACCATGACGTCAAGTCGAGCTACTCTTCTTGGAGACTCACACTTCGATCACAACTCAAAATCTATCCCTCATCTCCATAATATAAACCAACAAAGGGATCCCTTAGGCTATTACGAACTCATACATCCTTTGATGAGATCCCATTAAGTCCCTGAGCTCCATCTTCACATTATCATGAAGATTGAAGGATCCAAGAGAACCAAATCTGGGGATCACTGCATATCAACACAAACCAAAACCTTAATTGAATATGTGGTGTCCAACTAAAATTAGTGAAACACAAATAGACTTAGAAACACGTTTAGAACTCCCATGGAACACTATGGTTTACCAGGAATAGGGAGAAACATGGACACTGAAATCAATCATAGGATCAAGTACAAGGAAAATGGACATTTGAAAACTACTGGTGACAATGATCAAGAAACTATTGTGAAAGATCCAGACACTCCAACTAGTTTGATCTACCTACTATTAGTGAAGCTCTTCAGTGAAGCTCCACATGTCCCATGTGATAAGAGATCGGGGAATCACCCCAATAGAACCCATCTTAGACTGATTCCATATTTGGATTGGAGAATCTCTAAGACTAGTCTTTTCTTCATGAGTTTGGGTTTAATGGTAGGTTCAACATGGATTGTGTTGCTACTTTGAAAGGTGAAGGTTTGGTTCATGTCACTTCCATTGGGGCCCTCTTGTGAAAAGCTTGTTGAGGAGTTTTTCTTGGGTTCTTACAAATATTCAAGGGCCAATGGTCACCACACAGGGTTCGAGACTCCTGTCCTTCACCCACACTGTGGAAGGGAAGAGACCGCCCTTTGGGAATTTTCCATAGAGGGTGAGGTAGGGGCTGAATTTGGGTTCCTTGGGATAGAAATCCCCTCTCACTCATTTGGTGGAGAAAACAAAGGGGATAGTGAAATGTAGAGAGAGATAGGACTACAAATATTGGTGTTGTTGTTTATCCTCAACACATAAAAGGTGTGAGGTAGAAGAGAGATCTGGATCTAATGACTTTAAAAGAACCTGAGATAAATCATTGGGTCCACTAGCATGACACATGCTAAATATATGTGAAAAAGGAGCCTAACTAGTATCAAATTAATCAGTTGTATAAATGGTTAACTAGGTCAAAATACATGCAATTTTTTCCCTTTTCTTCCTTACATCAATTAGTATAACTGGGGCCATCCTATATAAAATGACACTTGTCATATTTTCTAAAATACATGTGAAAAATTTAGTATTTCACTTAGTTCTTACATTTAAGCTACTGATCACTCTTTTTTGTGGGTCAAAAGTGTAAATACAATTGCCTAGTCATAGATATCAGACTTAAAATTTATACTCAACTGTAAGAGACATCCACAACTCAATACAAAGTTTGTTGTAGTAATATGTGGTTGAACATAGGGATAAGGAAGAAATATTAACTTAGCTTAATTGAATCAAAAGGTTGAAGTTGGGTATTCCAGTTAAGGAATGAATTAATCAACTTAAAAAAGAAAATCTAAATAATGAAAGATCAAATGAAACAAAGATAATAAAAGGGAACTTGGACCGAGTTTCACCAATCAGACCAGCCTCAACCATGCAAAAGTTTATCTTCTAATTTATATACGTTCCTAACATATATTTGCAAGCAGTCATAAAACATATCTACACCTTTCTTCTCTAAAGATCTGGATATATTTCTATCTAAAGGCATATCTCTCTCAAGATGATAACAAATAGTTCAAGGATAAACATATCTTTTTTTCTATAGTTACTCTTCACTCTTGTGTCTTGTTTCTAATCCATACTTCAAAACTTACTGAACTTACTCTCTTGACTAAAGCCATATAAAATATCTAAAGAAGGTAGCTAATCAACATTGATACGTTAAAACAACAGTATGTGTCCCAAGATTTGAGGCCTTGGATAAAATGATCTTAAAAGGAATGATTGGAATATCCATATCACCAAGGTGCACCTCCTTTTTAGGGTTATCATCACTGAAGAACTATGTGGTTTAGCATGCTCAGCCCAGAGTAGTACTAGGAAGGGTGGCCAGTTGGGAAGTTTTTCTTACTTGCACGTGAGTGAGGAAAAAACACAAAGTTAAGGCTAGTGGTAGTTTGTGGAGCCAATCACCATAACTGAAACTCTACTAGTGCCTTGGGCAGTGGAGCTAGGTGTAACAAATGGTATCACAATCAATTTTCCTTCTCTAGGTGGGACCCACATGGGCATGTGGCATGCCAGTCTGTGAGCCGTGCAATCGAGGGATGTTGGAAAGGGATATCCAAGTTGTGGAAGCCACCCTTATGTTGGTAGCATCCAAGCATGTTGGAAAGAGCCATCTGAGTTGATGGAGCCACCCTTGTGCTAGTAATCGTGATTGGGATCTGGGTGTACATGATCCATTTGGGTATGAATTGAAACGGGGAAAGTTATGAGGCCATATAGTTGAGCCTTGATGAGGACGTCTAGAGTCTAAGTGGGGGAGATTGTGACGTCCTAGGATTTGAGGACTTGGATAAAATGATCTTAAAAGGAATGGTTGGACTACCCACATCACCAAGGTGCACTTCCTTTTCAAGGATCCCATCACTAAAGAACTCTTTGATTAAGCGTGCTCATCCCAGAGTAGTACTAGGATGGATGACCCTATGGAGAGTTTGTCCTGACTTGCACGTGAGTGAGGACAAAGCTCATAGTTAAGGCTAGAGGTGGCCTGTGTGGCCAGTCTACATTCCTAAAACTCTACTAGAGCCTTGGACAGTGGGCCCATGTTTTACAAATGGTATCAGAGCCTATTACACCCCCCAGGTGGGGCTCACATGGGCCTGTGGCATGCTAGTCTTTGAGCTGGGAGGTCCAGGCATGTCAGGAAGGGCTATCTAAGTTGATGGAGCCAACCTTGTACTGGTAGTGTCTAGACATGTTGTAAAGGGATATCCTAGTTAATGGAGACACCCTTGAAATGGTAGTCGTGATCTGGGTCTGGGTGTACATGGTCCATTTGGGTCTGCACTGAAATGGGGAAAGTTATGAGGCCATATAGTTGAGCCTTGACGAGGACGTTAAGATTCTATGGGGGAGATTGTGACATCCCATGATTTAAGGCCTTGGATAAAATGATCTTAAAATAAATGATTGGACTACCCATATCATCAAGGTGCACCTCCTTTTCAGGGAGCACATCACAAAAGAACTCTATGGTTAAGCGTGCTCAACCTGAAGTAGTACTAGGATGGGTGACTAATTGGGAAGTTTTCTTGACTTGCACATCAATGAGGACATAGTGCGTAGTTAAGGCTAGTAGTGGTCTATGGGGCTAGTCTCCATTCTTGAAACTCTACTAAAGCCTTAAGAAGTGGGCCCAGGTGTTACAAAGATACTGATTTAAGAGGTATCTTGGTCTAAACTAACTATTTTAGAAATATATTTGAGTAATGGTAACCCTATACATGGAAATGAAATATATGAGGAAACCTAAGTTAGACTATATGAAAAATCATTCCATTATTATATTCATATATTAATAAAGCATAAATGTAATACCCCTGACCTGGGTTATGGCTTAACCCTAGGATTTTTGCTTAAGTAAGTTACTTAAAAACTGATTATAATCTTTTGAAAAGTAATTAAGGCTTCTTGTCAAGTTTATTGTCAGGTTTTTGCTTAATTATAAACTATTTGTGCATTAATTGATAGTCTGAGTGAAATGTGAAATTTACCCAAGATGAGGGGTTACATTGCAAAATTTCACATGTTTAATGTGTTCTAAGTGTTTTAGTATCATAAGATAGAGTATGGTTCTATGTGGTGGCTTGTGGAAAGCCTAAATTCTAGGTTATAACTTGTTTGAACAATGCTAGTACTATGTGCACCAATTTTGGTACAATTTGTAATTTACCCAAAATATAGGGTAGAAGTGCAAATTACCACCTCTAGAGTGTCCCTACTCCCTCTAAGTATCTTTTAGAGGAAAGAGAAAGGAGATGCTATGTTTGAGTCATCTTTGAATAATGATGCTCTTGTTGATAAATATACCAAGGAAGAATTAAAAGTAAAGTTTTATATGTGTTGTATCAAGTTATGGACTTGATATAGGAGTTCTATAGGCCAAGGAGCCATAATAGAAGCCTCCTATCTGTTTTTTGAGTTTTGGAAAAGGCCATGAAAGGAAAATCACCTCAAGGAGGTGGTCCATGACAAGTTGCAAGTTCCTTGTAAAAAGAGTATCAGTTTGCCTTGTTGATGAGATAAAGATGAGGAAACTTATCCAACAACATAAAGGATGACCGAAATATCACCCCTAGCTTATCCTCAAGACTCTTACATAGCAAGATATGTATGTGTGCATGCATGTCCATGTGTCAACCATGCATGGCCACGTGTCATCTAGTAGCATGAGGTGAAGACACCTCTTATACACTTTATCTCATGAACCCAAGTATATATACTTCACCTTCCACATACTTATGGAAGTTTACAAACCCCACAACCATCTCCCTTGGTGATATTGTGTGAAGACCCTTAGGTATCATGCAAAGTAGATCAAATAGAAAGGGGAGATCGAGCACCAAGCTTAAGGTAAGGCTTTGGTCATCTTCAACCTTGGTTGAAGTAGGATATCGGGTTATGGATATTCCTTTCTTTCCTTCTTCACCAAGTGCTTAACTATGGTGATTTCTTGTCTATGAAAGAGTGGTGAACGAGCCTTGGACCTTGGAAAAGTTCATATTCAACCTTAGAAACGTAAAGCTTTGGATCTTGGAGCTTGGAGCTTTGAAGTTGTTCATAAGGTGGGTTATATAACTTGAATTCAATCATGCTGTTATTCATCACCTATCTTGCTATACCTGATGATCTAATTTCAATTCCGAAATCTTCTTCAATAGTTGATGAAATTATGAGTTCTAGTAGTTGTTGGACCTATTGTCCATGAACTATAACAGTAAGAACGAAGTTCTAGAGCTTGAAGAAGATGGTATCACTTTATAAAGTGATATCAGGTTCAAGTACGCACACAAGTACCTATAACCCGATATGGGTATGTACAAACATCACTTGCATGATATGCTTATGGAATTATATCTCCTTACATGATATGGAGATGAAGTTCACACCTTGAACATGATATGGTGTTAACCATACACCTTTTGCACGATAGGAAGTCAAGAAAAGACTCCATGCACGATATAGGGTCAAGTGTATACTTGTAAGTCAATATGTTAAAACCCTAGTTTGGGTAACCCGATATGAGTAAGATAAGTGAGTGCCTCTTGCATGATATGATCATGTAGTACACACCTTGTACATGATATATTGAAGCACACATCTTATGCATGATATGATTGATTGAGTAGACACTTAAGACATGGATTCAAATACATGGTATAACCTGATATGGTTAAGATACCCTAAACCCGATATGAAACCCAAGATGGGGTTTAACCCGATATGGAGATAGAGGATAGTCCATACACAATATGAGCCATGTCTAATGAACAATATGGGAGATATCCACATACAACTTATACATGATACAAGTCTAAGACTATACCTCTTACACGATATAGGGATAGTGAACACTCTATACAATATAGAGTTGGAAACCCAAGGTGAGGGGTAAACTGAGATAAGTGGTGAGTGATACCACATGGACGATGTGATTAATATTCCTTGGATGATAGGAATAGCACCTACTCCTACCTTGTGAATGATATGAGGTTCAATTCATACTTCATGCACAATATGGCATATTCTACCCAATATGGTGGAAAACCCTAGATGATGGATTGAAACCCGATATACCCTATCCTTTGTGTAATGGATTGAGGTATGAGAATTCAATAAGACACCTAGCTTATCAAGTAAGTATATGATAAGGTTGATCCTTGAAGGTATAAAGAGGTTATGCGTCAAGGGTCTACCTAACATGGTGACCCGATATGTTACCCAACATGGAGACCCGATATGATAATCCTAGATGGGAAACCAATATGGTATCTTGTATATACCACTTAAACGATACATGATGAGGCATATACTCTATGCCCGATATGGTTCACACCTTGTACACAATATGGAACCAAGCACATAGCTCTTAATTGATATGGGGTCAAGCACCTAGCTCATACCCGATATGAAGTCATCTTGAGATGATAAGAACTAAGAGATAGTCAATTGGATATGGGTACATGATATGATGATTAGAGGATACACCCTAAAACATGACATGGTGATGTGGTTATACCACATGCCCGATATGGATACATGACATGAAATAATGAATGTATCTTAAAGCATGATATGATAATATACACACATCTTGATACCTGATATGGTAGGGATACTTCAATCATATGTGATTGATTTAGTGACATATGTTGCATGTTGTGTTAATTGCAATACAAAAGATCTTCCTCCCCGGTTGTGTATGAAAAATAAGTACGTTATGCTTTCGTTGTTGATATCGGGCCCTAAACAACCTGGAAATGATATCAATGTTTATCTTGAACCTCTGATTGATGACTTGAAGAAACTCTGGGGGGAAGGTGTGATGACCTATGATGCTTCACAAAGAGAGACATTTCATTTGCACGCTATGTTGTTTTGCACTGTGAATGACTTTCCAACATATGGGAATTCGTTTGGAGGATCTAAAGCGTGTCCTATATGTGAAGAGAACACTTATTCAATACGAATAAAACATGGCGGCAAGACTGTATATCTTGGTCATCAAAGGTTTCTTCCAAAATTTCATCTGTATCGTAGGTTGCGCAAAGCATTCAATGGATGGAATGAGGAACAAAGTGCACCTAAACCTATACCAGGGGAGGATGTTTATGAAAGAGTAAAAGACTTTGCCAATGAATTTGGTAAGAGATCACAATGTACGATGGCCACACAGAGTGACGAATCTTTATTCAAGAAGAAGTCAATATTTTGGGATCTTCCTTATTGGAGTTCTTTGGCAACCAGGCATTGTATCGATGTCATGCATGTTGAGAAAAATGTCTGTGATAGCGTCATCGGTACTCTGTTGAATATACTAGGTAAGACTAAAGATGGGATAAAATCCAGAATGGACCTACGTGAAATGGGAATAAGGACAGAATTAACAGAAGTAGTTAGTAGCGATCGGAGAACATACTTACCTCCCGCTTGTTACACGTTGTCGAGAAAGGAGAAGAAAGCTTTTTGTGAATGCTTGGTAAATGTTAAGGTGCCACAGGGTTACTCATCCAACATCCGTACATTGGTATCAATGAAAGATATGAAGTTGATAGGTCTTAAATCTCATGATTATCACACTCTAATGCAACAAATATTGCACGTGGTGATTCAATCTATATTGCCGAAGCATGTAAGGTTTGCAATCACCAGACTTTGTGTTACAACCCCAATTTTTGGGTTCTTTTGGTGAGAAATGTAATTTCTCATATTAAAGATATTTGAACAAATAATGATATAATTTGTTTTGAATAAAAGGATTTCATTTACAATAGCCGTGTTGGTTGTTTTGTGGGCTTTATTGGCTATTGGGCCCAATAACAAGGAAAAGACAAAGGAAACTCCATTATTAAAGAAATGGAGAAAAGAAAGATGTAGAAACCTCTAGAAGGCAAAGGAATATTATCCAAAGGTGGATTTCGTGCCTCTTGGGTTCCTTGGGTTCCAAGGAGTCCAAAGTTGCAAAATAATGCAATAAGAAAAGAAAAGATCAATTAAATATTTCTTTATTAAGAAAGAAATTGGAGGTAATGATAAAATGTGGAAAATAAGTGGAAAGAGGTATGATTGAGTCATCTTTGGGGGATTTTCATATCCATAAGGTTTCTAATTTTAGAAGGAATTCCAAAAAGGAAAATAAAAAGAGAGATAAAGAGAAATCCTTGAAAAGAGATATTTTATTAAGAAATAAATAAGATAATGAGAAATATTGGATATAGATGCATCTAGAAGGATAATGAGTATTCACTAAAAAGGATTTCGAAATATTATAGTTTCTTAGGGTCCAAGGAGCCCCAATGGAGAAAAAGAAAGAGAAAATACAAATAATACAAAATAAGAGGATAATGTGATGCATAATTAACGAATTTTGTGGCATTGTTAAAAAGGAGGTATTTTCTACTAAAAGAAAATATAAATTCGTGTCAATGGATTAAAAGTCAAGCATAAAGAGAATAAGAAAGAGAATTTTTGAATTTCTAAATATCCAATGAACATGGTTTATTAAGAAGATAATTAGGAGAGAGAAGTTTGCTTCCTAATGAAGGAACTTGGGTTCCTATTGGGAAAAGGACTTATTAACTCGTGGATGGTCATCTTAGGGCGTGGATAACCTCCCCTATATAAGGGGTAGAACCTCAGGTTTGAGTTCAAGAGAGATCCCACGCAACCCTCTCTCTTCTTCTTCTTCTTCTTTGCAAGAAAACCCTAGGATAGAGAATAGCGCCAACCCTGGGGCAGTGAGGAACTGTGGAGTAGTCACGAAGTATGAGTGATGTTCCACGTTGCCAAAGAGAGGCTATGCCATTGTCACCATGCCCTAGCCCATGCATGACAACATTAGCACGGCTGTAAGACTGGTTGTTGGTTGCGGATATGGCAAGCATGAACCAGCTGCCTTGGCCACAGGATGAGGGTACCTTGAGGTGCGTGGAGGTGCAATGGAGGTAGGCAAACCCTCCCTAGTGGCAGTTGGTGTCAGGGAAGAGGATGAGGACCCGCTCCATCAACGGCCGTGGCGGCAGCGCTAGGTCTCCGCGAGGTTGAAGACAGGTGGATGACTTTGGACCATTTTGCCCCTCCGCGGGTTGAAGAAACAATGACTTATGTGAGGGAAAACTCATCTTTTCGTTATGTTTCTAATCGAGCTACGTTGAATGGAAGGAGATGACGTGGCACTCAATGATTGGCCCAAGTAAGTAAATATTGCAAAATTTGTATCTTTTTATTGGTAGCTCAGACGAATGCGTTTAAAATATGAATTTTGCTCAGAAAAATGCGAGGAATCCATTTAAATAGATTTAGAAGCTATTTCCTCTTGAAATTTGAAAAATAGTGAAAGTTATCAACTTTAATGTATTAATGATTAAGAAACCCTATTTTGAGACGATTAATGTATTAAGAGGGGTTTTATGAATGATTAAAGTTAATATTAACCTATTAATTATAAAAATATACATTAAGATCGAAAAGGATGAACTTTACATGTAATTGGATTAATTTAGGGTTCCATGTGCATAAATGAGCTTTAATGGGCCTTGAAACCCTAATGTTAGTAATTATGACTCTTAATGACTTTAATTGTTCAAATTCATGAATAAGACTGAGATATGATGGTTCAAAGATATTTTGAGTATAAAAGTTCCTAATTGTGTATAAATACACTTAAAATGGTAATTAGGGTTTTCTAATGGATAAAGGTGGAATTAATGATAAAAGAGTTCATATGTGAATTAGACCATAATGAGCTATGAGTTTTTAATCCAGAAGGAACCAAAGATGATAATTGGTCCTAAAGATCATATCATGAATTAAAAGGATAAAAATGGTAGTTTTAATGTAAAAGGGACATAATAGACTTATTTGACTTTTAATTGTGCCTTTAATCCGAAATTAGGGTTATATGCTGTTAAAAGGTTACCTTAATATATTTCATGAGGAGTAGATGAGATAATAAGGGTTTGTCAGTAATTGTATAAAATTAGGGTTAAAATAGTAAAATTGAAGTGAAACCCTAATTGCAATGGAAACCCTAAAAGTGGACTAGAAACCCAAGGAAGTGAGCTAGGTTTAATAAACCTTGATGGCCTGATCAATGATAGGAAAATTGGATGCATGTTTCAGGATCATCTTGTGTGCTTGCTTGTTTATTGGATTTCTTTCTTAGTTGGATTATTTCTGCACTCAAGTCAGCCTGACAGGTATGTGGTTAATTATGGTTAATCGCATTAGTTTCTTGAAGGTTTTCTGGATGATTCATCACGTTGAATGCAACCTATCAGTTTGTATGTTCACACTTGCAAATCATAAAGTCACTATGATTATCACAATAATAATAAAAGTGTGTATTCTTGCACCTACATGCCACCCTGATGGATGATGCAAAAAGGTCAAGCCCAGGAGGGAAGACCCATGGGCACCATGAGTGGTGACCCTAGACACCAAGCTCGGGATTGAGAAGGTGGTCTTTATTGAATGACTAATGGGCACTACGAGAGGTTACCCCATGCACCAAGCTGGGGATTGAGAAGGTGGCCTTAAGTCATTGGCAAAAAGAGAAACCCTAAGGTGGGTATGCCAGGTATAGGGCAAAAGCGGTGGAGAATGTCACACTAAAAGTGTAATTTGGCTTGTTAATTAATTTGATTGTGATATTTTGATTGTTAGCCGTATTTGCAAAATTTTGGCTGTCCCCACATACTGACATATTCATTTATGCTGACCGAAGTTTTGTTTGTCGGCGTTTTAAGTACAAGTTTGAAAAGGACAAACATGAAAGTGGCATATTTGGAATTAAATAAGAATTAAAGTACAAAGGAGGATTAGTTAGAATAGACTCCAGATGTCGATAGAAGTAGATATCCAAGTTTTTGAAAAAGGTATGCAAAGTTTTATTTTATACCAAATTTTAGTTTAGT
The DNA here is from genome assembly GCA_963693085.1 of Alisma plantago-aquatica. Taxonomy (NCBI): domain Eukaryota; kingdom Viridiplantae; phylum Streptophyta; class Magnoliopsida; order Alismatales; family Alismataceae; genus Alisma; species Alisma plantago-aquatica. The sequence continues at coordinate 582,162,891 of OY856409.1, read as the reverse complement.
TTGGTAGAATTTCATAATTATTACTGATTATTTGTCGAACCTTTGATCATGTTAATTGGGTTAACGACTCTGACCTTTTGGTCTCCCTTAATTGGGGGTTACCGGGAGGCGGGGTCATTACATTTGGTATCAGAGCATTGGTTCCTCATTTAATCTTTAGTAATTATTAAATTTTACAAACTCTATAGAACCCAAGGGAGTTATTAGAGGATTTTCCAAAATACAAAGGTGTCTAGAAAAGGATCACGTCTGGGGGCTGGCAATATTTTCCTCCGCACCGCTAGTCGGAATACGAGGACTCCTGGATTGGTGTGACTTCCTGGCCAATGCCTTAGGATTTGACTCGAAATAAGATACCTTTAGGACTCTCTCATCTTGTTCATCCCTTATCAACTCAAATGTTGTTAAGGATTTTAAGGATTAGGGTTTTCTCTCTTTTCCTCATCCTCTTGAGGTATGGGTAAAGTTGATAAGGTTTAAGGAATCCTCCAACAAATTAATGAAAAGCATGTAAATAAGATGTCATTGACTAAAGCTTAATAGTTTAAGCATAAACTAAAGAATAGATACATGCTTCGGTCATGTGACATATGTTGTCATGCCCTCAGGAGAGACCTGAGGCTAGACCTTCTTGTCAGGAGAATGAGTAGAGGAAGTTAGTCTTGGAAGTAGAGACCTCCATTATAAGTAGAGACATGGCACATCCTCTGAGGATGATGCTAACCCTAACCCTAAGTAGTGGTTAGAGGGAGAGATGACACTATGAGTTAGTTGTCATGATAGACCAAGTGTGTGGGTAGACATGATTTCGGATGCCCATGAAAATATGAGCCATGTGAGGTTGGATGACCTAGTACCTTTCACGACCCAACCCTGGAAAGGGTTGTGCATGTTAGAATGAAGGATAGCTCCTTCAATGATGAGGTTAGTGAAGAACCTATAGAAACCCTATGGGCTTATGTGAGTAGGGCATAACATGCACCCAGAGTACGTCAGTAGTGTGGGCAGTAGGTTGAAACCTGTCTAGGAGAGTATGTTGGATAGCTTATGAGATAAGCATAAAGGGATATGGATAATCTTGAGCAAACATAAGTTTGAACATAGGCTTCACCCATGTAGGGGTATGCTTGTGAGCTTGATCCTTCATGGAGAGAGGACCTCTAGTAGTAAGGTTGTTTTTAGGGTTAGCTCTAGTGAGAGAGAGAGAGCAGGACCCAAGCAAGAAGGTTGGAAGCTTAGACTCTGAGATATGAGGAATAGTGGGGAGTTGAGGATGATGCAACCTAAGTGGATGATAGCGGTTGCCTCATGCTTGATCCCTGGAGGCTGAAGATATCTTGGTTGCCTTTAGAGGAACCAAACCCTAGAGAGAGGATGAGGCTTCTGGTACCTATGTGCCTATGGTATATGTGTTCACCTTCTGAGATGGGAAAAAGAGTTCCTTAGACCCTGAAGAGGTTTAGTAACAAGTTGTGAGGCCTTACACTTAGTTGGTTGTCCTTGAGGAGGACTCCACTCTGAAGTGTTGTTCATTTAGAAGGATCATGGGAAGTGCATGTCATACCCTGTACATGCTTGGTTCGTGGTTAAAAGGTTGAGCATGTAGTTGGACATCCAAAAAGTGAACCTAGGGTTCTTAGACCTAAGAGGGGAAGTGGTGTACCTGATGCTCATGATAAGATTTGAGTTTCTATAGGTTCGAGCCTGGCACTCCTCATGTTGAGAGGAAAGGGAAACCCCTTAAGTCTAAGGTATGTTTGATGAACCCGTCACAGCTAAGTTGGTGACATGGGAAGGTATGATCTTGATCCAATGATGAGGAATGAGAATAAGTAGGACCTAGCATGGTATAGTAGGTGGTCTGCTTATGCCTTAGTAGCATGCTAGGGTTAAGCATGCTATGGTGGATGTAAACCCTAGACATAAGGACGTTTGTGACCTTTGTTGCTATCAAAAAGTGGAGAATCTTTAATAAAACTTTGAGAACCAAAAGATGAATTTGATGGACAAATTTACTTCATGGGAAAAGTGATGAATGAATCTAATTTTTTAGACCATTGACATTTATCACATGACAAAACAAAACTATAAGCATTTTTGGATATTGTTTGCCAAGAGAATCTGCATTGTAGGACCTTTAGTGTAGTCTTCGTAAAACTCATATGTCCTCCAGCAAGGTCTAAGTGGCACTATTCTAGGATTAGTGAGGCAGCCTCCTCTGAAATACAAAATTGATAGAGACCATCGAAACATAGTTTGAATATGTATGGTTCATCCTAGTAATATTTTCTAATAGTGCATGAACTCATGGGACCTAAAGGGTAGATGAGGAGGGCACTCTCTGGATGCATAAGGGAAGAGGGATAACCCCAAAAGTGCCTGCACCCTATAGACCTAGAGGAGATGACCAAGGATTGTGTGGTGACCCAAGTAGGTTCGAGACCAATTTTCCATGGAAGTAACCTTGACATCAAGATGATCACGATGTAGAGACGTATGTTGCACGTTTCAACTTAGATTTGAAGGTGTACTGGAAATGTGGGATGTACCATCTCTACTCTTGGAACAGGAAGAACTTTGTGTTTGGACGGTCACCAAATGCTTATTTCCTCTTGTTATGGGAGTGAGAGATAGGATAGTACGTATTCCATACACCAAGGATAAAGATGGTGGGAGTTGGAACGTTGCTATGAGGTATGAGGACAGAGATGATAACATACCCTTGTGGAGTAAATGATATGTGGATGGTTTACAAACATCGAGAGAACTAAGGTAGTCATCTTATGAGGATGCTTGTATCATGAGCTATGTGGAATTTGTGAGTCATACAAGGTTGAGTTTGATAACCAAGAAGATGAGCTCTAAGTTTTCTTGTTGAGTCTGAGAAGAGATGATAAGTGGAATACATGGAGGTGTGTGTCTTCAACATTACCTAACACCTAAGGATGTGAGGTAGTAATGGATGCTCTGGTTGAGATACAACTGCCTAGTTTAGCTAGACGCTAGAAGAGGTTGTTAGGTTAACCCTAAGTTTGAAAAGGAGATATGTTTGGCTAACACTCATATGTAACGAGATTGTTGATTAAGTTAGTAGTTGTTTGGTTATCCAGCCTAGGCCTTAATGCAATAAATGGATGGTTGTAGAACCTCAGATGCACTTCTTTGGAAAAGAAGGTGATGAAACCTGACTAGAGTGGTTTAGGGTTTCTGAGGAATCAATCTTGATGAATCATGCCATACAGGAGATCATGATTTTAAGATCATCATACACCGTGGTACTACAAAGATAGTAAGTGACAGTAGTACTTTGGATGCTTAAGATGAAGTTGCACGTGGCTTATTGCCATGCAAGCAAGGAGGTGAAGGATGAACACCAGTAACCCAATGAGTTGGTATAGAGGATAAAGAGTCCCTGAGAGGAAATGGGAGTTCATCACTATGGCTATTGTGGTAAGTCTTCCCTAGACCAAGGAAGGTCAAGATGCGATATGGGTTATGGTAGATCGCCTTACCTAGATGACATGAGAAAGAAAGAATGCTGTCACGGGACGGATCTGGTTGAACTACATATGAGAAAGAGATGGTTCAACTACACCATGATGTGAGTTCAAAAGTTCTTGAGTATAACCTATAGATTCACTTCCATGTGGTGGAAGTAGGTACATGAAGAACTCGATGTTAGTACAGTTTATCACCCCTAACTAATGGTTAGTATAATCCAGACTAGAGGGTCTGATAAGAGCATGTGTGTTTGTTTAGGGTGATACATAGAGATAGATCTTGTCCTCTGCAAGATGTGATGTTAACCACCATAGCCAATATCGGGATGTAAAGGAGCTCTATAAGGGAGGTTGTGTCGGTCACCACTTCATTAAGATGATGTTGGTGAAGGGACCTCGCGAAGGTCAGAAATGGACCACAGTGTGTGCAGATGAAGTCACTTTTATCGTGCAATAGCTGAAAGAGAGCCCAGGGGTGACATGAGTCGTGAGATGATGCAAAGCAGACTGACATGCAGTTCACTATGGGAGAGTGTGTAATGTGAAATCTGACCCCTCTAAGTTATAGCTAAGAGAACTGAGTCCCTGCTGCATGGGTCCATTTGAGATGGATTAGTAGAGATGGTTATGTTTAGCCTTACCCCTTAGGATAACATGATGTATAATGTGTTCCATGAGTCTGATCTAGAGAACTATGTGAGGTACCCAAGCCATGTGTTGAGCCCTGAACCTATTCAGGTTTATGAGAGGCTGAAATGTCCCGAGGCACCTATGAGGGTACGATATACCAAGGTGAGAGAGAATTCAGATGAAAGAATATGAGATGATGAAGGTTCTTGGGAAGCACAATGGAAAGGGTGAGGCCACATGGGAGACATGATGGACATAAGAAAGGCTTATCTTGTTTGTTTGTGTGCCTGGTGGAATTTTGGGGGCAAAATTTCTATAAGAGGGGAAGGATGTTACAACCCCAGTTTTTGGGTTCTTTTGGTGAGAAATGTAATTTCTCCTATTAAAGATATTTGAACAAATAATGATATAATTTGTTTTGAATAAAAGGATTTCGTTTACAATAGCCTTGTTGGTTGTTTTGTGGGCTTTATTGGCTATTGGGCCCAATAACAAGGAAAAGACCAAGGAAACTCCATTATTAAAGAAATGGAGAAAAGAAAGATGTAGAAACCCCTAGAAGGCAAAGGAATATTATCCAAAGGGGCATTTCGTGCCTATTGGATTCCTTGGATTCCAAGGAGTCCAAAGTTGCAAAAATAATGCAATAAGAAAAGAAAAGATCAATTAAATATTTCTTTATTAAGAAATAAATTGGAGATAATGATAAAATGTGGAAAATAAGTGGAAAGAGGTATGATTGAGTCATCTTTGGTGGATTTTTATATCCATAAGTTTTTTAATATTAGAAGGAATTCCAAAAAGGAAAATAAAAAGAGAGATAAAGAGAAATCCTCAAAAAGAGATATTTTAATAAGAAATAAATAAGATAATGAGAAATAATGGATATAGATTCATCTAGAAGGATAATGAGTATCCACTAAAAAGGATTTTGAAATATTATAGTTTCTTGGGGTCCAAGGAGCCCTAATGGAGAAAAAGAAAGAGATTATACAAATAATACAAAATAAGAGGATAATGTGATGCATAATTAATGAATTTTGTGGCATTTTTAAAAAGGAGGTATTTTCTACTAAAAGAAAATATAAATTCGTGCCAATGGATTAAAAGTCAATAATAAATAGAATAAGAAAGAGAATTTTCGAATTCCTAAATATCCAATGAACATGGTTTATTAAGAAGATAATTAGGAGAGAGAAGTTTGCTTACTAATGAAGGAACTTGGGTTCCTATTGGGAAAAGGACTTATTAACTCATGGATGGCCATCTTAGGGCATGGATACCCTCCCCTGTATAAGGGGTAGAACCTCGGGTTCAAGTTAAAGAGAGATCCCACACAACCCTCTCTCTTTTTCTTCTTCTTCTTCTTCTTCTTCTTCTTCTTCTTCTTCGTCGCAAGCAAACCCTAGGATAGAGAATAGTGCCAACCCTGGGGCAATGAGGAACTGTTGAGTCATCACGATGGATGAGTGATGTTCCACGTTGCCAAAGAGAGGCTCTTCCGTCATCACCATGCCCTAGCTCGTGCATGACAATAGCAACATGACTACAAGACCGGCTGTTGGTTGCGGATACGACCAGCGTGAACCAGCTGCCTTGGCCATAGGCTGAGGGTACCTTGAGGTGTGTGGAGGTGCGACGGAGGTAGGCGAACCCTCCCTAGTGATCGTCGGGGTCAGGGAAGAGGAGGACTCACACCTACCACAGCCGTGGCGACAACATTAGGTCTCTGCGAGGTTGAAGACGGGTGGATGACTTTGGATAGTTTTGCCCCTCCGCGGGCTGAAGAAACAATGACTTACGTGAGGGAAAACTCGTCTTTTCGTTATATTTCTAATCGAGCTACGTTGCATGGAAGGAGATGATGTGGCGCTCAATGATTGGCCCAAGTAAGTAAATATTGCAAAATTCATATCTTTTTATTGGTAGCTCGAATGAATGCGTATAAAATATGATTTTTTCTCAGAAAAATGCGAGGAATCCATTAAAATAGATTTAGAATCTAATTCCTATTGAAATTCGAAAAATAGTGAAATTTATCAACTTTAATGTATTAATGATTAAGAAACCCTATTTTGAGATGATTAATGTATTAAGAGGTGTTTTATGGAAGATGAAAGTTGATATTAACCTATTAATTATAAAAAGATACATTAAAATAAAAAATGATGAACTTTACACGTAATTGGATTAATTTAGGATTCCATGTGCATAAATGAGCTTTAATGGGCCTTGAAACCCTAATGTTAGTAATTATGACTCTTAATGACTTTAATTGTTCAAATTCATGAATAAGGCTGAGATATGATGGTTCAAATCTATTTTGAGTATAAAAGTTCCTAATTGTGGATAAATACACTTATTGTGGTAATTAGGGTTTTCTAATGGATAAAGGTGGAATTAATGATAAAAGAGTTCATATGTGAATTAGACCATAATGAACTATGAGTTGTTAATCCGGAAGGAACCAAAGATGATAATTGGGCCTAAAGATCGTATCATGAATTAAAAGGATAAATATGGTAGTTTTAATGTAAAAGGGGAATAATAGACTTATTTGACTTTTAATTGTGCCTTTAATATGAAATTAGGGTTATATGTTGTTAAAAGGTAACCTTAATATATTTCATGAGGAGTAGATGAGATAATTAGGGTTTGTGAGTAAATGTAGAAAATTAGGGTTAAAATAGTAAAAATGAAGTGAAACCCTAATTGCAATGGAAACCCTAAAAGTGGACTAGAAATCCGAGGAAGTGAGCTAGGTTTAATAGACCTTGATGGCCTGATCAATCATAGGAAAATTGGATGCATGTTTCAGGATCATCTTGTGTGCTTGCTTGTTTACTGGATTTCTTGCTTAGTTGGATTATTTCTGCATTCAAGTCAGCCTAACAGGTATGTGGTAAATTGTGGTTAATCACAATAGTTTTCCGAAGGTTTTCCAGATGATTCATCGCATTGAATGCAACCTATCAGTTTGGATGTTCACACTTGCAAATCATAAATTCACTATGATTATCACAATAATGATAAAAGTGTGTATTCACACACCTACATGCCTCCCTGATGGATGATGCAAAAAGGTCAAGCCCAGGAGGGAAGACCCATGGGCACCATGAGTGGTGACCCCAGACACCAATCTCGGGATTGAGAAGGTGGTCTTTATTGAATGACTAATGGGCACTATGAGAGGTGACCCCAGGCACCAAGCTCGGGATTGAGAAGGTGGCCTTAAGTCATTGGCATAAGAGAAACCCTAAGGTGGGTATGCCAGAGTTAGGGAAAAAGCAGTGGAGAATGTCACACTGAAAGCGTAATTTGGCTTGTTATTTAACTTAATTGTGATATTTAGATTGTTAGCCATATTTGCAAAATTTTGGTTGTCCCCACATACCGACATATTCATTTATGTTGACCGACATTTTGTTTGTCGACATTTAAGGTACAAGTTTGAAAAGGACAAACATTAAAGTGGCATATGTGGAATTAAATAAGAATTAAAGTATAAAGGAGGATTAGTGATAATTGACTGCAGATGTGGATAGAAGTAGATATCCAAGTTTTTGAAAAAGGTATGCAAAGTTTTATTTTATACCAAATTTTATTTTAGTTTGGCAGAATTTCATAATTATTACTGATTATTTGTTGTACCTTTGATCCTGTTAATTGGGTTAACGACTCTGACCTTTTGGTCTCCCTTAACTAGGGGTTACTGGGAGGCGGGGTCGTTACATTTGGTATTAGAGAATTAGTTCCTCATTTAATCTTTAGTAATTATTAAATTTTACAAACTCTTTAGAACCCAAGGGAGTTATTAGAGGATTTTTCGAAAGACAAAGGTGTCTAGAAAAGGATCATATCCGGGGGCTAGCAATATTTTCCTTCACACCGCTAGTCGGAATACAAGGACTCCCAGATTGGTGTGACTGCCTGGATAATGTCTCAGGATTTGACTCGAAATAAGATACCTTTAGGACTCTCTCATCTTGTTCATCCCTTCTCAACTCAAATGTTGTTAAGGATTTTAAGGATTAGGGTTTTCTCTCTATTCCTCACCCTCTTGAGATATGGGTAAAGTTGATAAGGTTTAAGGAATCCTCCACCAAATTAATGAAAAACATGTAAATAAGATGTCATGGACATAAGCTTAATAGTTTAAGCATAAACTAAAGAATAGATACATGCTTAGGTCGTATGACATATGTTTCCATGCCATCAGGAGAGATCTGAGGCTAGACCTTCTTGTCAGGAGGATGAGTAGAGGAAATTAGTGTTGGAAGTAGAGACCTCCATTATAAGTAGAGACCTGACACATCCTCTGAGGATGATGCTAACCCTAACCCTAAGTGGTGGTTATAGGGAGAGATGACACTATGAGTTAAATGTCATGATAGACCAGGTGTGTGGTGGACATGCTTTCGGATGCCCATGATGATATGAGCCGTGTGAGGTTGGATGACCTAGTACCTTTGATAACCCAACCCGGGAAAGGGTCGTGCATGTTTGAGTGAAGGATAGCTCCTTCAATGATGAGGTTAGTGAAGAACCTATAGAAACCCTATGGGCTTATGAGAGTAGGGAATAACATGCACCCAGAGTACGTCAGTAGTGCGAGAAGTAGGTTGAAACCCTAGCCAGGAGAGTATGTTGGATAGCTTATGAGATAAGCATAAAGGGTTATGGATAATCTTGAGAAAACATAAGTTTGAACATAGGCTTCACCCATGTAGGGGTACGCTTGTGAGCTTGATCCTTCATGGAAAGAGGACCTCTAGTAGTAAGGATGTTTGTAGGGTTAGCTCTAGAGAGAGAAAGAGAGAGTAGGACCCAAGCAAGAAGGTTGGAAGCTTATACTCTAAGATATGAGGAATAGTGGGGAGTTGAGGATGATGCGACCTAAGTGGATGATAGCAGCTGCCTCATGCTTGATCCCTAGAGGCTGATGATATCTTGGTTGCCTTTAGAGGAACCAAACCCTAGAGACAGGATGAGGCTTCTGGTACCTGTGTGCCTATGGTATAGGTGTTCACCTTCTGAGATGGGAAAAAGAGTTCCTTAGACCCTGAAGAGGTTTAGTAACAAGTTGTGAGGCCTTACACTTAGTTGGTTGTCCTTGAGAAGGACTCCACTCTGAAGTGTTGTTCAAATAGAAGGATCATGGGAAGTGCATGTCATACCTTGTACATGCTTGGTTCGTGGTTAAAAGGTTGAGCATGCAGTTGGACATCCAAAAAGTGAACCTAGGGCTCTTAGACCTAAGAGGGGAAGTGGTGTACCTGATGCTCATGATGAGATTTGAGTTTCTATAGATTCAAGCATGGCACTCCTCATGTTGAGAGGAAAGGGAAACCCCTTAAGTCTAAGGTATGTTTGATGAACCCCTCATAGCTAAGTTGGTGACATGGGAAGGTATGCTCTTGATCCAATGTTGAGGAATGAGAACAAGTATGACCTAGCATGATTTAGTAGGTGGTCTGCTTGTGCCTTAGTAGCATGATAGGGTTAAGCATGCTCAGGTGGATGTAAACCGTAGATATAAGGACGTTTGTGACCTTTGTTTCTATCAAGAGATAGTTTCCTCCCACCCTGGGAGAGGGACCCTTTTGTACGGTGTATGCCAGTTTTGTTGGTTTTGATGTAACCTAAAGAGGTATCATAGGATCTTGAGAAGCTAAGTGAAAAGTAAATAGTATGAGAATGAACCTGTAGGCCCATAGATAACCATATCTATGTGCATGTGGATGTGTTACCATGGAGGTAATCGGTATGGGGCCTGACCAAGGTAGGCAGGTCGCCATGACCCCTATGAAAGGATGAAAGTCAGCCCAAGAATGTAGAGAGAGATGATGAAGGCTTGGGTAAGGTTCTAAGTTGGAAATGAACTATGTTAGAATCCTAAGTGTATCATAGGGTCAGGTAGGGATAAGACCGATGATAAGTAGGAGTTTCCTGATTCCCTAGTACACATGACCATAGGGTCAGGAGGTAATAGCTATCATTGTCTGAGGGCCATGGGTTAGGAGATTGATCACCTTCATGAACTCATGGGACCCAAAGGGCAGATGAGGAGGGCACTCTCTAGATGTATAAGGGAAGAGGGATGACCCCAAAAGCGTCGACACCCTATAGACCTAGAGGAGATGACCAAGGATTGTGTGGTGACCCAAGTTGGTTCGAGACTAGTTTTCCATGGAAGTAACCTTGATATCGAGTTGATCACGATGTAGAGACGTATGTTGAATGTTATAACTTATATTTGAATGTGTACTGGAAATGTGGGATGTACCATCTCTACTCTTGGAATAGGAAGGACTTTGTGTTTGGACGGCCGCCAAATGCTTATTTCCTCTTGTTATGGGAGTGAGAGATAGGACAATACGCATGCCATACACCAAGGATAATGATGATGGGTGTTGGAACGTTGCTATGAGGTATGAGGACAAAGATGATAACATACCCTTGTGGAGGAAACGATATGTGGATGGTTTACAAACATCAAGAGAACTAAGGTAGTCATCTTATGAGGATGCTTGTATCATGATTTATGTGGAATTTGTGAGTCATACAAGGTTGAGTTTGATAACCAAGAAGATGAGCTCTAAGTTTTCTTGTTGAGTCTAAGATGGGATAATAAGTGGAATACATGGAGGTGTGTATCTTCAACATTACCTTACACCTAAGGATGTGAGGTAGTAAAGGATGCTCTGGTTGAGATACAGCTGCCTAGTTTAGCTAGAGGCTAGAAGAGGTTGTTAGGTTACCACTAAGTTTGAAAAAGGAGATATGTTTGGCTGACACTCAGATGTAATGAGATTGTTGATTAAGTTAGTAGTTGTTTGGTTAGCCAGCCTAGGCCTTGATGCAATAAAAGGATAGTTGTAGAACCTTAGATGCATTTCTTTGGAAAAGAAGGTGATGAAACCCGACTTGAGTGGTTTAGGGCTTCCGAGGAATCATGACATACAGGAGATCATTATTTTAAGATCATCATACACCGTGGTACTACTAAAGTGGTAAGTGACAGTAGTACTTTGGATGCTTAAGATGAAGTTGAACGTGGCTTGTCACCATGCAATCCATGAGGTGAAGGATGAACACCAGTAACTCAATGAGTTGGTATAGAGGATAAAGAGTCCCCGAGAGGAAATGGGAGTTCATCATTATGGTTGTTGTGGTAAGTCTCCCCTAGATCAAGGAAGGTCAAGATGCAATATGGGTTATGGTAGATTGCCTTACCTAGATGACATGAGAAAGAAAGAATGTTGTCACGGGATAGATCTAGTTGAACTACATATGAGAAAGAGATGGTTCAACTACACCATGATCCGAGTTTAAAAGTTCTTGAGTATAACCTAAAGATTCACTTCCATGCAGTGGATGTAGGTACATGAAGAACTCGATGTTAGTATAGTTTATCACCCCTAACTAATGGTTAGTATAATCCAGACTAGAGGGTCTGATAAGAGAATGTGTGCTTGTTTAGGGTGATACATAGAGATAGTTCTTGTCCTCTGCAATATGTGATGATAACCACCATAGCTAGTATCGGGATGTAAAGGAGCTCTATAAGAGAGGTTGTGTCGGTCACCACTTCATTAAGATGAGGTTGATGAAGGGACCTCACGAAGGTCAGAAAAGGACCACAGTGTATGTAGATGAAGTCGCTTTGATCGTGCAATGGCTGAAAGAGAGCCTAGGGGTGACATGAGTCATGAGCTGATGCAAAGCAGACTGACATGCAGTTCACTGTGGGAGAGTATGTGATGTGAAATCCGACCCCTCTAAGTTATAGCTAAGAGAGCTGAGTCCCGGCTGCATGGTTCCATTTGAGATGGATTAGTGGAGATGGTTATGTTTAGACTTACCCCTCAGGATAACATGATGTATAATGTGTTCCATGAGTCCGATCTAGAGCATTATGTGAGGTAACCAAGGCATGTGCTGAGCCCTAAACCTATTGAGCTTTATGAGAGGCTGAAATGTCCTGAGTCACCTATGAGGGTACGATATACCAAGGTGAGAGAGAACTCAGATGAAAGAATATGAGATGATGAAGGTTCTTGGGAAGCACCATGGAAAGGGTGAGGCCACATGGGAGCCATTATGGACATAAGAAAGTCTTATCTTATTTGTTTGTGTGCCTGGTGGAATTTTGGGGGCAAAATTCCTATAAGAGGGAAAGGATATTACAACCCCAATTTTTGGGTTCTTTTGATAAGAAATGTAATTTCTCCTATCAAAGATATTTGAACAAATAATGATATAATTTGTTTTGAATAAAAGGATTTCATTTACAATAGCCATGTTGGTTGTTTTGTGGGCTTTATTGGCTATTGGGCCCAATAACAAGGAAAAGACAAAGGTGTTTGTATGTATGCCCATAGAGCAAGTCATATGATGATTGTAATGGGATACTTTGTAAATGATTTGAATAATAATAAAGGCAATTTTTGATCTATATGTTTAAATTGTTTCTGAGATGATAGTGTAACATGATAGATGTCTAAAGAATGATTTTACTCAATGATGTATGCTTTTAGGTTAAGGACCTAAACGATGAGATCATGCAGATGATAAGAGTATACATTCTTGTTTAGTCCCTAGTCAGTTGTTATTGTGGAAATAACCATAGACATCAATAACACTAGAGACTAGATTGTGTGTTGGTTGATGGCAAAATCTCGTTAGTCATGATATAGTGATATCAAACCAAGCACATAGGTACTTGTTAGAGAACAAGGCACCAGACAGACCCACCGTGAGAGTGACACATGGAACCATGACTTGGTAGTCACAGTCAGCTCTCACAGTGATGGTGGTGAGTGTGATTCTTAGACCTAAAATCACTACACTCAACACATGTCGTTGGGTACACTTTGACATCATCAAACGCAGTCCTGAAACATGGGTTGTTATAAAGGTGATGATTGGGTGGCTTTGACACATGGGGATTTTGAGGGGTGAGTGATAGATATGGGATTTGTCCCTCCTAAGGGAGTTTGATGTCCTTGGCCACTTAATGAGTAGGATTGAGAAAGGCATGTGCATGCACGTGTGAATCAATATGTGATATTGATATGATACACATCTCACCAAGTCTGCTCTGAGATCAAGGAAATGAATGAACGTTGACAGGATGACTATTCCATGCCTCGAGTTCATTCAGGATATCAGTGATAAAGGAATTATACATTCAATGTAACACCATTCACGGATTGTAGGATTGAAAGTTGTTCTCCAACTTTCTATTTCACTTGGGTAGCACTGATGTGTGACTAGGCACTGCTCTTTGCTTGTGAAGTCATAAGTGTTATGGACTTTCAGTGCCAACGTGAAATGGACCTGCAGGGTCACACACATAGGATTTAACTTGGAATAGGAGTTTTTCCTAAAACATGTTTAGATTTATTACTAAAGGAGTTTAGTAGTTCAATTAAACACTCAATCAATTGATAGCTCAGTATCATAGTGTTGAAGGTGTTGGACTAATTGATTTGAGTGTCAGATTGATTGAAACTGCGGCTGACTGATTCTGCACAATCTACACTCCCAACCGATCGACTCATGTGATGAATTGATTGGCTGAGCTTGGTGAACCGATTGGCTCAACTGGTGAGTCGATCGGTTCATGGATAGGGTGAAGTGATTCATTCAAGTGTTGAAATGATCGGTTCAAGTCCAACCGAGCAAGTTGGGAAAGTAAGATTGGTGAGAAATTTCCTTTCGTTTCACTTGCCCAATTTAATTGGAACAAGGATTGGTATTTGATACCAATTCGAAACAAAAGAAGAAAAGTCAATCGGGAACTGATCAGGACCACGAACCGATCGGTTCAGAAATGAACTGACCGTTTCACGGGTCCCAACCGATCGGTTGAGGTGTCAACTGATCGGCTCAAATCCCCAACCGACCGTTTCAGTTGTGAAACGATCGGTTCAGGTTACGCAGTTGGTTGTTTTGTGGAAAATCTCGAACCCTTCTACTCCTGCTTTAGTCCCGCATTGCCCGAGATAGAGAACCATGTCCCATGACCCTCCTATATATAGGGGTATTGGGGGATTCTCAAAGGACAACTCAGTGCAACCAGTTGCTCTGTGAAGTTGTCGTTCTCTTTGGTTTTGGTAACTAAGAGAGAGCTAGAGTAAGTGCTACCCGATAGGGGAGGCATAGCAAGGGAAGACAACTGCAGAAAGTGACTGGTGGCAGGAGAGTGTGTTGGTGACTAGTACACCGACAGGAGGGTACAAATCCTTCCGATTCCTTGTGCGACAAGGAGATCGGAGTTCCAGGCAGTCCGTGTGGAGGACAGCAGAGGCGGGAGACCTCTGTCGCTCGGAGGACAACTGTCAATCCCGACAATCCCGGTGAGACCAGGAGTCTTCAGTCCCGGTGCGACCAGGAGCTGTACAAACACCGTCCAAGACCAGAGGTGAAGACCACGCAAGGTGCGAGGTACTGTCTCCGAGCAAGCCTCGGGACAAGGTATGCATCCACAAACCATCTTTCCTATTGTATAGACGTTGACGCGATTCCTTTTGTTCTGGGTTTTGGGGAGAAAATTTTTGTTTCTGTTGCTTCTCTTCCTCCCCTAAAACCCAACAGTGGTATCAGAGCCACGTCAACTGCTCTATATTTTAGGATTATCGATATGATTGATTTTGGTTTGTCGCCTTTATTTATTGCATATGATGCGAATAAAATTGGCTTTATGCATGTCCAATCCACAAATCCCAAATATACATATATGATATGTAATATTAATGCACTCGATATGCGTCTCCCTTAAATGAGTTTTGTAGTGGATGTATATCATGATTATGGCCTATAAACCCTATATCTATGTGTGGTTGTATGTGGTTGCTTGCATCTCGGTCTGCGCACCGATTCCCTTTCTCCTATTCCTGATGTAACTCGAAATAATTCAAGATTTCTTTTCCTACCTTTGATCCCCCCGAATGTAACTCGGGATTTCACAATTCAATTATAAATAGGATAGATTTTATTTCTTGTTATGTCAAAGAACAGCGGATGACCTGAGACGATCGGTTCAAGGCGTGAACTGATCGGTTGGTGTTCCAGACGACCGGTTCGAGGAGCGAGATGAGCGGGTGGCGATCAGAGGAGATGCATGACGACCGGTGAACCGATTGGCTAGAGGCACCATTCGATCGGATGCTGGCACCCGAACAACCAACTTGATGGTGAGCCGATCAGTCATGGAGATGAGCTGATCATACCCAGAAAGGCAGGCACATATTACATCTTGTACATGTTGCATGTGATGTAGACCTAGATGACCGTGATTCCTCTTGGATCGATAAATCACAATAGGATGGCCATAATCATTGCTTTTATCGTTTCACATGTTTTCTGTGGGATATAGCATGTATATGATACATACTATATATTGTGGTGATTGGATATGTATATGTATATAAAAACCAAATCCCTCATTAAATATTAAGTTTTAGATGCCTTCCAAATGCGACACACGTGAAAAGCTTGATCGACCAAGTGTGGGCACGCCCTAACGTGGTGCACCGTCTATCTCGTGGAAGCATGAAGGATGAATGTGTGGGTCTACCCTAGCAGGGTGCATATTCATCGTGTTGGCTTTGGGTTAGACTTAACAAGGTGACCTAGATAGGATCTAGAACCTTCAAGCATGGAGATGATCATGGCAAAGAGTTGCATGTGACATCTTTCAAGAGTTGCATATGATGCAATTGGCAAGAGTTGCCTACCTGGGAGATCTGAGTTGTGGGTGACAGCCCTAGCTGGTCCATCGCTCAGAGGATTTCTAGATCTTGGTCCACTGGAAGATTGTACGCTGCAATCTTCCGAATTGATGGTGAGGGCTGTCAATTTGAGTCAAAATAGTGGGAGCGGTAATTAATTAAAGGCCTAATTAACTATCGTCAAATTTATTTAAATGAAATCAAAAGGAGTTTTGACAAAATGCAATTTTCTCTTGTAGAATGGCAAAGGAATCATCTTTTAAAATGGATAAATTAATTGAGAATAAATTCCACAACTAGTTGAGGACCGTGAGAAGTGTTCTGCACAATCCAGATATACCAGGAGCCTTTGAATCGACTCTATGTATGCTTAATGCATTGGTGACGAAGAAAGAAAGTTCATTGATAGAGATCAATGGAACGAAAGGTGAGGGAGAGAAGGGTTCTCTCACCAAACCAATTTCTTCTACATGGAGAGGATGGAAGGAACGATGGAAGAAGAAGTCAGAGATAGAGATCTCTACTTCTAGTGTATATGTAATAGAGATTAACTTTACTACTTCTTCGTCATGGGTACTTGATACCGGATGCGGATCTCACATTTGTTCAAATGTGAAGGATCTTAAGAGAAGTAGGCCTTTAGGGAAAGGTGAGGTTGAACTACGTGTTGCTAATGGGGCAAGGGTTTCCACTAGTGCCGTAGGAACCTATGAGTTAACTCTACCAAGTGGGCTAATAATAGAGTTGAAGAACTGCTATTATGTACCTGCCATAAATAGGAATATCATTTCCGTCTCTAGTTTGGACAAAGATGGATTTGAATTTCTTATTAAGAATGGAAAATGTTCCATTTCTAAAGATGGGATCTTTTATGGCAGTTCCCCAATGTCTTATGGTGTATACTTGATAGATTTGGAGACAAATGTGTACAATGTAAACACCAAAAGGCAAAAACTTAACGACTCAAACAAAACATATCTTTGGCATTGTCGTCTAGGGCACATAAATGAGAAGCGCATTTTTAGACTCCATAAAGATGGTTATCTAGACTCTTTTGATTATGAATCAATAGAGACATGTGAATCTTGTTTATTGGGCAAGATGACCAAGACTCCCTTTTCGGGTAAAGGTGAGAGAGCTAGTGATCTATTAGGACTCATACATACTGATGTATGTGGGCCTTTTAGAACTAATGCCAGAAATGGGTGTCAGTACTTCATTACCTTCACTGATGATTTCAGTAGGTATGGCTATGTGTACCTGATGAAGCATAAGTCAGAAACCCTTGAAAGGTTCAAGGATTTCATGAATGAAGTATAGAAACAACTTGGTAAAAGTATTAAGGCACTTCGATCTGATCGAGGTGGAGAATACTTAAGCCAAGAGTTTGAGTACCTTCTGCGAGCCCGTGGTATTGTATCACAATGGACTCTGCCTGGAACACCACAACATAATGGTGTGTCTGAAAGAAGGAATCGCAGATTGTTAGATATGGTGCGATAAATGATGAGTTTTACTTATCTTCCAATTTCCTTCTGGGGTCATGCTCTTGAAACTGCCATGTTTACACTTAACCGAGTACCATCTAAATCAGTTCAAAAGACACCATATGAGGTATGGACTGGGAAGCGTCCCGGTTTGTCTTTTTAAAGATTTGGGGTTGTGAGGCTTATGTTAGGAAAATGTTTCATGATAAGCTTGGACCCAAGTCCGATAAATGTTATTTTGTTGGATACCCCAAGGAAATGAGGGGATATTATCTATACCACCCTACTGAAAACAAAGTGTTTGTTGCCAGGACAGCTGTGTTCGTAGAGAAGGAATTTATTTCCAAAGGCAGCAGTGGGAGGAAAATAGATCTTGAAGAGGTTCAAGCCCAACAAGAAAACATTGAACCGGTAGATGTACGAGAGGAAAAAGGAGATTCACAAGGTGTTATGGAATCTCATTCTCCTCAAGTAACACAAGGACCTCGTAGAACTAGTAGGACCCGCCTTGAACCTGAGAGGTTTGGATACCTTGTAACTCAGGATGATGATCCAACTACCTACGTAGAGGCTATGGAGGGACCAGATTCTAAGAAATGGCTTGAATCCACGAGATCCGAGATGGAATCCATGTACTCCAACAAAGTATGGACTTTGGTGGAACCACCCGAAGGGGTAAAACCCATAGGGTGCAAGTGGGTCTTCAAGAAGAAGACCGACATGGATGGCAATGTGCAAACTTATAAAGGCAGATTGGTTGCAAAGGGATTTCGACAAGTTCAAGGTGTTGACTATGACGAAACCTTTTCTCCATTTGCCATGATTAAGTCCATCAGGATCATGCTTGCTATTGCAGCTTATTATGACTATGAGATTTGGCAGATGGATGTTAAAACTGCATTCCTTAACGGGAATATAAATGAGGATGTGTACATTACACAGCCTGAAGGTTTTATAGATCCAAAGAATGCCAATAAAGTCTGTAAGCTGTAAAGGTCAATCTATGGATTGAAGCAAGCATCTCGGAGTTGGAATCTTCGATTTGATGAGGAAGTCAAAGTGTTTGGCTTTACTCAAAATGAAGATGAACCTTGTGTGTACCAGAAGGTTAGTGGGAGCTCGACCACATTCCTCATATTGTATGTGGATGACGTACTTTTGATGGGGAATGATGTCTTAGCCTTAGAGAAGGTAAAGACTTGGATTGGGAACACTTTCTCAATGAAGGACTTAGGAGAAGCATCCTACATTCTAGGAATTAAGATCTATAGAGATAGATCTAGAAGGCTTCTCGGACTAAGTCAAAGCACATAAATCGACAAAGTGCTGAAGCTATTCAACATTGAGAACTCAAAGAGAGGCAACGTCCCCATGTTACATGGAGTCACCGTCTCTAGAGCTCAATGTCCCCAATCTTGTGAAGAGAGGGAGCGTATGAACAGGATCCCATATGCATCAGCCATCAGATCCATCATGTATGCTATGTTGTGCACACACCCATATGTCTCGTATGCTCACAGCATGACGAGACGGTACCAGTCAAATCCTAGGGATGCTCACTAGATAGTTGTAAAGAACATCCTCAAGTACTTGCGAAGGACTAAGGATCAGTTTCTTATTTACGGCGGAAAGGAAGAGCTGGTTGTAAAGGGTTACACCAATGCAAGCTTCCAAACCGATAAAGATGATTACAAATCGCAGTCAGGATTTGTGTTTTGCCTTAATAATGGAGTTGTGAGCTGGAAGAGTTCCAAGCAAGAAACAATTTCTGATTCTACTACAGAGGCCGAGTATATTGCTGCTTCACATGCAGCAAAGGAGAATGTGTGGATCAAGTTCATCTCTGAACTTGGTGTAGTTCCCAGTAGCTGTGATGCAATTGAGCTTTATTGTGACAATAATGGAGCTATTACACAAGCTAAGGAACCCAGATCACATCAGCGGTCCAAGCACATACTGCGGCGCTTCCATCTCATATGAGAGATCGTACAACGAGGAGATGTGAAGATTTGCAAAGTACCAACTGAAGACAACATAGCTAATCCACTGACTAAGGCCCTTTCTCAGCAGAAGCATGATGGTCATGCTAGGTCACAAGGACTGAGGTTCCTTTGTGATTGGCTCTAAGTGCAAGTGGGAGTATGTTGGTATGTATGTCCATAGAGCAAGTCATATGATGATTGTAATGGGATACTTTGTAAATGATTTGAATAATAATAAAGGCAATTTCCGATCTATATGTTTAAACTGTTTCTAAGATGATAGTGTAACATGATAGATGTCTAAAAAATGATTTTACTCAATGACGTATGCTTTTAGGTTAGGGACCTAAATGATGAGATCATACAGATGATAAGAGTATACATTCTTGTTTAGTCCCTAGTCGGTTGTTATTGTGGAAATAATCATAGACATCAATAACACTAAAGACTAGATTGTGTGTTGGTTGATAACAGAATCTCATTAGTCATGATATAGTGATATCAAACCAAGCACATAGGTACTTGTTAGAGAACAAGGCACTGGACAGACCCACCGTGAGAGTGACACATGGAACCATGACTTGGTAGTCACAGTCAGCTCTCACAGTGATAGTGGTGAGTGTGATTCTTAGACCTGAAATCACTACACTCAACACATGTCGTTGGGTACACTTTGACATCATCAAACGCAGTCCTGAAACATGGGTTGTTATAAAGGTGATGATTGGGTGGCTTTGATACATGGGGCTTTTGAGGGGTGAGTGATAGATATGGGATTTATCGCTCCTGAGGGAGTTTGATGTCCTTGGCCACTTGATGAGTAGGATTGAGAAAGGCATGCGCATGCACGTGTGAATCAATATGTGATATTGATGTCATACACATCTCACCCAGTCTGCTCTGAGATCAAGGAAATGAATGAACGTTGACAGGATGACTGTTCCATGCCTCGAGTTCATTCAGGATATCAGTGACAAAGGAATTATACATTCACTGTAACACCATTCACGGGTTGTAGGATTGAAAGTTGTTCTCCAACTTTCTATTTCACTTGGGTAGCACTGATGTGTGACTAGGCACCGCTCTTTGCTTATGAAGTCATAAGTGTTATGGACTTTCACTGCCAACGTGAAATGGACCTACAGGGTCACACACATAGGATTTAACATGGAATAGGAGTTTGTCCACAAACATGTTTAGATTGATTACTAAAGGAGTTTAGTAGTTCAATTAAACACTCAATCAATTGATAGCTCAGTATCATAGTGTTCAAGGTGTTGGACTAATTGATTAGAGTATCAGATTGATTGAAACTGCGGTTGACTGATTCTGCACAATCTACACTCCCAACTGATCGGGTCATGTGATGAACCGATCGGCTGAGCTTGGTGAACCGATCGGCTCAACTGGTGAGTCAATCGGCTCATGGACAGGGTGAAGCGATTCATTCAAGTGTTGAAACGATCGGTTCAAGTCCAACCAAGCAAGTTGGGAAAGTAAGATTGGTGAGAAATTTCCTTTCGTTTCACTTGCCCAATTTGATTGGAACAAGGATTGGTATTTGATACCAATTCGAAGCAAAAGAAGAAAAGTCAATCGGGAACTGATCAGGACCACAAACCGACCGGTTCAGAAATGAACCGACCATTTCATGGGTCCCAACCGATCGGTTGAGGTATCAATCGACCGGCTCAGATCCCCAATCAACCGTTTTAGTTGTGAAATGATCGGTTCAGGTTACGCAGTTGGTTCTTTTGTGGAAAATCTCGAACCCTTCTACTCCTACTTTAGTCTCGCATTGCCCGGGATAGAGAACCCTGTCCCATGACACTCCTATATATATAGGGGTATTAGGGGCTTCTCAAAGGACAACTCAGTGCAGCCAGTTGCTCTGTGAAGTTGTCGTTCTCTCTGGTTTTGGTAACCGAGAGAGGGCCCGAGCCAGTGCTACCCGATAAGGGAGGCACAACAAGGGAAGACAACTGCAGAAAGCGACTGGTGGAAGGAGAGTGTATTGGCAACTAGTACACCGATTGGAGGGTGTGACTCCTTCTGATTCCTTGTGTGACAAGGAGATCGGAGTTCCAGGAAGTTTGTGTGGACGACTGCAGAGGCGGGAGACCTCTATCGCTCGGAGGACAACTATCAATCCCGACAGTCCCGTTGAGACCAGGAGTCTTCAGTCTCGGTGCGACCAGGAGCTGCACAGACACCGTCCAAGACCGGAGGTGAAGACCACGCAAGGCGCGAGGTACTGTCGTCGAGCAAGCCTTGGGACAAGGTATGCATCCACAAACCATCTTTCCTATTGTATAAACATTGACATGATTCCTTTTGTTCTGGGTTTTGGGGAGAAAATTTTTGTTTCCGCTGCTTCTCTACCTCCCCTAAAACCCAACAACGGTATCAAAGCCACGTCAACTGCTCTATATTTTAGGATTATCGATATGATTGATTTTGGTTTGTCGCCTTTATTTATTGCATATGATGCGAATAAAATTGGCTTTATGCATCTCCAATCCAAAAATCCCAAATATACATATATGATATGTAATATTAATGCACTCGATACGCGTCACCCTTAAACGAGTTTTGTGGTGGATGTGTAGCATGATTATGGCCTATAAACCCTATATCTGTGTGTGGTTGTATGTGGTTGCTTGCATCTCGGTCTGCGCACCGATTCCCTTTCTCCTATTCCTGATGTAACTCGAAATAATTCGAGATTTCTTTTCCTACCTTTGCTCCCCCCGAATGTAACTCGGGGTTTCACAATTCAATTGTAAATAGGATAGATTTTATTTCTTGTTCTGTCAAAGAACGACGGACGACCTGAGACGATCGGTTCAAGGTGTGAACCGATCAGTTGGTGTTCCAGACGACCAGTTTGAGGATCGAGACGAGCGGGTGGCGATTTGAGGAGATGTACGACGACCGGTGAACCGATCGACTAGAGGTGCCATTCGATCGGCTGGTGGCACCTGAACAACCAACTTGATGGCGAGTCAATCAATCATGGAGATGAGCTGATCAAACCCAGAAAGGCAGGCACAGATTACATCTTGTATAGGTTGCATGTGATGTAGACCTAGATGATCGTGATTCCTCTTGGCTTGAGGAATCACAATAGGATGGCCATAATCATTGATTTTATCGTTTCACATGTTTTCTGTGGGATATAGCATGTATATGATACATACTATATATTGTGGTGATTGGATATGTATATGTATATAACCATATCCCTCATTAAATATTAAGTTTTAGATACCTTCCAAATGCGACAAACGTGAAAAGATTGATCGACCAGGTGTGGGCACGCCCTAGCATGGTGAACCGTCTATCTCGTGGAAGGGTGAAGGATGAATGTGTGGGTCTACCCTAGCAGGGTGCATATTCATCGTGTTGGCTTTGGGTCGAACTTAACAAGGTGACCTAGATAGGATCTAGCACCTTGAGGCATGGAGATGATCATGGCAAGGAGTTGCATGTGACATCTTTCAAGAGTTGCATATGATGCAATTGGCAAGAGTTGCCTACCTGGGAGATCTAAGTTGTGGGTGACAACCCTAGCTGGTCCATGGCTCAGAGGATTTTAGGATCTTAGCCCACTAGAAGATTGTGCACTGCAATATTCCAAATGGATGGTGAGGGCTGTCAATTTGAGTCAAAATAGTGGGAGCGGTAATTAATTAAAGGCCTAATTAACTATCATCAAATTTATTCAAATCAAATCAAAAGGAGTTTTGACAAAATGCAATTTTCTCTTGTACAATGGCAAAGGAATCATCTTTTAAAATGGGTAAATTAATTGAGAATAAATTCCATAACTGGTTGAGGACTGTGAGAAGTGTTCTGCACAATCCAGATATACCTGGAGCCTTTGAGTCCATTCTATGTACGCTTAATGTGTTGGTGAAGAAGAAAGAAAGTTCATTGATAGAGATCAATGGAATGAATGGTGAGGGAGAGAAGGGTTCTCTAGCCAAACCAATTTCTTCTACATGGAGAGGATGGAAGGAATGATGGAAGAAGAAGTCAGAGATAGAGATCTCTACTTCTGGTGTATACGTAATAGAGATTAGCTTTACTACTTCTTCGTCATGGGTACTTGATACCGGATGTTGATCTCACATTTGTTCAAATGTGAAGGATCTTAATAGAAGTAGGCCTTTAGGGAAAGGCGAGGTTGAACTACCTGTTGCTAATGGGGCAAGGGTTGCCACCAGTGCCGTAGGAACCTATGAGTTAACTCTACTAAGTGGGCTAATAATAGAGTTGAATAAGTGCTATTATGTACCTGCCATAAATAGGAATATCATTTCTGTCTCTTGTTTGGACAAAGATGGATTTGAATTTCTTATTAAGAATGGAAAATGTTCCATTTCTAAATATGGGATCTTTTATGGAAGTGCCCCAATGTCTTATGGTCTATACTTGATAGATTTGGAGACAAATGTGTACAATGTAAACACCAAAAGGAAAACATTCAATGACTCAAACAAAACATATCTTTGGCATTGTCGTCTAGGGCACATAAATGAGAAGCGCATTTCTAGACTCCATAAAGATGGTTATCTAGACTCTTTTGATTATGAATCAATAGAGACATGTGAATCTTGTTTATTGGGAAAGATGACCAAGACTCCCTTTTCAGGTAAAGGTGAGAGAGATAGTAATCTATTAGGACTCATACATACTGATGTATGTGGGCGTTTTAGAACTAATGCCAGAAATGGGTGTCAGTCATTCATTACCTTCACTGATGATTTCAGTAGGTATGGCTATGTGTACCTGATGAAGTATAAGTCAGAAACCCTTGAAAGGTTCAAGGATTTCATGAATGAAGTACAGAACCAACTTGGTAAAACTATTCAGGCACTTCAATCCGATTGAGGTGGAGAATACTTAAGCCAAGAGTTTGAAGACCTTCTGCGAGCCCGTGGTATTGTATCACAATGGACTCCTCCTGGAACACTACAGCATAATGGTGTGTCTGAAAGAAGGAATCACACATTGTTCGATATGGTGCGATCAATGATGAGATTTTATGATCTTCCAATTTCCTTCTGGGGTCATGCTCTTGAATCCGCTGCGTTTACACTTAACCGAGTACCATCTAAATCGGTTCAAAGGATACCATATGAGATATGGACTGGGAAGCGTCCCGATTTGTCTTTTCTAAAGATTTGGGGTTATGAGGCTTATGTTAGGAAAATGTTTCCTGATAAGCTTGGACCCAAGTCTGATAAATGTTATTTTGTTGGATACCCCAAGGAAATGAGGGGATATTATCTATACCACCCTATTGACAACAAAGTGTTTGTTGCCAGGACAGCTGTGTTCCTAGAGAAGGAATTTATTTCCAAAGGAAGCAGTGGGAGGAAAATAGAGCTTGAAGAGGTTCAAGCCCAACAAGAAAACATTGAACCGGTAGATGTATGAGAGGAAAAAGGAGATTCATAAGGTGTTGTGGAATCTCATTCTCCTCAGGTAACACAAGGACCTCGTAGATCTAGTAGGACCCGCCTTGAACCTGAGAGGTTTGGATACCTTGTAACTTAGGAAGGTGGTGAGTTGTTCATAGATGATGATCCAACTACCTACGTAGCGGCTATGGAGGGACCAGATTCTAAGAAATGGCTTGAAGCCATGAGATCCGAGATGGAATCCATGTACTCCAACAAAGTATGGACTTTGGTGGAACCACCCGAAGGGGTAAAACCCATAGGGTGCAAGTGGGTCTTCAAGAAGAAGACCGACATGGATGGCAATGTGCAAACTTATAAAGGCAGATTGGTTGCAAAGGGATTTCGACAAGTTCAAGGTGTTGACTATGACGAAACCTTTTCTCCAGTTGCCATGTTTAAGTCCATCAGGATCATGCTTGCTATTACATCTTATTATGACTATGAGATTTGGAAGATGGATGTTAAAACCGCATTCCTTAACGGGAATATAAATGAGGATGTGTACATGACACAGCCTGAAGGTTTTATAGATCCAAAGAATGCCAATAAAGTCTGTAAGCTGCAAAGGTCAATCTATGGATTGAAGCAAGCATCTCGGAGTTGGAATCTTCGATTTGATGAGGAATTCAAAGTATTTGTCTTTACTCAAAATGAAGATGAACCTTGTGTGTACCAGAAGGTTAGTGGGATCTCGACCACATTCCTCATATTGTATGTGGATGACGTACTTTTAATGGGGAATGATGTCTTAGCCTTAGAGAAGGTAAAGACTTTGCCTGGGAACACTTTCTCAATGAAGGACTTAGGATAAGCATCCTACATTCTAGGAATTAAGATCTATAGAGATAGATCTAGAAGGCTTCTCGGACTAAGTCAAAGCACGTACATTGACAAAGTGCTGAAGCGGTTCAGCATGGAGAACTCAAAGAGAGGCAACGTCCCCATGCTACATGGAGTCACCGACTCTAGAGCTCAATGTCCCCAATCTTGTGAAGAGAGGGAGCGTATGAACAGGATCCCATATGCATCAGCCATCAGATCCATCATGTACGCTATGTTGTGCACATGCCCAGATGTCTCGTATCCTCTCAGCATGACGAGTCGGTACCATTCAGATCTCAGGGATGCTCACTGGACAGCCGTAAAGAACATCCTCAAGTACTTGCGAAGGACTAAGGATCAGTTTCTTGTTTACGGTGGTGAGGAAGAGCTGGTTGTAAAGGGTTACACTGATGCAAGCTTCCAAACCGATAAAGATGATTACAGATCGCAGTCAGGATTTTTGTTTTGATTTAATAATGGAGCTGTGAGCTGGAAGAGTTCCAAGAAAGAAACAGTTGCCGATTCTACTACAGAGGCTGAGTATATTGCTGCTTCACATGCAGCAAAGGAGGCTGTGTGGATCAGGATGTTCATATCTGAACTTGGTGTAGTTCCCAGTAGCTGTGATGCAATTGAGCTTTATTGTGACAATAATGGAGCTATTGCACAAGCTAAGGAACCCAGATCACATCATTGGTCCAAGCACATACTGTGGCGCTTCAATCTCATATGAGAGATCGTACAGTGAGGAGATGTGAAGATTTGCAAAGTACCAACTGAAGACAACATAGCTGATCCACTGACTAAGGCCCTTTCTCAGCAGAAGCATGATGGTCATGCTAGGTCACAAGGACTGAGGTTCCTTGGTGACTGGCTCTAAGTACAAGTGGGAGTCTGTTGGTATGTATGCCCATAGAGCAAGTCATATGATGTTTGTAATGGGATACTTTGTAAATGATTTGAATAATAATAAAGGCAATTTCTGATCTATATGTTTAAACTGTTTCTGAGATGATAGTGTAACATGATAGATGTCTAAAGAATGATTTTACTCAATGACGTATGATTTTAGGTTAAGGACCTAAACGATGAGATCATACGGATGATAAGAGTATACATTCTTGTTTAGTCCCTAGTCGGTTGTTATTGTGGAAATAACCATAGACATCAATAACACTAAAGACTAGATTATGTGTTGGTTGATGACAGAATCTTATTAGTCATGATATAGTGATATCAAACCAAGCACATAGGTACTTGTTAGAGAACAAGGCACCGGACAGACCCACCGTGAGAGTGACACATGGAACCATGACTTGGTAGTCACAGTCAACTCTCACAGTGATGGTGGTGAGTGTGATTCTTAGACCTAAAATCACTACACTCAACACATGTCGTTGGGTACACTTTGACATTCATCAAACGCAGTCCTGAAACATGGGTTGTTATAAAGGTGATGATTGGGTGGCTTTGACACATGGGGCTTTTGAGGGGTGAGTGATAGATATGGGATTTGTCTCTATTGAGGGAGTTTGATGTCCTTGGCCACTTGATGAGTAGGATCGAGAAAGGCATGCACATGCACGTGTGAATCAATATGTGATATTGATGTCATACACATCTCACCCAGTCTGCTCTGAGATCAAGGAAATGAATGAACGTTGACAGGATGACGGTTCCATGCCTCGAGTTCATTCAGGATATCAGTGACAAAGGAATTATACATTCACTGTAACACCATTCACGGATTGTAGGATTGAAAGTTGTTCTCCAACTTTCTATTTCACTTGGGTAGCACTGATGTGTGACTAGGCACCGCTCTTTTCTTGTGAAGTCATAAGTGTTATGGACTTTCACTGCCAACGTGAAATGGACCTGCAGGGTCACACACATAGGATTTAACCTCGAATAGGAGTTTGTCCTCAAACATGTTTCGATTGATTACTAAAGGAGTTTAGTAGTTCAATTAAACACTCAATCAATTGATAGCTCAGTATCATAGTGTTCAAGGTGTTGGACTAATTGATTAGAGTATCAGATTGATTGAAACTGCGGTTGACTGATTCTGCACAATCTGCACTCCCAACCGATCAGCTCATGTGATGAACCGATCGGCTGAGCTTGGTGAACCGATCGGCTCAACTGGTGAGTCGATCAACTCATGGACAGGGTGAAGCGATTCGTTCAAGTGTTGAAACGATCGATTCAAGTCCAACCAAGCAAGTTGGGAAAGTAAGATTGGTGAGAAATTTCCTTTCATTTCACTTGCCCAATTTGATTGGAACAAGGATTGGTATTTGATACCAATTCGAAATAAAAGAAGAAAAGTCAATCGGGAACTGATCAGGACCACGAACCGACCAGTTCAGATATGAACCGACCGTTTCATGGGTCCCAACCGATCAGTTGAGGTGTCAACTGACCGACTCAGATCCCCAACCGACCGTTTCAGTTGTGAAACGATCGGTTAAGGTTATGCAGTTGGTTGTTTTGTGGAAAATCCTGAACCCTTCTACTCCTGCTTTAGTCCCGCATTGCCCGGGATAGAGAACTATGTCCCATGACCCTCCTATATATAGGGGTATTGGGGGCTTCTCAAAGGATAACTCAATGCAACCAGTTACTCTGTGAAGTTGTCGTTCTCTCTAGTTTTGGTAACCGAGAGAGAGCCCGAGCAAGTGCTACCCGATAAGGGAGGCACAATAAGGGAACACAACTGCAGAAAGCGATTGGTGGCAGAAGAGTGTGTTGGCGACTAGTACGCCGACAGGAGGGTGCGACTCCTTCCGATTCCTTGTGCGACAAGGAGATCAGAGTTCCAGGTAGTCTGTGTGGATGACTGTAGAGGTGGGAGACCTTTGTCGCTCGGAGGGCAACTGTCAATCCCGACAGTCCCGGTGAGACCAGGAGTCTTCAGTCCCTGTGCGACCAGGAGCTGCACAGACACCGTCCAAGATCGGAGGTGAAGACCGCGCAAGGCGTGAGGTACTGTCGCCGAGCAAGCCTCGGGACAAGGTATGCATCCACAAACCATCTTTCCTATTGTATAGATGTTGATGTGATTCCTTTTGTTCTGGGTTTTGGGGAGAAAAGTTTTGTTTCCGCTGCTTCTCTGCCTCCCTTAAACCCAACAAAAGGAAACTCCATTATTAAAGAAATGTAGAAAAGAAAGATGTAGAAACCTCTAGAAGGCAAAGGAATATTATCCAAAGGTGGATTTCATGCCTCTTGTGTTCTAAGGAGTCCAAAGTTGCAAAAATAATGCAATAAGAAAAGAAAAGATCAATTAAATATTTCTTTATTAAGAAAGAAATTAGAGATAATGATAAAATGTGGAAAATAAGTGGAAAAAGGTATGATTGAGTCATCTTTGTTGTATTTTCATATCCATAAGGTTTCTAATATTATAAGGAATTCCAAAAAGGAAAATAAAAAGAGAGATAAAGAGAAATCCTCAAAAAGAGATATTTTAATAAGAAATAAATAAGATAATGAAAAATAATGGATATAGATGCATCTAGAAGGATACCGAGTATCCACTAAAAGGGATTTCGAAATATTAGAGTTTCTTGGGGTCCAAGGTTCCCCAACAGAGAAAAAGAAAGACAAAATACAAATAATACAAAATAAGAGGATATTGTGATGCATAATTAATGAATTATGTGGCATTGTTAAAAAGCATGTATTTTCTACTAAAAGAAAATATATATTCGTGCCAATGGATTAAAAGTCAAGAATAAAGAGAATAAGAAAGAGAATTTTCAAATTCCTAAATATCCAATGAACATGGTTTATTAAGAAGATAATTAGGAGAGAGAAGTTTGCTTCCTAATGAAGTAACTTGGGTTCCTATTGGGAAAAGGACTTATTAACTCGTGGATGATCATCTTAGGGTGTGGATACCCTCCCCTATATAAGGGGTAGAACCTCGGGTTTGAGTTAATGAGAGATCCCACACAAGCCTCTCTCTTCTTCTTCTTTGCAAGAAAAGCCTAGGATAGAGAATAGTGCCAACCCTGGGGTAGCAAGGAACCGTGGAGTCGTCACGATGGATGAGTGATGTTCCACATTGGCAAGGAGAGGCTCTGCCATCGTCATCATGCCCTAGCCCGTACATTACAACAGCAGCACGACTACAAGACTGGTTGTTGGTTGCGGATATGGCCAACATGAACCAGTTGCCTTGGTTGTAGGATGAGGGTACCCTGAGGTGCGTGGAGATGCGACGAAGGTAGGCAAACCCTCCCTGGTGGCCGTTGGGATCAGGGAAGAGGAGGAGGACCCGTGCCAACCATGATTGTGGCGGCAGCGCTAGGTCTCCACGAGGTTGAAGACAGGTGGATGACTTTGGACCATTTTGCCCCTCTGCGGGCTGAAGAATCAATGACTTACGGGAGGGCAAACTCATCTTTTTGTTATGTTTCTAATCGATCTACGTTGCATCGAAGGAGATGACGTGGTGCTCAATGATTGGCCCAAGTAAGTAAATATTGTAAAAGTCGTATCTTTTTATTGGTAGCTCGGATGAATGCGTATAAAATATGAATTTTGCTCAGAAAAATGCGAGGAATCCAATAAAAATAGATTTAGAAGCAAATTCCTCTTGAAATTCGAAAAATAGTGAAAGTTATCAACTTTAATGTATTAAAGATTAAGAAACCCTATTTTAAGATGATTAATGTATTAAGAGGGGTTTTATGGATGATTAAAGTTGATATTAACACGTTAATTATAAAAAGATACATTAAGATTGAAAAGGATGAACTTAACACGTAATTGGATTAATTTAGGGTTCCATGTGCATAAATGAGCTTTAATGGGCCTTGAAACCCTAATGTTAGTAATTATGACTCTTAATGACTTTAATTGTTCAAATTCATGAATAAGGTTGAGATATGATGGTTCAAAACTATTTTGAGTATAAAAGCTCCTAATTGTGGATAAATACACTTAATATGGTAATTAGTGTTTTCTAATGGATAAAGGTGGAATTAATGATAAAAGAGTTCATATGTGAATTATACCATAATGAACTATGAGTTGTTAATCCAGAAGGAACCAAAGATGATAATTGGGCCTAAAGATCGTATCATGAATTAAAAGGATAAAAATGGTAGTTTTAATGTAAAAGGGGCATAATAGACTTATTTGACTTTTAATTAAGCCTTTAATCCGAAATTAGGGTTATATGTTGTTAAAAGGTAACCTTAATATCTTTCATGAGGAGTAGATGAGATAATTAGGGTTTGTGAGTAATTGTATAAAATTAGGTTTAAGATAGTAAAAATGAAGGGAAACCCTAATTGCAATGGAAACCCTAAAAGTGGACTAGAAACCCTAGGAAGCGAGCTAGGTTTAATAGACCTTGATTGTAACGACCCCACCTCCTGGTAACCCCCAATTAAGGGAGACCTAAAGGTCAGAGCCGTTATTCAATTAACAGAATCAAAGGTTCGACAAATAATCAATAATAACTATGAAATTCTACTAACCAACTGGAATACGATATAAAATTAAAACTTTTCTTACCTTTGAAAACTTTGGAAATCTATCTATCCAGAGCTTGAATTATTGTATCTAATCCTCCTTGCACTTTAGTTCTTATTTCCACAATGTGTCACTTTACTGCTTGTTCTTTCAATTATTGTTCCTAAAATGCCGACAAACAAAACGCCGGTCAGTATATCGAAATATACTGGTATGTGGGAACAACCAAAATCTTGCAAATATGGCTAAAAATCTAATTATCACAATCAAGTTAATTAACAAGCCAATTTACACATTTCAGTATGACATTCTCCACCGCTTTTGCCCTAACCCTGGCATACCCACCTTAGGGTTTCCTTTGCCAATGACTTAAGGCCACCTTCTCAATCCCGATCTTGGTGCCTGGGGGTCACCACTCATGGTGCCCACTAGTCATGCAATATCATAGGTCACCTTCTCATTCCCGAGCTTGGTGCCTGGGGGTCACCACTCAAGGTGTCCATTGGTCTACCCATCTGGGCCTGACCTTTGGCATCATCCATCAGGGTGGCATGTAAGTGCGAGAATCCATACTTCTATTATTAATTTGATAATCATAGTGACTTTATAGTTTGCAAGTATGAACATCCAAACTGATAATTTGCATTCAATGCGATTAACCATCTAGAAAATCCTCAAGAAACTAAGGCAGTTATTCATAATTAACCACATACCTGATCTGATGATTTGAACAGAAATATCCATGCAAATAAGAATCCGAGAAAGCAAGCATTTTCAACAAGATCCTGAAATAATCACGTAATTCCCTTTTTATTATTCAAGTCATCAAGATCCATTAAACCTATCTCGCTTCCTAGGGTTTCACTTTTAGGGTTTCTATTGCAATTAGGGTTTCCCTTCATCTTTTACTATTTCAAACCCTAATTTTATACCATTACTCATAAACCCTTATTATTTTATCTATTCTTCAACATTAAGGTTATCTTAATGACATATAACCCTATTCTCAGATTTAAAGGCACCATTAACCATCAATTAATTTCATTAAGCTTCTTTTACATCAAAGCTACTATTTTTATCCTTTTTAATCCATGACAAATTCATTACACTCATCTATCATCAATTTGTAGTTCATTATGCTCTAATACTCATATGAACATTATTTATCATTAATTCTACCTTGATTCATTCAAAAACCCTAATTTCTATATTAAGGTTATTTATCCACAAATTAGGAACTTTAATGCTCGAAACAACTTAGAATCATTATATCTCATCTTTATCCACTACCTTGAATCATTAAAGCTATTAAGAGTCGAATTTACCAACATTAGGGTTTCAAGGCCCATTAAAGTATTATTCATGCACATGAAACTCTAAGTTAAATCAATTACGTGCGAAACTCATCCTTTTTGTTCCTAATGCTCCCTTCTATCAATAACAGACTAATATCAACTTTAATCATAAATTAAACCCTACTAATCACATTAATCATATTTAAATAGGGTTTTCTTAATCGATATTACACTAATGTTAACAACTTCCATTACTTTTCGAATTTCAAGCAGAATTAGGATTTAATTACATTTTTAATGGATTCCCCTCATTTTTCTGAGAAAAATTCATGATAATGCACATCTATCCGAGCTACGGTTGAGGAGATATGAATTTAATGAAATTCACTTACTCTAGGCCAATCGGAGGCTGCCACGTAGGCCTTGCCATGCAACGATGCTTGGTTACTTTGGGAAACATAATGAAATCCCGTTTTTGCCCCTGCATAAGTCATTGCTTCTTCTTTCTTCAGAGGGGTAGAATTGTCCAACGTTACCCTTGCTTCTTCTTCCTTGCGCGAGCTCCAGGCCGCCGCCCTAGCTGGCGATTGGCAGAGTTCCGTGGCTGCATCCCACCACCTCAGGGCTCGAATCACGCTGGAACTTCCTTCCTTGCCTCCGTCCTCCCTTACCGCAGGCGAAGGTGCCCCGTTATGTGTCTAGGATGACCGGAACATGGCCTGGGCAGACCTGCAACACAGCCACCCAATGCAGCCGTGCTGCTGGTGCCACAGCCAGCATGGGTGAAGGGATACCCTCCCAAGCTCTTCAGGCCGTCGTGGAAGCAGCAAGGCTCCCTCGCAACTCTCTCATGTAGCCTCATGGCCCTGAAAACACCCAGCTTTACATTAGTTTGGGTTTATGGATAAAACCATGGAAGAAGAAGAAGAGATATGTGGGGGATCTTCTGGACTCGGCCCCCAGGTCTTATCCTTTATATAGGGGAGTGTAGTACTGCCCTGGGGTGCTTGCCCACGAAGAAACCAATCCCTCTACCAATAGGAAAGTGATTCCTTCATTAAGAAGTTAGTTTCTCTCTCTCATATTTCTATACTATTCCTTCTTCCTTTGACATTAGGATTTCGAAAAACATCTCTCTTATTTTCTTTGTTTTTGCTTTTTAACTCATTGACACGAAATCCTATTTTTGTTTAATAGAAAATACTTTCTTTTTAGCAATACCACATAATCCATTAATACTGTATTCACATGATATTCTTATTTTCTTTTTTATAGGTATTTTCTTTTTCCTATTTCTTCATTGGTACTCCTCGGATCCCAAGAAACTCTATTATTTCGAAATCCTTTTTATTGGATATTCATTATCCTTCTAGATGCATCTATATGCATTATTCTTCATTATCATGTGTATTTCTTATTAAAATATTTATTTTTAAGGATTTCTCTTTATTTCTCTTTTATTTTCCTCATTAGTATTCCTCTTATCATTAGGAATCCTCGGAATACGAAATTCCACTAAGGATAACTCAATTATACCTCTTTTCACTTGTTTTCCACATTTTATCAATGTTTTCAATTTCTTTCTTAATAAAGAAATACTTATTTGATATTTTCTTTTATTATTGCCTTTTCTTTGCAATCTTGGATTCCTTGGCACCCAAGGAACCTAAAGGCACGAAATCCATCCTTGGATTACATTCTTTTGCCTTCTAGAGGTTTCCACATCTTTCTTTCCTCTATTTTCTTATTTACTCAATAATAGAGTTTCTTTTGTCCTTTCTTTGTTATTGGGCCCAATAGCCAATAAAGCCCAAAACACAAACATCAAGGCTATTGTAAAAAAAACTCATTTATTCAACACAAATTATATCATCATTTGTTCCAATATCTCTAATATAAGAAATTAAATTTCTCATCAAAGAAACCCAAAAGTTGGGGTTGTAACATTGATGGCCTGATCAATGATAGTAAATTTGGATGCATGTTTCAAGATCATCTTGTGTGCTTGCTTGTTTATTGGATTTCTTGCTTAGTTGGATTATTTCTACACTCAAGTCATCCTGACATGTATGTGGTTAATTATGGTTAATCTCATTAGTTTCCCAAAGGTTTTCCGGATGATTCATCACATTGAATGCAACCTATCAGTTTGGATGTTCACACTTGCAAATCATAAAGTCACTATGATTATCAAAATAATAATAAATGTGTGTATTCTCGCACCTACATGCCACCCTGATGCATGATGCAAAATGGTCAAGCCCAGGAGGGAAAACCCATGGGCACCATGAGTGGTGACCCCATACACCAAGCTCGGGATTGAGAAGGTGGTCAGTATTGAATGACTAATGGGCACTATGAGAGGTGACCCCAAGCACCAAGCTCGGGATTAAGAAGTGGCCTTAAGTCATTGGCATAAGAGAAACCCTAAGGTGGGTATGCCAGGGTTAGGGAAAAAGTGGTGGAGAATGTCACACTGAAAACATAATTTGGCTTGTTAATTAACTTGATTGTGATATTTAGATTGTTAGCCATATTTGTGAAATTTTGGTTGTCCCCACATACCGACATATTCATTTATGCTGACCGACATTTTGTTTGTCAACATTTTAGGTACAAGTTTGAAAAGGACAAACATTAAAGTGGCATATGTGGAATTAAATAAGAATTAAAGTACAAAGGAGGATTAGTTAGAATGGACTCCAGATGTGGATAGAAGTAGATATCCAAGTTTTTGAAAAAGGTATGCAAAGATTTATTTTATACCAAATTTCAGTTTAGTTTGGTAGAATTTCATAATTATTACTGATTATTTGTCGAACTTTTGGTCCTGTTAATTGGGTTAATGTCTCTGACCTTTTGGTCTCTCTTAATTGGGAATTACCGGGAGGCAGGGTCGTTACACTTTGTTTCTTTTTCAACAGTATGTGCACCAAAGTTATTGACCCTGATACTCTCGATAAATTGCAAAGAGAAGTGGTTGTTACCCTATGTCAGCTTGAGATGTATTTTCTTCCTTCATTCTTTGATATCATGTTACATCTTATTGTCCAATTGATTAGGGAAGTAAAAATGTTGGGACCAGTTTTCTTGCATTGGATGTATCCCTTTAAACGATACATGAGCATTTTTAATGGTGATGTTCGAAACCGTTATCATCCTGAAGGGAGTATTATTGAGGGTTATGTGGTGAGAGAGGTTATGGATTTTTGCAATGACTTTTTGAGTGGTAATGACACTCCTATTAATGACAAGAATATTGAGGAGCATTTTGGCAAAGGAATTTTGGGATCATGGATGAAAGTAATCATCCATGAGCTATTGGAACAAGGTCACTTGTATATTTTACACAACATTGATGAAGTGAGTGTTTATATTGAGGAACATACCAATTTCATCAAGAGACAATATCCTCAAGCCAATTCAATGTGGCTTGCTAGAGAGCATAACAAGACATTTATTAAGTGGTTTGAAGATAAAGTATTACATCAACTATCTCAAACACCAGATAATCTTACTGAAACTATCAAATGCCTCACCTTTAAACAAAAATTGAATGTTATGTCTTATGAAGGGTTTGACATAAATGGATTCTCATATTACACAAAGCGTCAAGATGATAAGAGTGTCATCCAAAATAGTGGGGTCACCCTTCAAGCGTCTTCATTGTTTTTTTCAAGTGCAAAGGATAAGAGTCCATGTGAAGCTAAAATCTCATATTATGGTGTCATTGAAGACATATGGGAGTTTGACTATGTACATTTCAGAATTCCACTCTTTAAATGTAATTGGTTTGATAACACCAAAGGAGTTATAGTGGATGAATTGGGTTTCACATTAGTGAACTTTGAAAAGATTGGCAAGAAGGGTGAACCATTCATATTGGCATCACAGGCAAAACAAGTATTTTATATCGATGATCCTGCAAATGATAAACTGTCAGTTGTTCTTCATGGTAAAAGATAGTTCATTGAAGATCCTATAGATGAAGAACAGTACTATGAAAGTATGATGACTCCAGTCCATTCTTAGTTGGGTTGCCAACACCACCAAATATTGAAGCTAATGTTGACTTGTATGTGTGTGGAGATCACAATGAAGGATTGTTAATTGATAAAAGATCACAATATTAGAGGCATGCATGTTTATATATTTTTATATGTTTTACTTTTCTGAATGTGAACGTTACAATGTGAACTTTACAATGTGAATGTGAACTTTACAATGTGAATTACTTTACAATGTGAACTTTACAATGTGAATGTGAACTTTTAGATGGTTGAGCATTCTCCTGATGACCGTGCTAATGATTACCGTGAGGGTGAGGACGTCAATGCGCCGCCTCACAATGTATGTTTTAAAAATACATCCCTGAGGCTTCTATCTATGTGTTCATTTATAGTTATATTCTATAAGTGTCTTTTTTTGTCAAATTTTAGGTTGGTGATGTACCCCCTGAAGAAATTGGGGCACTTGATGAGCAACAAAAAAATTGAGAAAGTGAGGGGCATCACAATGATGAACAAGTTACTACAGAAAATGGGTAATGGACCCAAACTGGATGTGGATTTCGATCATGCAGGAAATCCAGTTGGAGTGAACCGCAACTCATTTATTTCATATCTTGGGGTTCTTACTCGCAGCCACTGTAGTCCTATTTTTGAATCCTGGCATAAAGTTCCTAAGGGAAAGAAAGACTTAGTATGGAAGGAACTATGTGTGAGTTATTATTATTTGCAATTCTATTTTTGTAGATTACTAATTTTTAGGATACTAGTTAATTTAAATTCTATTTTGTAGACTATATTTGATCTAGATGAAAAGTTGCATCGTAAATTCGTGATGCAATGTTGTGGGAGGGTCCTAAGGAACAATAGGACAAATCTCACCCGAGATTACATACACGATGCTGAGAAGAGGTTCTTGATTGATTTCCAATTCCAGACATTGATCACTTTTTGACTAACTCTACACTAATAATTTTTGTTTGTATTCTCTTTAAAAAATAAATTTACGCAGAAGGCATCCACTGAGCAATGGAACTACCTAGACACCAAAGATTGGGAGGAGTTTGTTACCCAAAAAAAAAATAGATGAATTCAAAGTATTAAGTGCCACTCCCAATTTAATTAATATACGTTCTTATGTATTCACCTATTCAAGATTAATCTTTAGTGTTAGTAACCAAATCAATGTGCTTACTAATAAGGCTATCTGCGATGCTCAAAGAGAAAGGCATGCACTGAATGTACATGACCACACAATGGGTCCAAGAGGCTATGTAGGCATTTGCCAAAGACTATAGGCTGAGTCTACTGCTCAGTCTGTTGCTACTCAGGAGTCCTCTACTATTGGTCCAGCACCTCTGCCTCACCATGCTATGTGGATAGATGGGAGGCAAAACAAGAAGGGAGATATAAAGAAGCCCGTAATAGCTGAGGCGTCTACAAAAATGGTAAAATTCAACTCTTAGAGCAATCAATTGATATTGATTATTGTTATGTTTACTTACCAATTTCTATTGATGTCGATTAGGGGGAGCTGCACAAGCAGAGGAAGGAAGGCAAGTTCATCCCTAAGGGTACAAGGGATGAATTAATAGTTGGTTTGGGTAAACCAGAGAATCTTGGACATGTTAGGGGTGCAGGCGCTGGTGTGGGCATCAAAGCGTTCTTTGGGCCATCCCAGCACAAACCTTTCCCAAAAGCGGGAATTTCACAAGTTGAGGTAACCTATTCTTTTTTTAGAATGTTATTGTGAAAGGGAATTCAATAATCGATATCTACGTTTCTTTTATCCATGTATAGGTAGATGAATTAACTAATAAGAAAGTCCAAGAATCAATGGTGAAGTGGCAGGCATCTCAGACGGCCACTCAGACGATACATGTGACGTGTCGCGCTTCTATTACTCCTACTGCAGAGGTTGGGAGTAATCCTGTAGACCCACCACCTAGCACATCCTCTGTAAGTATTTTTATGACATAGTAGCTATTCTTTTCAAGATGATATGTTTATGTATATATTTATATAACATTCTTTACATAAATTTGTAGGGGTTGAAGCCATGCCGTCTAAAAAGTCAAGAACAGATCGTTGTAGAGGCAAAAGCTTACCCAGCCCTTCCATGGGAGATATTTCATGGGACTCCAGTACCAGGTGGTGCAGTTCCTGTGAGCCCAATACATATACTCCCCGATTGGAGGGATCTTCAAATGCCATATACCCACCCAGATTATGAAATGCTGGGTAAGGCAGAATGCAAAGTGATAATGTGGCCCAAAGCGGATGTCATCTATACTAATATTGTATGGTAAATTTACATTACGTTAATTTGTTAGTGTGTATATATGAGTCAATTGATCTGAAATTATATATATAGGTCAAAAAGATGACACTGCTACATCTCGACCTCCACGTCCACCTCCTCAACTACCAAGTTGGCTTCCAAGGGACCTACACGCCTCGTTAGGCCCTAATTGTAGGGGTATGGCAGTATGGATTGGGGAACATGATCAAAATATCCCTATAAATGTTATAATTCTGGAGGATGTTGTAGGTCAATCATACGATAGCAATCTATTTATACAAGTTTTGCATACATATTAATGCATAAGTATTAATGCAGGTCAATCATACGAAAACAAGCTATTTATACAAGATAATTTGGAGTTGTTTCATTATGATTGGTTGAAAACATCTATGATAGAGCTATGGATATGGTGAAATCTTGTTTATACATCTGTATACCTTGTTTTATATACGGTGATCTGGTTTCTTATATATTAATGCATACATAACACATGTTTTGCAGCCACTTACACATGATATGTACAGATTTTGCATTTTCCCATGTTGGATTTTTGGTTCCATCTTTGATTAGTCTTGTAGATAAAGACCCTTCTTCAGTTACTTCATACTGATTTGATGCTTTTGAATATTTTGCTAAAAATAAGAAGATGGTGATAATAGCTCCATTCAATGTCGAGTAAGTTTACTTTGCTTATAATTTAGAGTTAAGAAAATTACATTTTTATTGTGGATTTTGAGTTATTAATTTTTACTTTCTTACATGTAGTGGTAGGCATTGGGAGTTACTAGTTATTGTCCCCAAAACATTCACTGTCTATTATCTAGATTCTGCAGGGAATGAATTGAATACATTATATGGACACGCAATGAAAAGGCCATTATTATCGTGAGAAATATTTCATATTTTTATATCTGTTAACATATGTTATTACATTACTATTTATTTATGCAATTTAATGTGTTACATTAACATGTAGGGCTTTACAAGAGTTCAAAAAAAGCTAGAGGAAAGGTCCCCAGGAAAAAGAATCAACCACTAATTTGGGAGAATGTGAAAGTAATTTCCCGAATCCAATGTATATATTATTTATGTGAACTATGCTTATTTGTATTTTTGAATATTTTGTATGTTTCAATTTATAGTGTGCTACACAAGACAACGGCTGGGCATGTGCCTATTATGTGATGTGATTTATGGACCTAATCATCAAACATGTCACAATGGAAATCGATACTATACAAAAGGTATTATATATAGTCTCATTAGATAATATGAGATATATCAATCTTATTATATATTATTAATTATATATATACATCATTCTCTTTGCAGGTGTTTAAAACTGACTTCAGCACAGATGGAAAGTTATTATATGTACATACTCCCTATACGAGGGAGGAATTAGATGTTGTAAGAGAAGAATGGGCAAAATCCCTATAAGTAGTGGGAATTTTTAAATATAATTGGGGTTATGATGACAATGATGACGATGATGAATAATGATATTTCTAAACTTTTTTCTCATAATTATTTTTGTGTGAATGTGAATGACTTTTTCTGAATTGTCATATGTGTGAATGTGAATGACTTTTTCTGATCAATACATGAATGTCTGAATGTGAAAAGAGATGAAATGAATAGAATTGAATGTGAATGTAAATGACTTTACATGTTTCTACATGTATCTGATCAATACATGTGTCTGAATGTGAATGACTTTGCAGGTTTGTGTCCTGTTGTTGGCTGATATCAATGGATGTTATAAACTAGCAGTTTAGAACTGAACTGTAGGTTCTGCATCCTGCTGACCAGCCATACAGTAGGCCTGGAAACTGATAAGAAAAAAAATCAGAACATAGGCGTCAGTTATTTGTATAAAACCGACAACAAATACATACATCGTCGGTTATTAGCAAAAAATTGATGTCTCTTTCATGTCTAGCGTCGGTTATCTGTAAGAACTGATGCCTATAGTGGCCAGGTACCACGACTGTGTTGGGAAGCATGGCCGTGCTGGAAGGGATATGACGTCGGTTATTATTTAATAACCAACATGTTTAACCATGATATAGTGTCAGTTTTCTTTACTAACCGACGCTTATAGTTCCCTTGCTGGCGCATTTTTAGTGCCAGGAAGAGTTATGACGTCGGTGTTGTTTTAATAACCGACGTCCTTGATCATGATATAGTGTCGGTTTTTGTTAAGAACCAATGCTTATAGTTCCCTTGCTGGTGCGTTTTTGGTGGCGGGAAGGGTTATGGCATCGGTTAGAAACTGACACTGAAGGTGTCGCCTTTTAGCGGCACCCACTTGGGTGTCGCTTGAAAACTGACACTAAAGGCTCTAAATAACCGACGCCAAAGGCCTTTTCTGTAGTAGTGAACTTAGCTGAATTGCTCTTCATCATGTTATTAATGAGCTCATTAACCAGTAGGGTAGCATCAGTGATACTTCTCTCTTTTAGAAAATCACATTGTGATTTATCAATCACCAAAGGCATGAAGGAACTAACTCTATTCACCAAAAATTTAGAGATAATTTTATAATAGACATTGCATAGAGAGATCGATCTCCAATCCTTCACCTTAGAAGCAGCATGCATGTTCACAATAAGGGTAATGAAAAACCTATTTGCTTCCTTTAATAACTTCCCACTAGCAAAGAAATTTTTGACAACTTTAGTAACATCCTTCATAATAATCTTCTAACAAACTTTATAGAAAAAGTAATTAAATCTGTCATGCCCTGGTGTTGTATCCTCATTTGATTTGTTAATAATATCATCAATCTCTTATTTAAAAACCACCTCAAACAGGATATTATACTACTCCTATGATAATTTAGGTAGCTTCATAAGAGCATCTTTAGCTTCTTTATTACATGGCTTCTTTGATAATAGATGTTCATAAAAGTTATTAATGTGATCACTAATCACTTCTTCCTCATAGCACACTTCATTGTTAATATTCAAACTATGGATCAAGTTTCTCATCCTTCTTGTCATAAGAGTAGCATAGAAGAATTTAGAATTCTTATTCCCCAAATGGAGCCATTGAACTCTAGCTTTTTGCCTCAATAACGCTTCTTCAGCTTCATAGGTTTTGATAGCTTCCTTTCTCTTCATAGACACTTTCTCATAAAGTTCATTGTTCTCTAGATTTTTATCAAGCAGGGAAGAGAGAATAGAGAATTCAGCCTCCAAGCACCTCCTATTCTCATGGAAATTGCCAACACAATTTTTATTCCATTCACACAGAGCTATTTTGACATTATCCAGCTTCCTAGATAAAGCATACATAGGGTTCCCCACCACTTCAATCTCCCATGCTTTCTCCACCACATTCATGAAGTTTGGATAGTCCACCCAAGAGTTAATAAACCTAAAGGGTGTTTTCTTTTTAAAATTTGAATCATCCACATGAGTAATCAAAGCCTTATGGTCACTAGGAATAGAGCTCAGATTGGCTCCCCAAGTCTTTGGAAACTCATTCAAAAAGACATCATTAACAAAGACTCTATCAATCCTTAATAAAATAAGCTTCTCCCCCTACTACCTATTTTCCCAAGTAAACTTGGAGCCATTAAACTCCAATTCAAATAAGCTAGTAGCATTGATAAACTCATTGCCCTCCTGCATATAAGAATATGAACCTTCAACAAGACCAAATCTATCCATAGAAAAATGAATAGCATTAAAGTCTCCCATCACCACAATAGCCTGACCATTAATATTCAATAAATCATTTGCCAACCCAAACCACATAAGAGTCATCTTCTTCTCGGGGTTATGTCCATACATAGCCATAAGGAAAAAAGCTTTATTGTTATAAATGACACCACACATGAAAACTGATCAGAATCTTCAATAACCTGTATATAAACCTCATTCTTCCTCCACATAACCACCACTCTCCCCAACAGATCATGTTTGTGATTAGGAACCCAACGACAACCCAAGAACATGTTCTTCATAACTCTTTCCATATTCCTTCCCCTTAATTTAGTTTCAAGGAGATAGGATATAATAGCTTTATTACTCCCAATCATCTCAGTGACTTCTCTCTGGCATCCATGTTTATTAAGTCCCTAGACGTTCCA
The DNA here is from genome assembly GCA_963693085.1 of Alisma plantago-aquatica. Classification (NCBI taxonomy): domain Eukaryota; kingdom Viridiplantae; phylum Streptophyta; class Magnoliopsida; order Alismatales; family Alismataceae; genus Alisma; species Alisma plantago-aquatica. The sequence goes on along the minus strand of OY856409.1, from coordinate 582,120,068 downwards.
TGACATAACATTCAAAGAGTTAACTATTGGGACCCATTACAGGTGTTGGAAGCCTTCCAACATCATTCGATTCTATTCTCCTAACATCTCCATCAGTATTATCGAAAAACTCCAAAACTCTACAGCTATTGGGTGAAACAGGGAAGCCATCAACCATCTTTTGAGGAACTTCTGATACATTTCTTAGTGGAGATCTGTGTTTTCTTCTTCCTTCACTCAAAGAACCTTCTGGGGAAGGAGTCAAAGCCCCTGTAAAACTCGGTAGGCTAGCTGTAGTAGTTGGATCTTCATTTGCCCCCCCCCCCTAAATAGAGCTTTCAGTGATGCTTCCACCTTCCTTCGAAATATTCCCAACTTGTCTAACATTAGAGTTAGGCATTATCTCGATCACCTTCCCTTTAAATGGTAAACAATCAAAGAACAATCCATCACCAATTGGTTTGTCCACCTAGACATGCTTCTCCTTCACCTTCCTGCCATTTATTATCACACACAGTCTCCCTATCCATGCCTGAATGTACCACAAGATTTTTAGCACATAGGAAACCATTCATATTCAATCTTGACCATGTCCTTTACCCCTTAATCACTCACAAGAGGAATATACAATGGAAAATAAGAGGTTGTTGGAACCATCACTTGAATCCTTGCAAAATCTAGTTGTCAAATATCCTTTGTCAACAAATCCAGTCTAAGTGGCATTCCAAGGACACTACCAATCATGCTCAAACTTCATCATCCCAGAGTTCTAGTGAAAGATCATAGATCTTCACCCATATTGGAACCTATGTAAGCTTCACCTTATCCAATGGGTCTCCCCTCTTCCATTTCTTCAAGATCATTGGCTCCCCAGCAACAAACCACGACCCTTTTGCTAAAGACACTTTCATCTCCTCTAGATCTGACAACCTAATCACAAAGAAGTCATTACCTCATGACAAGATCTCCATGTGTCCTCTTGATCTTCCAGATCAATGATATATCCTTATGCATTGTCGACCAATATGGATTCAACCGATGACATACCCTGTGATACTATTCTTCCACTTCACCAGGTTCCTCTCAGCAACGTCCTTGGAGTACTTGATATCCCCATCAACCAACTCCATAGGCCTATGCTTGACCACTAATTCATTTCCACTCTTCTAACAGAATAGATCTGCCCATGATTGCTTTTCATTTGCAACCATAGCAGTATTTCTTCCTCAATTCCCTCCTCAAGTGTCTCTTGCATTCTATTGTGACTCGTGAGAGGAGCCAGACTTCCAACATTGCACCTCAGACGTCAGAGTTCTACTAGTATTTCCACCCCTCTCACCACCTTTGTCTCCAGAGCGTGTTTTAGCTGCCTTATACAATCTCATTACACATCACATGACTTTTGATTTTATCAATTATGTCAACTTTCAAGTTGTTTCTATAATTTCTACATGGACAATAGAACATATCTCCAAGTTTTTTCCCATGTTCCTCTAGACATATTATAAACTAATCAAGACCAATAATAAACTACAAAGTGCAACGATTTATAATTGACATAGATGATCGATCCATTCTATGATCACATGGAAAATGAGCATTGAATCAGGTGTTAGCTGCGTTAATTTTAAAATAACATAAGTTTGAACTGAATTAGGGTTTATCATTTTGGGTTTATATATTATGATTTATAGTTAGGATTTAGGGTTAGGGTTTATAGATTAGGGTTTATGGTATAAGATTTAGTGTTTATAGATTATGGTTTAGGGTTTAGTTATGAATGTGTACAACCTATCCCATTCTTCAACATGTAATTTGACTATTAAGTGTATAGTGTGTATTTGGTTTTTGAACATATTTTGGAATAATTTCCCCATAGTTCTCCAAGTACACTGGTATATGGGAAAATACCCACCTACATATGTACTTAGAGAAGAAACAGGGAAGTATTGACAAATCATTTTGAAAACTAAATAAACATTATATACTTACATATCAAGTGAGATCAAGTGTTTAAGAACCACCCCAAACCATGGACCATCCAAGATTTACTCCTAATAAATAAATGTTGACAAGTTTCTAAGCCAATAGAATACATGCATGTTGTCATTTATATACCTATGATCCTAGTATCATCACTCATATCCTAGGTTTTCAATTCTAATTAGGTAGACATAATATTCATGATTTATATGAAGAATTTGAAAAACCAAACAAGAAACCATTCATGCATTTTGCTAAGCATAATTTTCAATTCTAATTAGATCGACAATTTAGAGTTTAGTGACCTAACATGCATGTAATAAGCCATAATACATGCAAATCAGCAATTACTGCAAAAAAAATATTAAATTGTCCTATACAAAGAAAATTACAACCATCAGCAATAGCATGAGGTAACAAAAGGCGGTAGTGGCATCCAAGAAGCTCCTTGATCCTAGCTCCAAGAAGAAATGGTGTTGGCAACCGAAGGTAGTGGCAGAGGAGGAAAGCAAGAGAACATGTGGTGACAACGTCTCCTACTAGGAATAGAGGTGTCAGCACCACAAGAGGAGGGTGACGACTGGAGTAAGGAGCTATTGGTGGCTCCAGAAAGGAACTATTTGTGGGTGGAGAAAGATGGATGGATGTAATGAACGTGGTAAAGAAGGTTGGAAGCAGTCGAGAAAGCTAGCACATTGTTTTTGTCATCTTGGCCAGAGAGAAGCTAGGTATCACATGATCTAATAGAGAATGGGGGAAACAAATTTTAGTCTATGCTATTAAGTAGGACTTAGTCATCGGTTGTGATTAGGAAACCAATGATAAACTCTATGTCAATGGTTTTGGTAAAGAAACTGAAAACATAAGTTCAGTTGTGGCATTGGTTGTTCATAAAAAGTGGATGCCATATGTCCTTATCCCCATTAAAAATGCCTACCTTGCCCAGACATATATCTTTGGTTTCAAGAAAAAAGTGGTGACATAACCTAATTCTGATGGAAATGTTTTTTTAGGGCATGTGGTTTGAACCCAATATTTTCTATTCTTGCAAGAGGAACTGATACCATAGGAATTTTGGAGGCAATGTTTTTGACACATGACCCATGGTGTTGATTTTGTTAGAGAATAAGTTACTATAGAGTCTTTTTAAATATAAAATTTATTGCATAGGAAGGAGGGCATTGCCAGTTCCTTGTCAACAGATTTGTCATGTGCTTTACAAACTTTGTTTTGTTAAATTGAAATTTTTGGGATGTCTGTGAATTAATTTCTCTACTAGAAATTGATGTCGAAACTAAAGTGACACCTATGTTTTTTACTAAATGACAAGGCTTGACCTATTGCAACATTTCTTCTTTGATAGCCAACATCATAGGACTGTAGTGTCAGTTTTCTTTATAAATCAACATTAAGAAAAGTGACACAAAGGGTTAAAATTTATTAGTGTAGATTGTTGACACACTTCTTGAACAACAGTGGGTCATCCCAATAGTAGTTACTAAAATCATAAAACTACTTTTCCTTCTCATTGTAAGTAATGTCAGGTGGAAGTTGTTGGCAAGCCAAGCAATGGAAGATGTCAACATACTATGGGACAATTGGATCCAATGCCTTGGCCATTATTAGAGCCTCGTTGGGGTAGTTATTATTGATGGGGAGGGGGTTGTCATCCTTTGATTATGGACAAGTGATCAACTACCACATTCTCCATATCCTTTTATCAAGGATTTCATGATCAACCTCATGTAAGAGGAGTTTCCATCTCAGTAGCCTTGGTATCATATCCTTCTTTGTCATCAAATATTTAATTGGACCATGATCATTGTACACTTTGACCTTGGATCCAGTATGATAAGATCTAAACTTGTCAAAAGAAAATTAATGCCTAGCATTTCCTTCTCGGTGGTCATATATTTGATTTAATCTTTGTCTAGAGTCTTTCTTGCATAGTAGACAACATGATGCTTTTTGACCTTGGTTTTCTCAAGAACTACCCCCACAACATAGTATCATGCATCACATATAAGCATTAATAGGAATCCTTTACCAAAAGTCTTGACAAAGGATTAGAAATTTTAGAAAAATCTTCAATGAAGAATCTATAATGACCAACATGTCATAAGAAACTCTTCACCCCTGTAATTGACTTTCGAGGTGGAAATTTGTCTATGGCCTCAACTTTTATCAAATCAACTTTTATAGCTTTCCTGGAAACTGTGTCCTAAAACAATCCCTTCTTGCACCATAAAGTGACATTTTCCCCAATTCAGAACTAGGTTTTTTCCATGCAACATGTCAAAACCATTGAAAAAATATTCAAGCAGACATCAAACATCTTGCCATAGACTAAAAATTGTTCATGAAAACCTACATAATGTCTTCTAAGAAGTAAGAGAATATTGTTATCATACACCATTGAAACATTACTAGTTCATTGTGTAACTCAAACGACATACTCATAAAGGTGTAAGTACCATTGAAACATGTAAAGGTTGTCTTATCATGATCATCATGATGTATAGGGGCATGATACAATCTGGAATGATTATCGAGGTAATAGAACTATGAGTGATGAGCTAGACGTTCAAGAACTTGATCAATGAATGGTAAAAGAAAATGATGTTTCTTGGTTGCAGCATTAATCTAGCTTCATGTAGTCAATGCACATTCTCCAGCCCATCATTGTTTTGGTTGCAATGTAAATTACATTTTTACCCTTGAATATCATCATCCTTCCTTTTCTTTGATACTACAAGAATGGGGCCTACCCATTCGCTATCACTTATTGGGTGCATAATAACTGCATGTTAGAATTTAACACATGTTTCTTCACCACTTCTTTTACTTTTTGGTTTAGCATCCTCTACCCTTGAGCTAGAGTCCTTGCATCTAATTCTAGAGGAATCCTCTATGTATAATCGAAAGGATTTAAACCTTGAATATCATCGACAAAGTAACCAACAACTTTTGTTCTATGCTTGAGATCATTCATAAGATTCTCTTGTTGCTCGTCAGATAAAGAAGAGTTAATAATCACCATGTTTTGTTCTTCATCATCTAGAAATTCATACTTTAAACCTTTAGGAAGTTGTTTCAATTTAGACTTAGGCTTTGGTTCCTCTTCTTCATCAGGATTCCTCTCAAGGACATCATATTTCACCTTTTATATAACAGAATCTTCATGATCACTAATATCACTTTTTTCTACGTAGATAATTGAGTAATTAAACTACTTCATGAACTTCCATATTAGGACTAGTGTCAGTCAATACTCTCATCAAAGGATCCACTATTGCATTCAACTCATGTATTTCCTCACAAAATTTATTATATCTCTCAATGAAAGAGACCAATTCAAAGAGAGATGCCCCCTCATGGAATCTTGGACCATGAAGTCAATGTGATCATTTCTAGAGGTTATGATGATCCTTCCATCTTCAACATCGATTAGGGCTCTTCCTATAGAAAGGAAGGGTCATACATATGTCATAGGGTTGGTTGGATCTTCAACTATGTCGATGAAAACTATATTGCAAGAAATGAAGAATCTCCCTATGTGTATGGGTACATCCTCTATGATTCCAAGAATCTTAGTGAAGGTGTGATATGTTACTTGAATGTGCATCCCAATCTTCACCATGCTAGTTAGACCCAACCTTTGGGCCAATATGAGTGGCCTCGGGATGATTCTTGCCCCAAGATCTGCTAATTCCTTTCTTTCCTCATTATCTCCAATAATGAATGGGATGGTGAAGGATCCAATGTTCTTTTATTTGTTTGGCATCTTTGGATGCTCAAAAGCACTATATATTTTAGGGAGCTTCATAGTTTCAACCTAATCCCCACACCTTCTCTTGGTAATAACATCCCTGAAGAACTTTGCATAAGTTGGCGTTTGTTTAATGGAATCGAGGAATGGGATGTCAAGGTACAACTTACTCAGGTATTTAATAAACTTCACGTATCTCATTTTAAGATAAGCCTTGATTAGATTATATGGAAAGGGCATTCTTGGTTCATAAGGATCCATGTTAGCTATTGCTTCTTCAGCGGTGTCAAGTTTCTTCTCTCTTATGGCTTCTTTCCATTACCTTTTTTCCTTTTGACTTTGTCTTCTTAGAAACTACTTCAACATTAGGTTTTTCCTCTACTATGATAGTCTCATGTTGGGGATCGGGGATAAGAATACTTTCTTGATGAGCTTTAGTTGTTGGTTTTTCCAGAACTATACATGATCTAAGAATGGTAATTTTTGTTGTTTCATGACCTCTAAGATTATGCTTGATCGTCGAAGGAATTCTTCATTGTGGGTTTTTGATCAGATAAAAAAGATTCTCTTATTAATCAATCATTTTGTCATGAATCTATATATTAGCTATCTTCCCAGTCATACCCCCCATATGATATTGCATCACATGGTACTTTGGTTCAATTTCTCATATATATCAACATGTCTCTTTGAGAAGGCAAACATTTTTGTCATTAAGTGTTCCTATGTGGAAGTATGGTTCTGACTTTGACTTGGCCCTCCTGAGTTTTGGTTCTAGTTCTAAATTTAGTTCTCTCTTTGGTAATTGTTCATTTTCTTTTGATGTTTAATATTGTTTGTGAACCCAGATGGTTCACTGCCTCTACCAAAACCAGATGGTCTTTGGGATGGATTGTTTGGAATATTTCATTGATGTGATTTTTAACAATTTTCTTGTTTTAATAAGAGTACATGGCATGGTCATGTCTCTTAAAGTTTCAATAGAAAACATTTTCAATAGAATCATCATGGACATCTTCTTCCTCATCAGTGTATATAATATGGTCTATGTCATGATCAAACTCTCTATAGATGACACATTTCATTACGGTTTCAGCTTAGTTTTTTTTCCTTGTTACCACCATCCTTCAGCTGGAAAACATCAATGGCTATCTTCTCTATGTTGGTTGTGAGAGCTTCAAGAACCTTGGAGTCTATAGTGGTCCCCATGGAGAAGATAATACCAGTTCGTCCTCTTTCATTAACAAGGCCATCTTATAGTCGAGACATGTTTCTATTATGGTCTTAGAATCTTTGGATCTTTCCCTAAAAATCAATATTGGCAACGACACTCAGAGAAGTTCTTAAAATTGGTGCCAACCTCTTGTAAAAGATAATTACTAAATATATGCCCTATCAAAATTGTGATGGGGGAAGTCCCTTTGATATTTTCCATATCTTTTCCAAGCTTCATGTAAGTTTTCACTAGGATTCTAGCTAAAACCACTAATCTTGTATCTGTTGTGCAGAGTTTTCTCTGTTGGGTAGAACTTTGTAATAAAGGAATCTACTAGAGATGACCACTTTTGGATAATCCTATTGTTTAGAGAAAGATATCATGTCAACACTTTGTCTCTCAGATAGAAGTTGAATACCTTACACCAAATCACCCTTTGAGACACCTTTTTCATCTTAATGGTGTCACATATGTTCTTGAATGCATTGAGGTGGTGATAAGGGTTCTCATCCACCAAGTTTCTACTAAAGGTTATCTATAGTATCACACTAAGAAGGGATTCCTTCAACTCAAAATTGGAAACATGAAGACTTGACAGAATAATAGGGTTTTTAGATTCATTTGCTCATGTTGTAGCCTGAGATCTGAGAGAGGAACCATCATCTTCCTCATCATCACCTTCAAGTTGAGGGCCATGATATTCCATCTCATGAAATTTTTCCTCCTGTTATTCATGATGTTCCTCGTGATGATGATCGTCAAGGTTATCAACCACTCTTCTACATGGAGGCATGACTTAGTTTGTGAAAAGATAACATGATCTGGTTCATGCTAAACTCTTGAAACAAATTATACAATCAAGGTTAAAACCAGACATGTGACATGAAATATTCAATATGAATAGAGTTATTAGATCTAAAACTGTGTTGTTAATTCTATCACAAGACCAAAGGCACTGATGTTTCCTAAGTAGATAGAGGGTCCATAACAATGCTATTTTTACTTGTCTCTGGAAACGGAACCAAATGTTGATAATCTTAAATTGTTCTTGCAAAAAGGAGAAGTTATAGAGTGTTCAAACTTTATATATATAACCTAATACTTGTGTAGTAAATGGGGTTTATCTCATGGACAAGGATGGAAAGTGCCAACAATCCTAAGCCTTATTGTAGTTATGTCTAACCAAAAGCAAGATAAATGTTCCTTATGAAATGAGGGTATCCAAACGATGATGTAACAAACAAAACAAAAGTAAAATGATATGAACAAGACTAAAGTGGAACAACGATCTTTAGATGTAATTTGAATATATTGTTGGAAACTTGGAATGGGTTTTACTATCTAAGAACACTCACCAATATGCAATATGCACATACATTGTATACATTTAGCATATTTACAAGAAATTATCATAAGTTCCTATTCCCTACTCTGTCAAGCTTAGGATTGATTTAAATCATAAGAGTGTCTCTCTCTTGAGATGATGATTAGACAAACAAACATATACTCATATATTCATTAGATTTAGCATTCCAATGTTCCCATTCATTCATACTACTCCACAACTCTTAGATATATGCTAATAATAATTAACAATCAAACAACACAAGATGGTAGGTAATCATGTAAGTGAAGTTGTATGAACAAGAGTATAGAGATAATCATCACTAAGACTATATATTGAATGGATGTAAACATTTTCATGTTGGGAGAGACTTAATGTCTACTCCCAACTTAAGGAAATGAATCATCCATTCATGGTAGAGAGTGATAGTTAGGATTTACAAGTGAAATAAGACATGGAGATGCATGGATGAATGTGAACAAGATAGGTTAGGGAAGAAGGACGAAGATACAACAAATGGGAACCCATATGGTTTTGTAAGTTGGTGAAGACTTCCTTTTTCTCTAGATCTCATGACGGTGTGGTGATGGTGTGGTCTAGAATAATTCCCTCTCTAAAATGAGATACTTCAGAATGTAGCGAAGGAATAAGAGATCGACCAACCATTGACTCTTGTCCTCGGTGTTGTTGGTTAATTGCTCTGGATCAAAAAGGGAAACACTTCATGGAGAAATATGAATCACCTTATAATGGAGCCTCCCATCTTCCATTTATAGACCTTCTTCTCATACCAGATGCACCTAAGTCTAGGATACTTGCTTGTGTCAAAGACTTTGAAGCATGTTCCTCAGGTAACATACTTTAACTAACTGTACAATGGTGGAATCATTCTTGTATAGGCCTCTTTGTTGAACAACCTAGAATCATTGGTCAGTGACGCCATCGGTCGACAACTAACATTTGAAATCCTATCAGTCGATGGCTTTCATGTGGCAAGGCCTTCAGTCTTCCACATCATTGCCTGACAACAATGGTGTCTTCAAGCTGTGAAGCCAACAGGCTGTGAAGCTATCAAGCTGTGAATTCTTCAAACCATGACTTGCTCTACTGTCTGTCAGTGACTTACGATCAGCCTACACTTTGATTTCATTAATTTTGAGTTGTTTGAGAAAGGTCCCATTGATTGGGGACCAACGACTATTCTTCCCATTTCCATTCAAAGTCCCATTGGGTTGTAGACAATGGAGATGTTGGATTAGGTCTTTTTCCTACAAAAGACATGAAGTGTAAGTAGAGAGATGAATTTTCATGAAATGTTGGATTAAGGGGATTTATTAGAGATAAATCTTGAAAAGTTAAGAGAAAATAGGTTAAAATAGGAATATAACAACAAAAAAATTGGATATTATCATTAGCCTAATCTCACCTTGACAAGATTATATAATGGGTTTGGATCATGTCAGCATTGGTATCAAAAACTAGGTTTGGGATAGAGATGGAAAGAGAGCAAAAATATTAGGAATTTTTATTCTTGGAGTTGTGATTATCTAACTATTATGTTTATGTTATGGATATGTATATAAGAGGGTATGGTCATGGTGAAGAACAAACTAAGAGTCATTGTGGACCAGACCCTCAGGGAATAATTCATCTTGGAGAATATAGAAATGAGGTAGCTAGGACATATTATATCTTTTTTGAGACAAAATAGAAATATAAGATGGAAAAGATGTCTTCATATTCTATAAAGGACCTCATGATCCTATGATCTCATGTAGAGGCTTGGTGGAACTAATTTTTCTAGGATAACTAACCTAGTTGTGGTAGATGTGGGACTCTAATTGCTTGAATAGGTTTTCCACCTAGTCAAGTTACTAGAGAAAAATCATATTAACCATGTTATCTTCCTACTTAAAGGAGATTTGAAGTATAGTGCTTCAGAGTAGAAGATAATATGAGATTTTTGGTGGTGAAAAGGAAGGACTTTGTGTATGTTTTCCACATGGAGTATTTTTCCTCCTACATTCCAAAGCATCAGGATTAGACAACTAGAGAGAATTAGAAAACATAGTAAAATAGTTGATGAGTGAGAGGCATATCATATGAGGTTGGTCAACATCTATCCTTAACTCTTACCAGATGACATAGAAAAATGCAAGAGGTTTCAAATAGGTCTAAATCCAGAACTTAGACACACTTCAGGGTTCATCCAAAGGGATAGAGAGAATTTTAGAGAGTATGTGAAGGAAAAGTGACATACTAACGAGTTAGTTAATGATTCTAAGCCTTCTAGATATTTTGATAGAGGACCAAGTAGTGGTGGGCATAGTATTTGTTTTGGATTACTATACAAATATGATGAGGTCTTGGTTGTTTTGAGAGGCAAGGATGTAGTTCAAATGATGTTGTATCTTCTCATAGTATAGGAAGATCTAGCCCTAGAAGATGGAATACACCACCTTGGTGGGCACCTTCAACAAGACCTTTAGGTCAAAACGTTAATGGGTTAACAAAGACAAGAACCAGTTGTATGAGACACTTCTGGTAATGCACACTCTAGCCTATTTTGGGGAATTGGTTTACAAAGATGCCATTACTGTGGATAGATGGAACATATTAAGCGAGATTGTCCAAATCTTAACATCACACTAGTATACAGTTCCATAGGTACACTTTCAGACTCCATAGATGCAAAATCTAGTTAGAGGAGCAAGTTCTTCAGTGGATCAGGCTCTAAAGGTGGATCATCTAGTAGCAATACTGGACATTGAGGGTTCCATATAAGAGGGAGAGGCTACACAACATTTTTTTCTCTATGTCTCAACAATAAGGAGGGGTCTTTCCCATATTAGTTCTAGGTGTGATGCTTCTCTGTAATAGTATTCGTTTATAGTTTTGATAGATCATGGTGAGATACATCCTTTTATGTAGAGATTGTTAGTTAGTGGATTAAATTTTTGAAGTTAGGATTTATGTAATGCTTGGGCTCACTGCCCATGGCTCTAGTAGAGTCTCACAAATGATGATTGTCTCTATAAACCATCACTATCCTTAACTACATGCTATGTCCTCACTCACGTGCAATCTAGGATCAACTTCCCGACTGGTCAGCCATCATAGTACTACACTAAGTTGAGCACGCTTAACTATGGATTTCATAGAGATGGGCTCCCTGAAAAGGAGGTGAAACTTAGTGAGATGGGTAGTCAAATCATTCCTTTTAAAATCATTTTATTGGAGGCCTTAAATCCTAGGATGTTACAATCTCCCCCATTTAGACTCTTGACATTCTTGTCAAGGCTCAACTATGTGGCCTCATAATATTTCCCCATTTCAGTTCAGACACAATATGGAACATGTACACCCAACTCTTGACCATGACTACCAGCACAAGAGTGGCTCCATCACCATAGATAGCCCTTTCCAACATGCCTGGACCACACAACTCAAAGATTGGCATGCCACAAGCCCGTGTTGGCCCCACCTACTGGAGGGGTTATGGCTATGATACCATTTTGTAATGCCCAGACCCACTTCCCAAGGTTATAGTAGAGTTTTAGGAATTAAGACTAGCCCCACATACCACCACTAGCCTTAACTTTGTGCTTTTTCCTCAATAATGCACAAGCCAAGATCAACTTCTCGATTGGCCACCCATTACTACTCCAAGTCGAGCATGCTAAATTATGGAGTTCTTAGTGATAGGCTCCCTGAAAAGGAGGTGCACCTTGGTGATATGTGTATTCCAATCATTCCTTTTAATATCATTTTATTAGGGACCTTAAATCTTGGGATGTTACAATTTATCTTATAAATATTTGGTATGAGTATCGTTAGGAGAGTCACAGTTTTAATGTAAGTGTTTCCTAAATGTCTCTTGATTTTTAGTGGGTATATCATAGTGTTTAATGTCAAGCCTTATCATAAAATATTTTTAGTTATTTTGGGTCCAAATTGACTTGAGACATACCATGTCCAATTGCATTGTTAGATGAAAGAGGCTATCTTTTAGTAAGGTCACTTATTGTGTGTCTTCCGTAGAGATAAGAAAGACTTACCCATATACATAGTATCATTTGTTGTAGCTAATAAGGTATAGAGGAAAGGGTGTGAGGCCTTTATAGCACTTTTGGTAGATGTAGAGGTAGAGTAAAGAACAGTTATGTAGAGGATCTACCAGTAGTGTGTGAGCTCCTAGTTAGTTTTCCTAATGAGTTACTAGGCTTAACTCTCTAGAGATAGATGAGTTTGAGATACAAATCTTACCTGGTATCCACCCAATAGAATTACCAATGTGTAGAATGGAACCCACAAAGTTAAAAGAAATTAAAAATGATTTATATTATCTGATAATGATTTCTTTTAACCAAGTACATCACCTTGAGGAGCTCCAATTCTCTTTTCAAAAAAAAGGATGGAACTATGTGGTTGTGCATAGAGTATAGAAAATTGTATAAGATCACCATCAATTCAAATATCATAGGCCAAGGATTGATAATATATTCAAAAAGATACACAGAGAAAAATCTTTTCCAAGATAGATGTTAGGTAGAGTTATTATTATTCAATGACTAAAGGTATAAGATATTACCTAATTCAACATTAAGAAAAGATATGGGTATTATGAGTTTTTGTCATCACGTCTTTTTAGATTGACAAATGCCCCTATATATTTTATGAAAATGATGAATAGAGTTATCAAACCATACTTAGATTAGTTTTTAGCAGTGTTTATAAGCACTATTCTTATGCAATCTGTAACGACCCGCCTCCCGGTAACCCCCAATTAAGGGAGACCAAAAGGTCAGAGCCATTATCCAAATTAAAAAGATCAATGGTTCGACAAATAATTGGTAATAATTATGAAATTCTACCAAACTAAACTAAAATCTGGTATAAAATAAAACTTTGCATACCTTTTTCAAAAAAAATTTGGATATCTACTTCTATCCCCAGTTGGAGTCTATTCTAACTAATCCTCCTTGCACTTTAATTCTTACTTTCACAATATGTCACTTTACTGGTTTTCCTTTTCAACTTTGTACCTAAAATGCAGACAAACAAAACATCGGTCAGCATATAAGAATATGTCGGTATGTGGGGACAACCAAAATTTCACAAATATGGCTAACAATCTAAATATCACAATCAAGTTAATTAACAAGACAAATTACGCTTTCAGTGTGACATTCTCCACCGCTTTTACCCTAACCCTGGCATACCTGCCTTAGGGTTTCTCTTATGCCAATGACTTAAGGCCACCTTCTCAATCCTGAGCTTGGTGCCTGGGGTCACCTCTCATAGTGCCCATTAGTCATTCAATAAAGACCACCTTCTCAATCCTGAGCTTGGTGTCTGGGGTCACCACTCATGGTGCCCATGGGTCTTCCCTCCTGGGCTTGACCTTTTGGCATCATCGATCAGGGTGGCATGTAGGTGCAAGAATACACACTTATATTATTATTGTGATAATCATAGTGACTTTATGATTTGCAAGTATGAACATCCAAACTGATAGGTTGCATTCCATGTGATGAATCCTCCAGAAAACCTTTGGGAAACTAATGTGATTAACCAAAATTAACCACATACCTATCAGGCTGACTTGAGTGTAGAAATAATCCAACTAAGCAAGAAATCTAGTAAACAAGCAAGCACACAAGATGATCCTGAAACATGCATCCAATTTTCCTATCATTGATCAGGCCATCAAGGTCTATTAAACCTGGCTCGCTTCCTAGGGTTTCTAGTCCACTTTTAGGGTTTCCATTGCAATTAGGGTTTCACTTCATTTTTACTATTTTAACCCTAATTTTATACAATTACTCAAAATCCCTAATTATCTCATCTACTCCTCATGCAGGATATAAAGGTTACCTTTTAACAACATATAACCCTAATTTTGGATTAAAGGCACACTTAAAAGTCAAATAAGTCTATTATGCCCCTTTTACATTAAAACTACCATTTTTATCCTTTTAATTCATGATATGATCTTTAGGCCCAATTATCATCTTTGGTTCCTTCCGGATTAACAACTCATAGTTCATTATCGTCTAATTCACATATGAACTCTTTTATCATTAATAACACATTTATCCATTAGAAAACCCTAATTACCATATTAAGTGTATTTATCCACAATTAGGAACTTATATACTCAAAATCACTTTGAACCATCATATCTCAGCCTTATTCCTGAATTTGAACAATTAAAGTCATTAAGAGTCATAATTACTAACATTAGGGTTTCAAGGCCCATTAAAGCTCATTTATGCACATGGAACCCTAAATTAATCCAATTATGTGTAAAGTTCATCCTTTTCAATCTTAATGTATCTTTTTATAATTAACAGGTTAATATCAACTTTAATCATCCATAAAACCCCTCTTAATACATTAATCATCTCAAAATAGGGTTTCTTAATCATTAATACATTAAAGTTGATAACATTCACTATTTTTCGAATTGTAAGAGGAATTAGCTTCTAAATCTATTTTTAATGGATTCCTCACATTTTTTCTGAGAAAAATTGATATATTACATGTATCAATCTGAGCTACCAATAATGAGATACGAATTTTGCAAGATATACTTACTTAGACCAATGGGATGTTGACACGTCCGCAATCCCATGCAACACGTCAACCAGTCGAGAACATAACCAAATTACATCTTTTCCTTCACTTAAGTGACCAATACTTTAGCACGCGGAGGGGAAAAAATGTCAAATGAAGCATGACCATCTTCAACCTCACAAAACCCTTGTTGTCGCCGACCTACGACACTTCACAGGTGTGTCCCCTCCTTCCTAGGGTTCGTGGACCGCCACCAATGGCCGCCCTATCTCCATTGCCCTCTGTCGCACCTGGGGCACCGCCCAGCTCATGGCCTAGATGGCTGGTTCAAGCGCACCAAGCCTGCGACACTCCATGCGTCATGTAGGCCTACAGGAGGTGGCTGTGCGAGTTCTAAGCTCAGAGATAATAACCAATCGTCCCCAGGTCGTCGTAGGGTCATCAGGCTTCCATCGCACCTCCTCCACGTCCCCTCGTTGCTCTAGGGTCCGAACTACCCTCTTAGCTAGGGTTTGCATGCAAAGAAGAAGGAGAAGAGAGAGGGTTGCGTGGGATTCTCTCTTGAACTCAAACCCGAGGTTCTACCCCTTACATAGGGGAGGGTATCCATGCCCTAAGATGACCATCCACGAGTTAATAAGTCCTTTTCCCAATAGGAACCCAAGTTCCTTCATTAGGAAGCAAACTTCTCTCTCCTAATTATCTTCTTAATAAACCATGTTCATTGGATATTTAGGAATTCAAAAATTCTCTTTCTTATTCTCTTTATGCTTGACTTTTAATCCATTGTCATGAATTTATATTTTCTTTTAGCAAACAATACCTCTTTTTGATAATATCAAAAAGTCATTAATTATGTATCACATTATCCTCTTATTTTGTATTATTTGTATTTTCTCTTTCTTTTTCTCCTTTGGGGCTCCTTGGACCCCAAGAAACTCTAATATTTCGAAATCTATTTTAGTGGATACTTATTATCCTTCTAGATGCATCTATATCCATAATTTCTCATTATCTTACTATTTCTTTATTAAAATATCTCTTTTCAAGGATTTCTCTTTATCTCTCATTTTATTCTCCTTTTTGGAATTCCTTCTAATATTAGAAACTATATGGATATGAAAATCCACCAAAGATGACTCAATCATACCTCTTTCCACTTATTTTCCACATTTTATCATTGTTTCCAATTTCTTTCTTAATAAAGAAATATTTAATTGTTCTTTTCTTTTCTTATTGCATTATCTTTGCAACTTTGGACTCCTTGGGACCCAAGGAACCCAAGAGGCACTAAATCCACCTTTGGATAATATTCCCTTGCCTTCTAGAGGTTTCTACCTCTTTCTTTTCTCCATTTCTTATGTACTTATTTAATAATGGAGTTTCCTTTGTCTTTCCTTGTTATTGGGCCCAATAGCCAATAAAGCCCACAAAACAACCAACAAGGCTATTGTAAACAAAATCCTTTTATTCAAAACAAATTATATCATTATTTGTTCAAATATCTTTAATAGGAGAAATTACATTTCTCACCAAAAGAACCCAAAAATTAGGGTTGTAACATCCTTCCCCTCTTATAAGAAATTTTCCCCCAAAATTCCACCAGGTACACAAACAAACAAGATAAACCTTTCTTATGTCCATCATGGCTCCCATGCAACATCACCCTTTCCGTGGTGCCTCCCAAGAACCTTCATCATCTCATATTATTTCATCTGAGTTCTCTCTCACCTTGGTATATCGTACCCTCATAGGTGACTCAGGACATTTCAGCCTCTCATAAAGTTGAATAGGTTTAGGGTTCAACACATGGCTTGGGTACCTCACATAGTGCTCTAGATCGAACTCATGGAACACAGTATACATCATGTTATCCTAAGGGGTAAGGCTAAACATAACCATCTCCACTAATCCATCTCAAATGGACCCATGCAGCCAGGACTCAGCTCTATTAGCTATAACTTAAAGGGGTCAGATTTCACATCACATACTCTCCCACAGTGAACTGCATGTTAGTCTACTTTGCATCATCTCATGACTCATGTCACCCATGGGCTCTCTTTCAACCATTGCACGATCAAAGTGACTTCATCTGCACACACTATTGTCCTTTTCTGACCTTCACGAGGTCCCTTCACCAACATCATCTTAATGAAGTGGTGACCCACACAACCTCCCTTACAGAGATCCTTTACATCCCAATACTGTCTATGGTGGTTATCATCACATCTCCCATAGGGCAAGAACTGCCCCCCATGTATCACCTTGAATGAGCACACATGCTCTCAATTGACCCTCTTGTCTGGATCATACTAACCATTAGTTAGGGGTGATAAGTTGTACTCACATCAAGTTCTTCATGTATCTACTTCCACCTTATGGAATTGAATCTTTAGGTCACACTCAAGAACTTTTGAACTCACATCATGGTGTAGTTGAACCATCTCTCTCTCTTACATGTAGTTCAACTGGATCTGTCTCCCTTGACAATACTCCCTCTTTCACTTAGATCATGTCATCTAGGTAAGGCATATTACATCTTGACCTTCCTCAGTCCATGGGAGACTTACTACAACATCCATAGTGATGAACTCCCATTCCCCCTCAGGGACTCTTTATGCTCTATATCCATCTTATGGGTTATTGGTGTTTGTCCTTCACCTCCTGGCTTGCATGGCGACAAGCCACATGCAACTTCATCTTAAGCATCCAAAGTACTACTGTCACTTACTATCTTAGTTGTACCACGGTGTATGATGATCTTAAAATCATGATCTCCTGTATGTCATGATTCCTCAAGATTGATTCCTCAGAAACCCTAAACCACTCTAGTCGAGTTTCATCACCTTCTTTTCCAAAGAAGTGCATATGAGGTTCTACAACCATCCTTTTATTGCATCAAGGCCTAGGATGGCTAACCAAACAACTACTAACTTAATCAACAATCTTGTTACATCTGAGTGTTAGCCAAACATATCTCCTTTTTCAAACTTAGGGTTAACCTAACAACCTCTTCTAGCATCTAGCTAAACTAGGCAGTTGTATCTCAACCAGAGCATCCATTACTACCTCACATCCTTAGGTGTTAGGTAATGTTGAAGACACACACCTCCATGTATTCCACTTATCATCTCATCTCAGACTCAACAAGAAAACTTAGAGCTCATCTTCTTGGATATCAAACTCAACCTTGTATGACTTGCACATTCTACATAGTTCATGATACAAGCATCCTCATAAGATGACTACCTTAGTTCTCATGATGTTTGAAAACCATCCACATATCGTTTACTCTACAAGGGTATGTTATCATCTCTGTCCTCATACCCCATAGCAACGTTCCAACTCCCATCATCTTTATCCTTGGTGTATGGCATGCGTACTGTCCTATCTCTCACTCCCATAACAAGAGGAAATAAGCATTTGGCGGTCGTCTAAATACAGAGTTCTTCCTGTTCTAAGAGTATAGATGGTACATCCCACCTTGCTAGTACACCTTCAAATCTAAGTTGAAATGTGCAACATATGTCTCTACATCACGATCATCTTGATATCAAGGTTACTTCCATGTAAAACTGGTCTCAAACCTACTTGGGTCACTACACAATCCTTGGTCATCTCCTCTAGGTCTGTAGGGTGCCAACACTTTTGGGGTTATCCCTCTTCCCTTATGCATCCAGAGAGTGCCCTCCTCATCTGCCCTTTGGATCCTATGAGTTCATGAAGGTGATCAATGTCCTAACCCATGGCCCTCAGACAATGATAGCTATTACCTCCCAACCCTATGGTCATGTGCAACTAGGGAATTAGGCAACTCCTACTTCCATCGGAGACTTAGGATTCTAACATAGTACATGTCCAACTTAGAACCTTACCCGAGCCTTCATCATCTCTCTCTACATTCCTGGGTTGACTTTCATCCTTTCATAGGGGTCATGGTGACCTGCCTACCTTGGTCAGGCCCCATACCGGTTACCTCCATGGTAACACTTCCACATGCACTTAGAGATGGTTATCTATGGGTCTATAGGTTCATTCTCACACTATGTACTTTTCACTTAGATTCTCAAGATCCTATGAGACCTCTTTGGGTGACCTCACCCAACAAAAGCTGGTATATAGCCTATAGAAGGGTCCCTCTCCCAGGATGGGAGGAAACTATTTCTTTATAACAAAGGTCACAACGTCCTTATGTCCAGGGTTTACCTTCACATGATCATGCTTAACCCTAGCAAGCTACTAAGGCTCGTAGCTAACCAAAGACCACCTACTAAACCATGCTAGGTCATACTTGTTCTCATTCCTCAACATTGGATCAAGATCATACCTTCCTATGTCACCAACTTAGGTGTGAGGGGTTCATCAAAGATACCTTAGACTTAAGGGGTTTCCCTTTCCTCTCAACATTAGGAGTTCCATGCTCGAATCTATAGAAACTCAAATCTCATCATGAGAATCAGGTACACCACTTCTCCTCTTAGGTCTAGGAACCCTAGGTTCACCTTTATGATGTCCAACTGCATGCTCAACCTTTTTAACCACGAACCAAGCATGTACAAGGTATGACATGCACTTCCCATGATACTTCTACTTGAACAACACTTCAGAGTGGAGTCATCCTCAAGGACAACCAACTAGGTAAAAGGCCTCACAACTTGTTACTAAACCTCTCCATGATCTAAGGAACTCTTTTTCCCATCTCAGAAGGTAAACATCTATACCATAGGCACATAGGTACCAGAAGCCTCATCCTCTCTCTAGGGTTTAGTTCCTCTAAAGTCAACCAAGATATCATCAGCCTCCAGAGATCAAGCATGATGCAACCACTATCATCCACTTAGGTCACATCATCGTCAACTCCCTACTATTCCTCATATCAAGGAGTCTAAGCTTCCAACCTTCTTGCTTGGGTCCTGCTCTCTCTCTCTCTAGAGCTAACCCTACAACAACCTCACTACTAGAGGTCCTCTCTCCATGAAGGATCAAGCTCACAAGCATACCCCTACCTGGGTGAAGCCTGTGTTCAAACTTATGTTTGCTCAAGATTATCCATAGCCCTTTATGCTTATCTCATAAGCTATCCAACATACTCTTCTGGATAGGGTTTCAACCTACTGCCCGCACTACTGATGTACTCTGGGTGCATGTTATGCCCTACTTGCATAAGCCCATAGGGTTTCTATAGGTTCTTCACTAATCTCATCATTGAAGGAGCTATCCTTCACTCTAACATGCACGGCCCTTTCTCGGGTTGGGTTGTCAAAGGTACTAGGTCATCCAACCTCACATGGCTCATATCTTCATGGGCATCTAAAAACATGTCCACCCACACACCTGGTCTATCATGACATCTTACTCATTGTGTCATGTCTCTCTCTAACCACCACTTAGGGATAGGGTTAGCATCATCCTTAGAGGAGGTTCCAGGCTACTTATAATGGAGGTCTCTACTTATAATGGAGGTCTCTACCTCTAAGACTAACTCTCTCTACTCATCCTCTAGCCTCATGTCTCTCCTGAGGACATGACAACAAATGTCATATGACCTAAGCATGCAACTATTCTTTAGTTTATGCTTAAACTATTAAGCTTATGTCCATGACATCTTATTTACATGCTTTTCATTAATTTGATGGAGGATTCCTTAAACCTTATCAACTTTACCCATACCTCAAGAGGGTGAGGAAAAGAGAGAGAAAACCCTAATCCTTAAAGTCCTTAACAACATTTGAGTTGAGAAGGGATGAACAAGTTGAGAGAGTCCTAAAGGTATCTTATTTTGAGTCAAGTCCTAAGATATTGGCTAGGCAATCACAGAAATCTGGGAGTCCTCATATTCTGACTAGCGGTGTGGAGGAAAACATTGCCAGCCCCCGGACGTTATCCTTTTCTAGAAACCTCTATTTTTTGGGAAATCCTCTAATAACTCCCTCGGTTCTATGGAATTTGTAAAATTTAATAATTATTAAGGATTAAATGACGAACCTATGCTCTGTTACCAAATGTAACGGCCCCGCCTCTCAGTAACCCCCAATTAAGGGAGACCAAAAGGTTAGAGCCGTTATCCCAATTAACAGGATCAATGGTTCGACAAATAAATAGTAATAATTATGAAATTCTACCAAACTAAACTAAAATCTGGTATAAAATAAAACTTTGCATACCTTTTTCAAAAAAAAAATTGGATATGTACTTCTATCCCTAGTTGGAGTCTATTCTAACTAATCCTCCTTGCACTTTAATTCTTAATTTCGCAATATGTCACTTTACTATTTCTCCTTTTCAACTTTGTACCTAAAACGCCGAAAAACAAAACGTCGATCAGTATATAAGAATATGCCGGTATGTGGGGACAACCAAAATTTCACAAATATGGCTAACAATCTAAATATCATAATCAAGTTAATTAACAAGCCAAACTACACTTTTAGTGTGACATTCTCAACTGCTTTTGCCCTAACCCTGGCATACCCACCTTAGGGTTTCTCTTATGCCAATGACTTAAGGCCACCTTCTCAATCCCGAGCTTGGTGCCTGGGGTCACCTCTCATAGTTCCCATTAGTCATTCAATAAAGACCACCTTCTCAATCTTGAGCTTGGTGTTTGGGGTCACCACTCATGGTACCCATGGGTCTTCCCTCCTAGGCTTGACCTTTTGGCATCATCCATCAAGGTGGCATGTAGGTGCGAGAATACACACTTATATTATTATTGTGATAATCATAGTGACTTTATGATTTGCAAGTATGAACATCCAAATTGATAGGTTGCATTCAATGCGATGAATCATCTGGAAAACCTCCAGGAAACTAATGTGATTAACCATAATTAACCACATACCTGTCAGGCGACTTGAGTGCAGAAATAATCCAACTAAGCAAGAAATCCAGTAAATAAGCAAGCACACAAGATGATCCTGAAACATGCATCCAATTTTCCTATGATTGATCAGGCCATCAAGGTCTATTAAACCTAGCTCGCTTCCTAGGGTTTCTAGTCCACTTTTAGGGTTTCCATTGCAATTAGGGTTTCACTTCATTTTTTCTATTTTATCCCTAATTTTATACAATTACTTACAAACCCTAATTATCTCATCTACTCCTCATGAAGGATATTAAGGTTACCTTTTAACAACATATAACACTAATTTTGGATTAAAGGCACAATTAAAAGTCAAATAAGTCAATTATGCCCCTTTTACATTAAAACTACCATTTTTATCCTTTTAATTCATGATACAATCTTTAGGCCCAATTATCATCTTTGGTTCCTTCCAGATTAACAACTCATAGTTCATTATGGTCTAATTCGCATATGAACTCTCTTATCATTAATTCCACCTTTATCCATTAGAAAAACCTAATTACCATATTAAGTGTATTTATCCACAATTAGGAACTTTTATACTCAAAATAGCTTTGAACCATCATATCTTAGCCTTATTCATGAATTTGAACAATTAAAGTCATTAAGAGTCATAATTACTAACATTAGGGTTTCAAGGCCCATTAAAGCTCATTTATGCACATGGAACCCTAAATTAATCCAATTACGTGTAAAGTTCATCCTTTTCTATCTTAATGTATATTTTTATAATTAACAGGTTAATATCAACTTTAATCATCCATAAAACCCCTCTTAATACATTAATCATCTCAAAATATGGTTTCTTAATCATTAATACATTAAAGTTGATAACTTTCACTATTTTTCGAATTGCAAGAGGAAGTAGCTTCTAAATCTATTTTTATTGGATTCCTCGCATTTTTGTGAGCAAAATTGATATATTACATGTATCGATCTGAGCTACCAATAATGAGATACGAATTTTGCAAGATATACTTACTTGGACCAATGGGATGCTGACACGTCAGCAATCCCATGCAACATGTCGCCCAGCCGAGAACATAACTGAATTACATCTTTTCCCTCACTTAAGTGTCTAGTACTTTAGCACGCGGAGGGGAAAAAATGTCAAATGAAGCCCGACCATCTTCAACCTCGCGAAACCCTTGCTGTCGCTGACCTGCGACACTTCACGGGTGTGTCCCCTCCTTCCTAGGGTTCGTGGATCACAACCAATTGCCGCCCTATCTCCATCACCCTGTTCTGCACCTGGGGAGCCGCCCAGCTTGCGGCCTAGATGTCTGGTTCAAGTGCACCAAGCCTGCGACGCTCCATGAATCGTGCTGGCCTGCAGTAGGTGGGTGTGCATGGTCCAAGCTCAGAGATGATAACCAATCGTCCCCAGGTCATCGTAGGGTCATCAAGCTTCCATCGCACCTCCTCCACGTCCCCTCATTGCTCTAGGGTTCGAACTACCCTCTTCGCTAGGGTTTGCATGCAAAGAAGAAGGAGAAGAGAGAGGGTTGCGTGGGATTCTCTCTTGAACTCAAACACGAGGTTCTACCCCTTATATAGGGGAGGGTATCCATGCCCTAAGATGACCATCCATGAGTTAATAAGTCCTTTTCCCAATAGGAACCCAAGTTCCTTCATTAGGAAGCAAACTTCTCTCTCCTAATTATCTTCTTAATAAACCATGTTCATTGGATATTTAGGAATTTGAAAATTCTCTTTCTTATTCTCTTTATTCTTGACTTTTAATCCATTGGCACGAATTTATATTTTCTTTTAGCAAACAATACCTCCTTTTGATAATATAAAAAAGTCATTAATTATGTATCACATTATCCTCTTATTTTGTATTATTTGTATTTTCTCTTTCTTTTTCTCCTTTGGGGTTCCTTGGACCCCAAGAAACTCTAATATTTCGAAATCCTTTTTAGTGGATACTTATTATCCTTCTATATGCATCTATATCCATAATTTCTCATTATCTTACTATTTCTTTATTAAAATATCTCTTTTCGAGGATTTCTCTTTATCTCTCTTTTTATTTTCCTTTTTGGAATTCATTCTAATATTAGAAACGTTATGGATATGAAAATCCACCAAAGATTACTCAATCATATCTCTTTCCACTTATTTTCCACATTATATCATTGTTTCCAATTTCTTTCTTAATAAAGAAATATTTAATTGATCTTTTCTTTTCTTATTGCATTATCTTTACAACTCTTGGGACCCAAGGAACCCAAGAGGCATGAAATCCACCTTTGGATAATATTCCCTTGCCTTCTAGAGGTTTCTACATTTTCTTTTCTCCATTTCTTATGTACTTATTTAATAATGGAGTTTCCTTTGTCTTTTCCTTGTTATTGGGCCCAATAGCCAACAAAGCCCACAAAACAATTGACAAGGCTATTGTAAATGAAATCCTTTTATTCAAAACAAATTATATCATTATTTGTTCAAATATCTTTAATAGGAGAAATTACATTTCTCACCAAAAGAATCCAAAAATTGGGGTTGTAACACAATCTGTAGAATCAGAACAACATGAGAAAAATATGAGGATATCCCTATAGTTGTTGAGACAACATAAACTTTATGTGAAATTAAACAAATGTGAGCTCTAGTTGGCTAAAAAAATTTATTGGACATATCATGTCAGGAAAAAAATTTCAATAGAAGTTAGCTAAAACATCAATTTTGATTTTACTTAGCAAAAACACCAATTTTTATTTTACCATAGGTGGATAAGGGATATGTTTAGTGATGCATCTAGGATAGGTTTAGGATGTGATATTATGCAAGAATGAAAGGTGGTATCCTATGCATGTAGAAAAATAACAAATGACGCCTTAAAGACATGGTTTCATCATATCTATGATGAGTCATATTAAGTGACCATCAAATATTAAAGTACATATTGACACAAAAGGATCTCAACCTAAGATAATGTAGATATGTATAGATTATTAAGGACTATGATATTTTTATTGATTACCACCATGGGAAGGCCAACATTGTGGCAAATTCTCTGAGTAGGAGCCTACATCACCTACTGAAATGTTTTTTGTAGCATTTGTAAGGAGATACTTACTAATCAAAATGAAAGAACCGAATTTGGAACTAAGTGTGCCAGGATGTGGTGGGCTAATTGCATAGACGCATGTGAGACCTAAATTCTATGCTCAAAATCAAAGAGCTTCAACATAGTGACAATGAATTGAAGCAAACCATGCATGATATGACAGAATGTTAGAGAATAGAGTTCAAAATTTTAGATGATGGGTTTTTGTATTAGTAGATAGATTGTGCATGCCATATGACATTGAGTTATAGAAGTGTATTCTTAAGGAAACTAACTCTTATATGTATGATATGCATCTAGGAACATCAAAGATGTAAAGAAGCCTCAAGCAACTGAAGTGTTGTCCAAGTATGAAAAGAGATGTGTTTGAGCATGTAGCCAAGTGTGGTGTGTACAAAAATGTTAAGGTTGAAAATGAAAAGCCAATTGGTAACCCACAACCACTCTCTATTCCTATGTGGAAGTGGGAACATATTACCATATACATTGTGGTACGGTTAACTAGAACATCACATGGTTTTGAATCTATATGGGTGATTGTGGAAATATAAACTAAATATTCTCATTTTCTCCCTATCAAGTCAACATGGGATGAACCCAAACTAGTCAAGATTTACATAGATGAGATGGTCCAATTACGTGGAATACCAATCACTATGATATATAAAAGTCAAGTTCACATCTAGATTTTGGAGATAAATTGTGCCTTAGGATAACACAATATTTCACCTTAAAGCAGTTGGATAGTCGAAAATACTATTCAAACCCTAGAGGGCATGTTGAGAGAACATGTATTATGGTTCAATATTAGTTGGGATAATTATCTTAGTCTTATGCATTTTGCATTTAAATATAGTACCAATTCATTTCAAGAATATCCCATTATATAAAGTGTAGATATCTCAATCCATGGTATGAGATTGGTGAGATCTAGGTTCTAGGTCTAGAGTTGATGGAAGAAATAACTAAAAAAAAATTGTGATCATAGATAAGTTAAAGTTGCACAAGACATATAATCTATATAGAGAAAAGACATAGACCACTTGAGGTCCAGGATGCGGATGAGGTTTTATTGAAAGTTTCACTATGGAAAGGTGTTAAATGGTTTGGAAAGAAAGGCAAGCTCACTCCTAGATATATGGGTCCCTATCCTATCATTTAGAGAATTAGACTGTTAACAAACAAGCTTGATTTTCCTCCTAGTCTAGACAGCTTACGTGATGTTTTTCATGTATCTACATTTTAGAGGTGTCATCTAGGTACAGAGAACATCATAGATTTAGATACAATACAACTAAATCAAGATATCTCTTATGTTGAAGGTCCTATGCAAAATCCAAATCATAGAATTCAGAAGATCAGAAAGAGGAAGATACCTCTAGGAAAGGTCATGTGGATGAATCATGTTACAAATGAGGATAAGCGGGAATTAGAGTTACAAATGTGTAAATATATCCTTTTATCTTCTAGGAATTTTGGGAGAAATGTATATCAGAGGGGGATATTGTTACAACCAATATTTTTCTTTACTGGTAATCTTAGGGTTAAAGATACCATGAATATTACTTACATCTTCATTAGAACCTTTTATTATTTTATGGTTTATAGTCTAATGTTTACGACTTTAAATTTTTCTTTTCCAATCCAAAAACTTGTGTGATGCATGCATTGAGATTTGAAACTTAATTTATACAAAATTTAGTTCTTGGATGTATGTTGGGAGACCATTAAAGATACTTGAGAAAATAATTACATCGTAAATTATTTTTGGATAATTTTATATAAAAGTTACTGTCAAATTGTAGGTATTTAAATTATGATACGAAAACAAAAATAATGAAATAATCAATAAAATGAGAGAGTTATTGTGTTTTAATAGCATGTGTAGAATTGTCATCGGTTTGCCTTTTCATCGATTCACATAGACTGATGACCAATGTGATGGCCACACAGAACGAAGACCATATTGATGGCCTTGTAGACTGACATCCATGTATGCCAATGACTATATGGATGGCCATGCAAATTGGTGACTAGATGGATGGCCATGCAGAACCAATGGAAATGAGTTATGACCCCACCCGATATAGTCAATCACATAGAACATTGTACCTTATGATATACACATTAGAATTTGAGAAAAGGTATTTTGTTGGATATGTATTTAATTTTTCACTCTATCAGTACGCTAAATAATAATACATACAAATTGGAGGATGATGTTTAGGGAGATATCTTGAAGAACATGGAAGAATAGAGGAAACATATATAAATCAATCGAGGTAACCTTTGATTAGTTGTTACTCATTAATTCCCTTCCTTTTCCTTAGTTGAAACGTAAAGTGACATAATTGGTGTTCTATTCTTCCTCCAGTGAGCTAACACAAGCATTTTCTAGAATACAAAATCCTATAGGAGGAGGGCATTGGTGTTTTCAACCTCATGCAGATTTGAATGGATGTGATTAGGCTAGTATCAGACTTGATTTGAAATCAGTAGAAAAAAGTCAACAAAAATATGTGAAAATCATCCTTTATCCTTGATTTTGTAGAAACTAAGACAAAAATAATAAAGAACGTGTATTAACTTATATGTTGAATGTTGATTTTAATTGAGCCAATAGATGAGATTTCTTATAAGCAGTTGATTGTTTTAGCATATTTTTGATGACCTACATATGCATTCAACTTCAAAATAAACTAGCTAAAAATGCTAGAGAATTTTATCAGTTGAATTAGAGGCAATGGATCCCAAGGTTTTCCCTAATTTTGATAATAATGAATTGTATAAGAATATGTAATTTAACCAATAACTTCTGCTAGCCAAATAAATATGAAATCAAATGATTATCTTATTTTAGTAGTATGCTTATTTTATCAAATTGAGTAGTTTACTTTATTGATGCCAGTGATTTAGATTTACTTCAATATTCAGCAAAAGAACATTAAAACAGTAACTACATAGTTAAGGTAAGAAAAATATAGTAGAAAATCATCAGTGAAACTAAAGAATCAACTAGATATTAGATGCCTTGAACATTTTAGAATCCATCATGAAGGTTTATACCATGAAGGAGGGAATGTTTATACTAATTGGTAGAGTCTACATTGGGATAGCCTGAGCATACTAGAATGGTATGGTGGACTAAGCTTAGTGATAAAAGCCTTTTTTAAATATTTTAGTACTTAACCCAAAAAATCTAATAGATCCTATGGTTGTGAAAGCAACAAAAAAGTAGAATGAAAACATTAAATTACTAAAGCTCATAGTTGACACCCAATGTTCTTCGTAAAATAAAGATATAAATAGGCATTTAAATAAGCATGTAAACACATAAAAACCATGATTTTGACTCCACCCTAGGGGGATAAGAAAGGTATGTATAATTCAAAGATCAAATTCAGAAATCCTATTATGACTGGAAAAGGTATTAGAACCCCCATCTTGTTCAGTAATGGTGTTGCAACCTTTTTGGTTATCTTGGATTAACATAGAGGTGAACGAGGTTGTCGTTAGTGAAAATGGCAGAAAATTTGAAACAAAGATGATTTTATGTTGGCGGACCTTTGGGTCTTGAGAGGATCATGCTTTCCCATCACAACCCTTATGGTCCCAGATTTTAGGTGTGTTTTGGTCCCAATCTCCTAAGGACGTCCCATGGTGGAGTTCCATCATTGGTGGTAAGGATTGATGCATAGGAAGAGAGAGAGAGGTGAGAGAGATTTGATAGAAAAAGATCTTAGATTTTTGAAATGGTGTGCATATATGAATAATTATGAATATAAATGGATCAGAGAAAGAAGCAGTCACTGATATGGATATAATAGAAAAGCAACAATTGTTTTTTAGCATCCTACCTACATTAATAGGAGAAGTTGGTGTCATAGGAAGGATCCTCTTATCACATGTACAAAACAAGAGGGAGATCATCATTTCTCGATCTTTAGGAGAGATGAATGGGGCCTAGAATATGGATGATGTGTGGGTCCCTTAAGAACATTCAAGAGAAAAATCATAAATGTGAATGATTTTTTAATATGATAATGACAAAGAGATAATATAGGATTATCCCTTAAGAAAAGGTAATTGAATTTTTGTGCAGAAAGCCCCAAACATGGCTAAATTAGTAAAAAGGGGCGATTAAATAGGCGGGAAAATGTGAAAACATATGGAAAAGGTGAAAAAATGATAAAATGTGGAACATGGGATGAATATTGTCATTATATAGGGAAGTAGAATTTTAGAATGAATTTCAATTGAGTGGGAAATGGGGTGGCAACAGTTTGACCCTCTCAAGGCAAGGTCTGAGATGAGAGTGAGAACCATAGTCTTGAGCAAGGTTTGACCCCCATTTTTGGTCATGAAAAGCCAAATAGGTTTGACTCGTCAAAGATGTTCTAACGTATCATGTGAAGGGTGGAAAGCATAGGTGATGTCTTTTTCTTCTAAAAATGAAAATAATGAGGAAAAGAATGGGCATAAATGATTTCTCCAGAGCAAGGGACACCTTCAACTTAGCCAAAGTTTGATATATGACCGGTCATTGGTTCCCCTAGTGTTTCGATGAGCCTTAAGAGGCATTTTGTCCAACAAAGTGACTCTCATCATTGATTTAGTTCTAAAACTATTGCATATCTAATTCTCATACTAATTCATTCTTTAATGAGAGAAAGGTGGAAGTGAAAATGTGGATGTGATTTGTGGTTTATTAGAGATATTTCGATTAGGATTCGATAATAACTGAAAGTGAAAAGATCTAGAAAATTAGTTATCGTCTTTCTTCTCTTTCTATGCATTTATTTAGTTTTGTCCATTAAATGGAGGACTGCAAAATATTAGGATTACACCCACGACCCTAAAAAGGTAAAATCATGTGATATTTCCTATCGGCAATAGGGCTTTGATTGCTCGAGATTGGACATTGAGGTGTCAAACAAGTTTCTAATTACAAGAAGACCTTTATGGCCAGTGACTGTGATGGTTAATTGGTTGATCCCTAGAGCATTTGTGTTATCTTGTATAGAATTTTCATAAGAAGAGTGTTAAAAAAAAGTTGACATCAGACATCATGTTATCCTCCAGCATTAAGGTAATCTCACTGGTGTGTTCCTCTACTAGTCCATAATCTATTCCCCTAGATTATGGATGAAAGATTGTCCTCAATTCTCTATTTCTAATTGGATTTGATCAAACTTCATTTGAACTACATCCCCATAGAGGAAGTATCACCAGACTAAGAATTCATAGCATATGTGATCATCTGAAAATTCCTACTAGATGTAGTGACTAAAATATTGATATATTTTCAAGACATGATTGGTGTAGTATTAGGTCATGATCTTGGAAGATTTGAAGATATGAGCGTAAGATTGGTTTACTTTAGGTCATGATCCAAGACCTTAGATTTATTTGGGGATGAAGGCATGATTAGTTCACTTTTACATCAAGCGCTAGGACCATAGATTGATATCAGACAAACATCTACTTATAGAGAAAATGCTCATGATTAGATAAGGTTGTGTATTACACAAATTTCCAAATTGAAGGTGGCATTTACATCTAGTGATTGTATCAGTCAGTTATCTACTCCTGTGGGCATTAAATATCCATTCAAAGAGTTCCATGTTTCTTGTTACGGTCTTAGAAAGCATCATTTTTGTTGTTCTAGTTCTTTGAAAGTGCTCTAGGTAGATAAGATTGGGCACTAAACAAATGTCCCTAATACAGGTGGCCTATAAAGGCAGTGAATATAGAAGGTTTATTGTCTATTCCTTAGAGGACCTCCACAACATGTTCCTCTACTAGTGTATCATTTGTCCCCTAGAGTGTCGATGAGTGATTATCCCTGACTCTCTAGTTCTCACTAGATTTGATTAACCTTCCTTTGAACTACATCCCCACTAGAAATGGTTCATTTTTTATGTGATATTGAGTTTGATTAGATTTGAAGATATAAGGCTCTCATTGAACTCTAAGAAAAATGATCGATAGATATGAAAATGAAAGTATATTATTATTTGTAAAATCATACAAGATGTAGGAATAAATAGAGTATAACAATGTCATTCAAAGAGATCTAAGTTGCTTGTTATGACCTTCAAAATCATAATGTCACCTAATCCACGAGAGTGCTCAAGATGGATATGTTGGGCATAAGACAAGTTTTTAGATTTAAGGCGACCTTCATGGTCAATGACTTTACAACTCAGTGATCTTCTCCTTAGAGCATCTCTTATATCGATAAGATTGATATGATTGATAAGTATGATGAGATTGGGCTTTATAGAAATTTCTCAATTTAAGGTGTTCTTCATGACTGATGACTGTATCAATCAATTGTTTGTTCCCCTGAGAATTTCCTATTTTCTAAAAGTTCTCAAGATAGATAAGGTAGGGTACTTGAAAAGTTTTCCAAAATTAAGGTGGCCTTTACAACCAATTACTATATCAAACAATTGTCTGCTCCCTAGATCATCTCTTGAATACCAGATGATTCAATGCAATAAGAGAAAGATTTGCGTACTTTACTTAAGGATTTGATCAAGGTTCCTATATGTTGATAAGGCTTTCACAAGGAGTGATCACTTGAATGTAGGGCTCTGTCAGGTGTGCCTACCTAGGGATTGAGTTTAAGGAGACACCTATTCAGGATAGGGCTTAAATGTGAATGCACATTTAGGTTAGGACATGATTAATGAAGAATGCCTATTCGAGATAGGACACATCATATTTGTTTGAGTTGATTGATGTATGCCTATTCAGAATAGGGATTTAGCTTACATGACTATCTAAGTATTGGTCTTTGGTCTGAATACCTATCTAGATGTCGATATTTTGATCAAGAGGGACTTATATTCATGATAATGATTAAAAGTAGGGGGCTACCTAAGTGTAGGGCTTAAACTAGAGGGTATTCCTATACAGGATAGGGCTTGGGGAAACACCTTCTTGAAAGTAGCTCTTTTAAAGAGATGCCTACCATGTTATAGCGATTTTTTGGTAGTGCCTATATAGAATAGGGCTTGAAGTGATGCATACATGAATGTAGGGATTTAAGAAAGGAAGTCGCCTAGTTAGGATTGGGCTTTCAGAAGAAGGGATGCCTATTCAGATGGATATATTATGGTCAAATTGAATCATGAGATTCCGAGTTTTAGTAGTATGGACCGCAATCCAGAATTCAAGATCTAGATGATAGTTGGGCCTCATGGGCGATCAAGAGATTAGATTAGTAGTGATTACATGGTGTTTGTCTTACATAGTGTATATGCCTACTTGAACATAGGTCAATGAGAAATGAAATGCCTATTCTAGATAGGGATTTAGAGAAGGGGTACCTACTAATAATATGGCTCAAGTGTAGGTGTCTACCTAAGAATAGAGACTATTAGCTAGAACAAAAGGTTCCTATTCAAGACATGGATTGTGGTATACTCTAACATCTTAGTCTAGGACCCAAAAAAGACTTGAAAGATAAAGCACATGATTGATCACACTTAGGTCATGGTCTAGGACCCAGTAAGATTGGAAGATACATGACCAGTCCAGTTTTAGGTCATGGTCTAGGACTCAAAAAAGATTTGAAAAGTGGATCACCTGGTTGGTCTAGTTTTAAGTCATAGTTTACGACCCAAAAGGTTTGGAAATGTGATCATGGGTTTGGTTCAATTTTAGGTCATTGTATAGGACCATAAAAGGATTTTGAAATATCATTGTATGTTTGGTTCACTTTTAGGTCATCATATGGGACCATAAAAAGATCTTGAAATATAAAAGACCTAGTTGGTCTAGTTCTATTTTATAGTCTAGGACCCAAAAGAGATTGGAAACCACCATCTACATAAGTGGTCATGGTTGAGTATGCCTAGAAGAGTGTAGGACTTTTACATCAATGCAAATGCTCAAGATGCATGCTTCCACCAATCACATTATTGATGATTTTGGGCCATGCTTTATCTTTGAAGTTTGATGTAGGATGTATTTACATATAAATTCCTTAGTTTCAACTATTTCATAGGTAAGAAATGTCACAGAAAATGATTTGTTGATGGTAACAGTCTAGAATCAATGCCCAACATATCATTTAATCTTCTTTAGTGATGTGGCCCTGATGTCACATTTCTGACAGATCTGTGATGGGCTTGTGCAAACTAATTACTACATCTTGCTTTTAACATAGAGGCTTCAAGAAACTTTGTGGTTGTCATCATAAGAGGTTGTATCATGCTAGCTCTACTATGAGAGGAGTGTTTTGGGGTGACATGAATTATACATAGTTGATTTGTCCTTGTATAGGTTCTTTCGGCTAGATATCCTTTGCTGGTTCAATATCTATTGTGCAGAGTGCATGCCATGTGAGTCCATGCTAACTGATAAGAGGTGACACCCCTTCATGGGTTCTAGATTTGTCTAGAGAGCAGGGAACGTTTTAGTATGTTAATAGATGATGCGCCTTGTCTAACTCATTCTTTGAAATTGTCTGCAAGAATTGTTGGAGATAGTTTTGTGTTAGACTTAATCTTTTTACTAAAAATTATAATGTCTTTCATGCCTGCAAACTTCTTTTAATGGTTCCTTGAAAGACGCTTTTGGTGGATACATGTTATGATCATTGAAGGAGACCTCAATGATTTATGATATCAACACATAGTGGACCACTATTATCCAAGATTTCCCTTATTTATTTATCTTTGTTGAGAGAAGGTATTATCATGATTTGAATCATGGTGGTAGCATTTCCCCATTGTTTCATTTCAAAGATCTTGAACTCTTATTTTGACATTAATATAAGCTTGTTAGTCAGAAAGAAGTTGTTTCTAAAGTTGATTTTGGATTCAATTTTTTATTTAAGAGTTGTGGATTCTTATATTGATATTTACCATAGAAGATATTAGGACCTGACCCTTTGAGGGGTTTTTGTCATTGTTTTTTTTGTCTTAGGTTATTTGTCAACATTCAGGTTTTCTAAACTGAGACCCCTTTGACAAGTTGGTGGTAACCCATTTTAGTCAGGAGGCTTGTTATGGGATTTAAGGGGTGGTGATGTACTTGTGACGTCCCCGAATTTTCTAAAACTTAATCTGATGTGTGACATCCAAATTGAAACCTCACCTTAGTGAGAATTCCAATTTAAAAACCATACACTAGGCTAAGAAGAAGAAAATCAGAGGAAGTTAGAAGGAACAACAGTAGCACATGCACATGAATAATAATAAAATCATACAACAAAAGTTCACCATTCAGCATATAATTACAAAATGAATTGTTACAACATTTGATATTACATATTGAACAACAACTTATACATATACATGTACTACCACTAAACTATAGGATCTTAAGACAACAAGTCCACCTATACATCAGCTCTCCATACAACTCACACTATCTTGGTTCTTTATGATTATATGTCCACAAACCCAAACAAAAGATTACATGTGGTACACATCAGCACAATATTCAAGAATATTTTACAGAGTATGCCAACATGCCTTTTAAATACCTCTCATTACTAAGCTTGGCAATAAGATAAAACTAATATTTGGAAGTAACAGAAGAATATAACAAAAGGCATATACTTGCACAAAGATGTTCATTAATAAAAGAGAACACATATTTTCAGCTCATTCCATTATATCATCCATGCATTGACTGCCGAAGGTTGAATGCATTAAGGCCTTATGAAAGACTGCCAAAGAGTTGGATCATTTCATAATGTGATCAGACTACCAAAGAGTTAGATCACTTTCAAGTACTTGACTACGAAAGAGTTGAAGTACTTTATTTCCAACACTTGAATACCAAAGAGTTGAAGTTTGTAGATATAATGGAACATATATATTATGTTTCATGTGTTCATAGTCGTAAGTATGGAAAATCACGCAACATATCATATAGGAACAATCATTTCATCCAAAACCATATGCCAAGTATTTTACTACACATATAACATAAGAATATTGTATAATAAGCTAAGTAAGAGGTAATGGAATACCTTGAACCGACATAATATATACCACATTCTTGATATCATCTATATACTTGTGTCAACTATATCTTGGTCTAACCCATGATTAAGATAAGATCACATATCACCATTAGGTTCTCATCATCTTAACCCTAGTTATGTCCATTAGGGTTTTACTTATCTCATTAGGATATTCCCATCGTTACTCATTTTATATTCTAGTAATTAGGTTATTGGTCTTATATTCTAGATTGAGGTATATTATCTTATTATTTGGTTGCATGTGCACAAATTAACCCTAGGTTACATGCATTAGTAAAATTAGCGTTACAAGAGATGTATTATGAGTCATCACCATATTATCATTATTTATGTGTATCATCATGATCTCAAAGTTTGATATAAGGTTCCACATACTGATATGAGCTTACTCTATAATTTCCAAGATTTCTTGAGCATATTTGTAATTATTGCACATTAATTAGGGTTATTATCCCTAATTAACCACATTAAGAAAATTAAATGATTTTGTTTATCACCATTATAATTACTGACATCAGATGAATTATACATACCATTTAGGAGTTACTGGCACATTCTCATAATTTTATGCCTACGTTTGATATTTATTATCCCTAAAACTAGTATATAACCTCCTACATTATATCACTATGTTTTAAGAACCAAAAGGCTGATATTATGGTTCCATTTGTTCTACTCATTTTTCTGAGAATTTGGGTACCTTGTTTGTATTTTTTAGATAAATGTGCCAATTTTTATGAAATATATAAGATATGTAGATTTTTTAGATTAGCTATGCTTTTTGGCGAATAAGGTTTCACCATGTGTCCCCGAGGATGCACCAGTTCCTTTACTTGACTGGATCCAGCCAGTTCAGTGGTTTTGAACCCAGTTCAGGGAATTTGATTTTGCTGGTTTAGGGCCTCTCCCTTTCTTTCTTGCTTCGAGATTGAATGTGATCACTGGGTCTGTGAGACCCTATTTCTTCCGCCCAAAGCCGCCACCGTAGCTAGCTCCTCCAACAAGCAAAAGGCGATGAGTTCCACCTCATCATGAACTGGGAAAAGGTCCAGGAGATCTGTCTGTGCTCCCTCAATGTCACCGGCTGTCAGGCTTCTTGGTGGTGTCTCCTCCTCACAGACTCGAGGATTTTGTCGACGTCACCTCCTACTACAATGGAGAAAAAGGGGGTTTCCTCATCCCCTCTCCCAAGCTTCTGCCTAGAGCCCCCACTAGCACCTCTGTACATCTAGGAAATCAAGAAAGCCTCCCATAGGTGATTTGATAGCCTTGTAGCCTCACCTGAGCTCCATCGTCATAGTCAGATGAATTGAGTTGGTTTGCTACCAAAACCACCGCAGGAGGTCATGGAAATGACTAGGATGGATTCCTCTAGAACTGAGCTTCCTTTTCCCTTTCTTTGTCCTCCTCTGAGTTGCCTTTTCATTTTCAACCCCCATCCATCACCTGCTCACTGCGGTGGAGAGGCAGGGCCTCATTCTCCCTACTTCTGTCATTTCAGCTATCATTTAAGGGGTCTCATCACTTCCCTAGTCGAGTCTGTTTTTCCACTAGAGCCACAACCTGAGGGCACCTCGATGTTTGTGGTCACCACCGGCATCAAGCTGTAACTGCAAGGTTGAAGGCATAATCGCAGTCGTTGCCCCATCATGTGCAGTCGAGATGAAGCTGCCCAAAAGTGAATCCATGGATGACTCATTCTAGGGGAACATGACACTTCCTACCATCGAGACCTAGGTTAAAAAGGATAAATCTTGTTCCGAAATACATTCACATATCAAATATTTCATAAACTTTAAACCTCTATAGCTTTTAATTGGATGATCCATTCATCATCAAATTTTGACCATAACTATATCATCACTCAAGCTACATTCCATTCCATTTTGGTGTCAAAACTCAACTATTTGACTTGTCAAAGAAATACCTCAATGAGACGTAAATTCAGGGATCTTAGCCAAGATATCAACATCAATCACCAGCCAAACCTTAACAAAGAACTTATAACTCTTAAGATAACTCAACATTCATGAATCCACATATGTCATTGTACATTTAGGGATTCCAAAAGTCCACTCCATCACATCCTACACACCTTAAAAGATATTTCATTCTTAAAATTAAGCCATAAATCCACTCTATCACATCATATACATCTTAAAAGAAAGTTCATCCTCGAAATTAAGCCATCTATTACTTTAAAAGAAACCAAAGATATTCATTCACATGTAGGGCACCACTCGAGGTGAAACATATACACAAACAAAAGATCCATAACTATATCCAAATGACTACTAGGAGGTTTTAAAAACATTTAAGGTGAATAACCCCTTCATAAAGATTGAAACAAGGGTTTAGAAACTCTGTTTATATCATGACATATCTCATATGTTAGGGTTGCATCCTTATCTTTACCCCCGCATTAGGGTTACCACATCATATTACTATGCTCTATAGGAGTTAACTAATGTTAACCATTATATCTAGATGTCATTAACATTTCATTGAGCTAATTGTTAAAACATGTTCCACTTTAACATATGCCTTTTAGGAGGGAGTTAACTAACGTTAACCCACTTTATCCATCTAAATCATGTCAAGATGTCATAATCATTATGTTGTGAAAGTTGTCAAACTATATTTTTCATCTTTATTAAGAACTAAGATTAACCCTTCATGTAACATGTTTCATTCATATGATCTTATTTCATTGCTCATAATAAATTGCAACATTTACTAGTAATTTCATCACAAGATTAACCAACAATATTACATTATCATCATTATTCATGTATATGGTTAAGCATTTATACATAGAGGTCTATCAAACTATACTTGTTCCATCATGTCATATCTACTTATACCACATTTCAAGATAAGATCACATTCTTACTTATATTATACCATGGTTGTTCTAAATGAACTTATACAAGTGGCTTGTCAAACATATATCAAAACTTTATATAGTCCAACAGAGGTTCTCCTGACCCATATCGTCAGCGTAGTTCCATGCTCAGTCTCTCTGAGCTAACTCAATTCTATGAGTATTTCATAAGTGCAAACTTTATCATCCCATTTTGGTCTAGGATTATCAGGTCTACCTCATTGGCATTGATAGTTAGCTTTCACAAACTATAGCCACCCAAGCATAAACCAAACTAGAACATACCATAACATTATCTTCATAGATATATTCCCATGAAACATGCTTATCCAAAACTCTCTCTATATATATACACCACTAGATTCCTACATGGGAAACCATCAACCCAAGAATGAGGCTTACAAACCTAATATAATTACCTCCTCTAGGGTCTGGAGTCTCTCCCTCACCCAGATGGTAGGTTCTCATATTCATGTTCACATATGCACATATAACCAACCTCTCTTTGTCTCTAGGGTTTGGTCCTCCCAAGGACATCTAGGGTTCAACAAGACTATAGGAATCATGCATAAAGCAAATCAACTCAATCACTCAGGAGTAGTCTAGTTTACGACATATCATAATGCATATTTCTCATAATTCTCATATCCTGGAGTTTAGGTTCTTTAACCTTCTCCCTCTGGGTCTCACTCTCTATGGAGTTAACCCTATAGCCGGTCCCAATACTGGAGGTCCCCTTTTGTAAAAGAGCTTGAGGCTCATGCTGACTCACAACCTTGTCTTAACGTAACATATCTTATCTTACAAAGGCATACATAATTTTATCATCAAAGCTTATCTCAAAACTGAACCTTAATCCTTAAAGACAATATTGATCTTCATAAACCATCTTATATTATCTATATAAGACTTACATCATATCATCAAACTTATTTCATCTAGTGCATCTATCACACAATCTAACAAGGCTCTAGACATCTAATCTAGAACTATTCTCTCTTTTAGACAGATGGCATTCACCTTCACTTAGGTTGCATGACCACCTCCTACTCGTACATGGGTGGGGACAAATTTTTGTAATACTTACATATATAATAAAATATTTATAGTTCTTCTCTGATAAAACAAGCGTCAGAGAAAACTATCGAGGTGCGATCCAATTGGAATCAAAAACCAAATCCACAAAACGAGTGTCCCACACATCATGGAGAGTTTAGTGCCATATCACCTAGCGAAAAGGGTGAGAACTGGGTGTAGGCTGGTGTAGCTACCCAAAACATAGATGCATCATATGTCAAAGGTTTCTCTTCCCATGATGTACGTCATTTCTAAATAATGCAATGTCCTATAACGCTACACTATAAGGAAAGACTGACACCTATGGACTTGCTATACAACAAGCACCAGTCTAGACCTAGTAACTAGCTACTAAACTAGAGGCTAGGTCAGATCTAGTCTCTAAAAGATAACTACTCTAACCCTAAAGATTTTTAAAGTTCAAGGTTCTTTAGTTTTGAGTTGCATAATGAGAAAATGTCAGTCATTGCTATTGTTCACGCTCTGATACCACCTGTGATGTCCCCATATTTTCTAAAACTTAATTTGATGTGTGACATCCAAATTGAAACCTCACCTCAGTGAGAATCCCAATTTAAACACCACACACTGGGCTAAGAAGAAGAAAATCAGAGGAAGTCAGAAGGAACAACAGTAGCACATGCACATGAACAATAATAAAACCATACAACACATGTTCACCATTCAACATATAATTACAAAATGAATTGTTACAACATTTGAGGTAGGGCCTCGTTCTCCCTACTTCTGTCTTTTTAGCTCGCGTTTAAGGGGTCTCCCCACTTCCCTAGTCAAGTCAATTTTGCCACTAGAGCCATGGCCTGAGGGCACCACGATGTGTGTGGTCACCAACCGCAGTCAAGCTGTAACTGCAAGGTTGAAGGCATAATCACAGCTGTTGCCCCATCATGTGTTGTCGAGATGAAGCTGCCCAAAAGTTAATCTATGGCTGACTCATTCCAAGGGGAATGTGACACTGCCTACCATCGAAACCTAGGCTAAAAAGGATAAATTTTGTTCCTAAATACATTCACATATCAAATATTTCATAAACTTTAAACCTCTATAGCTTCTGATTGGATGGTCCATTCATCATCAAATTTTGACCATAGCTCTATCATCACTCAAGCTACATTCTATTCCATTTTAGTGTCAAAACTCAACTATTTGACTTGTTAATGAAATACCTCAAAGAGACATAAATTTAGGGATCTAAGCCATGATATCAACATCAATCACCAACCAAACCTTACCAAAGCACTTATAACTCTTAAGGTAACTAAAACATTCATGAATTCACTTATGTCATTGGACAGTTAGGGATTCCAAATGTCCACTCCATCACATCCTACACACCTTAAAAGATATTTCATCCTCGAAATTAAGTTAGAAATCCACTCTATCACAATATTCATTGTACTTTATTTGATAGTAAATGATATCCCGACTCACTTACCGTACTATTATTTGTACTTGATTTTATGGTGATTTTAGACCTCAAGTATGATTAAAATTGTCCAAAGCCTTATATGAATTGGTTGGTTCTTCCCTTGGGATGATCATAGCCAGACGTACCACCAAGGGAAGGTTCATTTAGGATGGATTTGATGCTCCATTAGTTGTTGATTTCATGCTTGTATGACTCAAGTTATGCCATGTAGTGAGTGTTCTAGTGGTAATTTCCTCCCTAGTTGGGTTAAGGAGCCAAGTGTGGTAGACACACCATGGGATGACTTCTTAGTGTACGTAGTATGTTTAGTATGTATCTCAATGTCAGGTGTCCTTTGGCCTTAGTTTTTTGTATTTGATCATTTTGCATTTAAATCGATGTGCATTGATGATTAGAACCTTATAATGGGAGTTTTGGACTCCCAAAATAGAGTTATTCTTCTCTACTAGTCTTAGATGTCATTCTTAATAGGAAATTCACCACAAGCATATGTCAAAGTAAGGGTTCCCTTTGGGATTCATGGTTGATGTATGTTTGGTTAATTCTTTGATGTTGTTGACATTGATGCTCAGACCCTTAGGATGGGAACTTGAATTGATGATTAATCAGAGTTTATTAGAAAAGATTTCCCATTTATTGTCCCCAAGCTATATTATCATGGAAAATGGTGAGACATGAACATGTACCTCAAGTGATACAAGTCTCCTCAACATCCAATCCACCTGTATTTTTCGTGCCCCACGAGTAGGATTGTTGTCATATTGAAACATTATAGTTCATTAGGTAATACCCCTAAACTTGTTTATAGGATGTCCTAACTTTGTGGGACTGTTCCAACTCACCTTTGGGGTGTTCAACTTAAGAAGACCTAGAAGAGTGCATTTGTTGATTTTGAAATGTCGTGTCATCCAACAATCATAACTTTAGATGGTTTCATTTATTGGATGATTTTTATGGGTGGGATTTGGTTTGTGAACCATTAGGGACACAAAATAATGATCGTGCTCCTTAGATCCTAGTCCTTATGATTTTAAGTTGACCCTTCTGCTTTAGGGTGCATGGGAGGATGTGTCTAGGCACTTGAGTTGATTCAGTGGATTTTTAAATTTTGATTTTTTTTTTCATTTTGTAATTTTGAGTTTTTTTTATCATCTAGTTGTTTTTACATTTTGAAGTTTTGATTTTTAGTTTCTTTTTCATTTTGAAGTTTTTGATCATTTTTTCATTTGAAGTTTTTGCTTTTTTTCTCATTTGGATGCTTTTTTAAAAGAAAAATAGTTAGATTGATCCT
The DNA here is from genome assembly GCA_963693085.1 of Alisma plantago-aquatica. NCBI lineage: Eukaryota > Viridiplantae > Streptophyta > Magnoliopsida > Alismatales > Alismataceae > Alisma > Alisma plantago-aquatica. The sequence continues at coordinate 582,078,545 of OY856409.1, read as the reverse complement.
TTAAAATTCTCGGATACCTTGGGGCTCATACAAGTTGTGTGCCTTGGTGCTTCTTGGTTTTTCTTGAGTGGATGCTCACTCAATATGAAGACTGCATTGGTTGGTGTGTTCTTGTTGTGCTCTAGCTCAAGCAGGGATTCAATCACTCATTTGGTTACACCTGAATATTTGGCAACAGGCTCTAGAGTGACTTCTGTAAGGGCATCCACTTGGACCAAACCTGCATCTATTAGGTTTTGAATTATGTTTCTAAGGGCTATACATGTGTTTGTTTTGAGTTCCAGATATATTGTGATAATCAAATTATGCTTTGGAATTGTAACTCTTTGGAAGGGGATCAAGATGTTTCCTTATGGATGCAAACCTACTATTAATGGAAGAATTCTACTAAGAGAAACCCATAAGTGTGTGAACCTTCTCTTTGGCTTTTACATTATTATTCCTCTTTGACCACGGTGGGAGAAATTGTCACTTCTGAAAATGTATCTCCCTTTTCCATGATTTGGAAATCAAGCTTTGTGATCTTCTAGTGGTGACCTCTAAAGGTGTCAATTTTTGCTATCTTGACCTAAAGATCTCCCAATTTATTCATGATTTATATCATACTATGATCAATAGTGTATCAGATCTCTGAGGGGACTGCAGCTATCAATGCTACAGCCAAACCTAGATGAGGAAGTACTTGTATGGTCCTGGAACTAGAGGATAGTTCCAAGGTGGTTGTAGAGGGACATTGTGTGATTGAGTGCATAAGCCCTCTTCTTCTACATTGGAATTGTAGTCCTCTGACATTTTGGAGCTTTTAGCTTTCTATCCTGATAAACATTGGCTTCTGAATAATCACTATATTCTTTTATCTGATCACTTTCTTGGTTGTTCTATGGAGTGAATGTGTGTGTCATAGATGTCTAATGTTGTTGATTGTCAAATGTAACATTCTTGCATCAGTATACCCTTGGTGGAAGTCATACAAGTTGATGTAGTTTTTAACCCTATAGGTTCTATGGTGATGATAGTTGTACATGACCTATACACGAGAACACATGTATCTGTGGTTTTGTCTTACACATGTTAGCTTTGATTGTCTACTTGCCACCAAACTCAAGTGCCTATGTGTCCTATGGTTCATCATCCCAAAGTGATCGTCGAATGGATCATGGAACAACCTAAGCCTTCAATTCATCATGAATGTCTACTTCATCACCTCATCAATGTTGGATTCTTTGTGAGTTCTCTCCATCTCAAGAAGCTCTTTCCAATACTATTTGTAAGTGTTCTACTACCTGAGACTTTTGTGATGTCCTCTATCTTGAAGATGCTCTTTCCTATACTATTAGAATGATTGTTTGTTAGGCTCAAGAACCTACATGTAATATGACCTTTTTGTAGCAAGGATTTTAAAAGGGAAGAAACATAGTTGTAAAGAAGCTTCCTCTTAGGCTAGGCCAGAGGATTCAACATATGTCATTCATGCTTTTTGTATTCCCAACATTCCTAGTAGGACTCAACAGAAATATCCCCTACTGTGGGAGAGGGTTTAAATAATCATGATAGACAAAGGTAATCTTCCCATTGCATGAAGAAGGGGGACAAAGGTCATTTCAAAATATGGAAGTTCACCCTTTGCGTGGAAAGGGGTTTTTCATGTTCAACACAAATTGTCAGGTCCAATGGTATTAGGAGAGTAACATGCCCCTAGATTGAGTGATATGGAAGAATTTTTCTAGTTTTGTGGTATTTGACTGTAGAGGGTAAGTTAAGATGGTGTCTATGGACAAGGTGAACCTCTTGGGTTAAGATATTGGGGTTGGGGATCGATGCGAGAGGTTTCTCTCTCCTCAAGGAGATTTTATGAGAGAATTTCTTATAAGAAAATGGTTATCTAGGAATAAGGTGACATTTATAGGGCCAGAGACTGCAGTTGAATACAGGTGAGTGAGATTCTTCACTCCTCATGGGAGATTTTATGAGAGAAATACTCACAAGGAAAAGGGTTATCCAGGAACAAGGTGGCCCTTTTAGGACTAGATATTGTGTCTGGATATGGGTGTGTGACGTTCCTCTCTCCTAAGGGAAGATCTTATGATAGAAATATTCACATAGAAGGGGTATACAACAACAAGGTTATCCTCTTAGGGTGGGATAATATGGCTCAATACAAGAGTGTGAGATTCCTCTCTCCCCAGGTGAGATTTTATGAGAGAAATACTCACAATTTGAAGGGGTATCTAGGGATAAGGTTACATGCTCAGGGCCAGAGATTGTGGCTAGATATTGTATATGTGAATTCCTCTCTCTAAGTGGAGATTTTATGAAAGAATATTCACAAGGTAAAGGGGAATATAGGGATAAGGTGACCCACTCAGGACCAGAGACTGTGGTTGTATACATGTTTGTGAGATTCATCTCTCCTAGAGATATTTTATGAGAGAAATACTCAAAAGGAATAGGGGATATCTAGGGACAAGGTGGCCCACACATGGATAGAGACTGTGTCTAATATGGGTGTGTGAGATTCCTCTCTTTTTAGGGGAGATTTGATGAATGAAATACTCACAAGGAAAAGGGATATTTAGGAACAAGGTGACCCATTTGAGAATAGAGACTATAGCTGGATATGGGTGTGTGAGATTCCTCTCTCCTCAAGGTATATTATGAGAGAAATACTCACAAGGTAAAGGGGATATCCAGAGACAAGGTGACCCACTCAGGGCTTGAGAGTGTATGTGATATATAGGTGTGTGAGATTCCTCTCACCTCATGGGAGGTTTTATGAAAGAAATACTCATAGGCTAAAGGGGAATCCATGGATAAGGCGAACCGCTCGGGGACAGAGACTGTGACTAGATACAAGTGTGTGACATTCCTATCTCCTCAGAGGAGATTTTATGAGAGACCTACTCACAAGTTAAAGGGGTATCTAGGGATAAGGTGACCCACTCACATCCAGAGATTGTAGTTGGATGTCATATATGTAATATTACTCTATCCATAGGGGAGATGTTATAAGATAAATACTAACAAGTAGAAGGAATATCCAGGGACAAGGTGACCCATTTGGGGCCAGAGACTGTAACTGGATACGGGTGAGTATGATTCATCTCTTCTCAAGGGAGATTTTGTGAGAGAAGTACTCAAAAGGTAAAGGAGGGATAAGGTGACACACTCAGGGCCAGAAACTGTCTTGCTGGGTGTGTGGTATTCCTCTCTCCTCATGTGAGATTTTTTGAGAGAAATATTGATAAGGTAAATGGGTATCCATGGATAAGGTGACCTTCTCAGGGCCAAAGAGTTTGACAAGATATGGGTGTGTGAGATTCCTCTCTCCTTCGGGGAGATTTTATTAGAGAAATTATCACAAGTTAAAGAGGTATCCAGGGATAAGGTGGCCCGCTCAAGGCCAAATATTTTATGAGAGAAATACTCACAAAGGTAAACAGGTATACATGGATAAGGTGACCCTCTCAGGGCTAAAGACTATGGCCAGATATGGGTGTTTGATATTTCTCTCTCCTGAGGGGAGAATATGAGAGAAACACTCACAAGTTATAGGGTTATCTAGGGATAAGGTGACCCGTACATGGCCAAAAAGTGTTTTTGGATACATGTGTGTAAGATTCCTCTTTCCTCATGAGACATTTTATAAGAGAAATAATCACAAGGTAAAGGGGGATCTAGGGATAATATAAGCCACTTAGGGCCAACAATTGTGGATGGATACATGTGTATGACATTCCTCTCTCATCAGGGGAGATTTGATGAGAGAAATACTCACAAGAAAAAGGGGTATCTATGGATAAGGGGACCCACTCAGGACCAAAGACTATTGCTAGATACAAGTGTGTGAGATTCCTCTCTCCTTAGTGGAGGTTTTATGAGATAAACTCACTTGGTAAAGGGGTATACAATGATAAGGTGATCTTCTTAGGGTCAAAGTCTTTGGTTGGATACAAGTGTGTGATATTCCTCTCTCCTTAGGGGATATTTTGTGAGAGAAATACTCACATGGTAAAGGGGCATCAAGGGATAAGGTGACTAACTCGGGGCTAGAGACTATAACTAGATATGGGTGTGTGAGATTTTTCTTTCCTCAGGGGAGATCTTATGAGAGAAATAAGGTAAATAGGTACCCAGGGATATGGTGACATGTTCATCACTAGATTGGATATTGTTGTGTAGTATTCCTCTCTCATCATGGGAGACTTAATGAGAGTAATACTCCCAAGGTAAAGGGGTATCTAGGGATAAGGCAGCCTGCTTAAGTCTAGGGACTGTGGCTAGATACAGGTGTGTGAGATTACTCTTTCTTCAGGGGAGATTTTATGAGAAAAACACTCACAAGATAGAGGGGTATACAAAGATAAGGTGAATCATTCAAGTCCAATAATTATGGTTGGATACAGTTGTGTGAGTCCTTAGGAGAGATTTTATGAGAGAAAAATTCAAAAGAAAAAGGGTGTTTCGGTCCAGTTTTAGGTCATGGTCCAAAATTTTATAGATATGAAAATAAAAGTGGGGTAATGGCCTAGTTTTAGGTTGTAGTCCAGGACCATGGTATAGGGCAAGAAAAGATGGATGGACCTCATTCCACTAGGTGACATCTTAGCCAATATGGAAAATCCTTTGTATGAAATTGAGTTAGTGTGCTCAGGGCATGGGTTGATATTTTGGCCATGCTTTGGAATTTATATTATCAAGATTTGAGGATTGAGTAGTATTATGATGCAATAATGAAGCTTTGTCTTAGAATGACCAAGAAAACTTAGAATCCCTTCAAGGATGTAACTGTCGAGTAAACATGGGCATGTGTAGCTGTAGTTTGGAGCAAATAATTCAAATCTAGATTTGATTTGATCATGAGAGTGCATAGCTTCTAGGTAAAATTGGACAGTCTTTCGACACAAGGATGAAGGCATGAAAATTTAACCCTCATATGGTGAAGGTATTCTCAAGACGCTTTGCAAAAAAGATGGGTATTCATTATTGTTTGATCATAGATGAAGATTGAAGAGAATCCAAAGGATCTGAATAGTATTTTGATAGCCTTTGGACATATATCAAAGGTTTGATGTAGGAGTGGTGGATCATGAGAAGAGACAACAATCTCACATCCTTTTGGCATGGATCAAGTCAAGTGACTTTTGAAAATATTTTCATGTCATTTGTCTGAGTTTTCATAATGTTTACCAACTTTTTTGAAAGTTGGTTCAACTTTGTTGGCTTTTGAATTTTTTTTTACTTTCTTGAGTTTTAAAAGAATTCCTTTTCTTCAACTTTGTTGATGTTTTCATTGATGGTTCAATTTTTTTTTGTTTTCCTTGAAAACATTTTAGATTGTTCTTTATTTTTGAAAGATTGTTATTTTGAAAAGATTTATCCTTTGAAAAGATTGTTCTTTTGGAAAATATTTGTTATCTTTTTTAATAATTTTTTTCTTTTGAAAAATATGTGTCCTCTTTTTAAAAAGGTTGTTCTTTGTTGAAAAGATGTACCATCTTTGTTTTTGATATGATTGTTCTTCTTGGAAAAGATGTTTTCTCTTTTTTTGAAAATAATTTTATCTTTTAATCACTTTTCAAGAATATTTTCTTAAAGACATTTTTTCATTTTGAGAAGATTTTTCTTTTTTTTTTCAAAGACATCTCATTTTTAGCTTTTGAAAATGTTTTTTTAAGATATATCTTTTGAAAACAACTTAGTTCATTTTTCCAAAGAGTTTTTTTTGTTTCAAAAAGGAATCTTTTTTTGAATGATTTTTGTGGAAAAAAATATTATTTTTTAAGAGAAAAAATATTTTTGTGGAAAGAATGTTCAATCATGATTGATGAATGAATATTGTTTGATGAGAAAGCTCATTTAAAATCATTACAGATCATCAAAAGATACACCAGTTTGAAAAGATCATGGATCAAATATTGTTGATGATTCAGATCGTAGGAAATCATTTGGAATCTTTTTAGATCATAGGGGATTGCTAGTTTGATATTGTCTGAAATCATCTGAGTTCGCTGACATGATATTATTGTTGATTTGAGAATTTTGTTTTAATAAGATTGTTGATTTGAGATTTATGTTTTTGATAAGAATTTTTTAATCATGAGGGAATTAGAAAATGGAGAACGATCTATACGTGAGGATTACAATCTTAAATCATAAATCCCTCAAAAAAATTAATTAGTAAAGCATGCAACAATCTTGAAAAATTGTAAAATAAGCAACCCAAGATGCATATGTAGAACATAAAGACCCCTTTTATCCCATGAGTTTAATGTATTTTTACATCCCCACTCAAGCATTAGTTGTGTAGGAGGGTTTTGTCCTTATCTTCTCTATGTCATGATGGAGCTCATCATGGTGTAACTAAGGTTCAATGGATATTGATACTACTCCCTATACACCTCATGACTACAGAGGCCATAATTAGTCATAAGTGCTAGGAGAGGGGGTGTGTTTTCGAGGCCTTTGGATGTTTAGCTTAATGTTGTGTCGACACCTTTACTGGAACCCCCATGCCACTTTCATGGATCCAACGTGAGTATTGGAACCCAATTTCGTGACACATGAGTTTGTAGGTCTGCATTATGCAAGTGTAAGATTTTAATATGTTCGGAAGAAAACCCAAAATAATTTAGCATTAAAGTTAAATGATAATCATAACACAAACAATCATGCAATTTTTAAATTATAGAAAGACATTGCCCATCATGAAGTCATATCTCATGCAATTCTCTCTTTCCATGTTATTATTATTCTTCAGTATTTTTCCTTAAAGTAAATAAAAAATAATAAAAAGGAAATGCAAGAAAAGAAAAAGAAAAAAAGGAAGGAAGCAGAGGCTAACCCCAAAATGGAAGCAGAAGCAAACCCTAAAAGGGAAGAGGAGGCAAATCCTAAAAATAGAGATCTTTAACAAAGTGGCAGTTGTCATACTATCAAATATCTAAGTGATAGGAAAATAGAACCAAAGATTTTATTTGGCAGAAGAGAGGATTCCATCAACTTTATCAAGATCTAAAAAAATATAAGGTGGCGGTAAAGAACGAAAGAAATGTTCTATTTTCTCCTGGAAGATAGAGTATTCTGATGGTTTTTTTTAAGATTTCTTTATTCTTTTGTGGTGAATTTCATCATTTTGTTGTTGAACTTTTTCTTTGTGAAACTCTAGGTTTCAAAGAAAATGAAAATAAATTGGTATATGAATAAATAGTAAAACAAAAACCATGATCGATCGATAAAACATGAGATGACATAAGAAAATTGCAACTTAGATCGCCTGACTATCCTAGTGGAGTCGGCAATTTATTGTATGTGGTTTGAAAAATCAAATGGATCATGTGGTTGTGAAAACAATGAACAAATAGAAAGAAAACATTATATCAATAAAGCTCGGAGTCTCCATCTGTTATATTTGTAAAACAAGGAAAAATGAAGATGGACATTTAAATCAGTAGGAAAACACATAAAAACCCCAATTTTGACTCCACCCAAGGGTGGATAAAAATAGTATGCATAATTCAAAGATCATATTTAGTGATCCTATTACAAGTGGGGAAGGTGTTACCACCCCCATCTCAGGCGATAATGGTAATGCAACATTTTTACTCATCTCGAGTAAAAACAACGATGATCAAGATTGTTGTTAATAAAAATGCTAGAAAAATGGTAAGCAGGTAAATTTTATGTTGTCAGACCTTTGGAGATAGATATGATTGTGCCTTTCCCATCATATATCTAAATGTCCTAGTTTTAGGTGTGTTGTGAAAAGGGTGGAATAAATAGGTGGAAATGTGAGAAATATGTGAGAATGTGAAAAAGAAAATGATAAAATGTGGAAAATGTGATGAAATCCATCAATAGCTAGAAAATTAATTTTTAAGTATGAATTTCTACTAAGTGAGAAAAAATGGGCTGTCAACAAATAATGTGGTATCCAACATTAATTGCATATTCTAGTGGTTCTCAATACAAATTTTTTAGCTTCAATTTTGTTCAATAAGTCAGTCCTTGTGGAACCACTTGTGTAATTAAAACAAGTGTTGTGGCTCTTTGCATGAGTACCCAATTTTAAAGGAAGAGTCTAGTTTATTTGGCTTGTTTTTTTGCCAAGACTAGAGGTGAGGAGCTACGTTGTAGGTTAGGTAGGTAGCTTAGTAAACTTAGAGTCCTAAGTCTGATCTAAGTTTTCAATGGTGAGATTATACATTTTTATTACACTTTCACATACTATGGTACACTTTGTGTGGGTCCATGGTAAAATAAAAGGACCAAAAGATTAATGAATGCAATTAGTTTATTTACTCATTATAGATGATGTTGGGTGGTTTATAGATTTCAACTTTCATGCCTATATTCTCCTATATTTAATTAAATTAACAATGTATAAATATCATCATAGTTACTTGATGACTTTTCACACACTAAGCCAACAACTCACACACTATAGTAAAACATTTTCCGAGTGTAGGTCTAGCTCAACAAGAGGAGTTCGAAGCTAGTATTCACCACATTTAGATCAACTAAGGTATTTAGAGGAATATCTAGTTTAGTTAGATGGTCTCTTATCTTACCTCTAGTAATAGAAGTGTGAGGGTGAGTACTAAGAGTAGTTTTGTATTAAGTTGTACTTGATATAAACTTATCTAGAACTATCTCTTTAATTTGTTATGTTGTAAAATTCAAAGTTAGTTGTGACCTCATGATGTTTATTCTTGAATCATATGTTATCTATTAAGTTTCCAAGATGTTTTTATTTATTCTATGCATTTAAAAAAATGAAACATTTTAAGTTGATTTTCCAGTTCATGATTATAAGTGGATGGTGAGACTGATCTCACCTTGGCATGAATAAACCATGGTTCCTATAGTAGAGGTAGGTCAATCCTTTGTCCTTTGAACTCTCCACCCTAGTGGACAACACTTTAGAGATTGTGTAGCTTGTCATCATTAGTGATGCTTTTACATAGAGAAGACACTACATAGTGTATCATATCTAGTGGATAACATTCTAGATAATGTTGGGGAACATAATTCTAAGGTTGTCACTACTATAGATAAATGGGACATTTCAAGAGGGATTGTTGACGTGTATTTTACTACGCGCTTAAATGCAAGTATACGCGTCGAGTAATATAGGCCTTGTGAGGCCCGAGTCGAACTCAGGGACACGTGAATTATTGGAGACTTCTACTAACTAATCGCAATCAGCTAGACCGATTAACAAAGTAGAATTTGTTGTTGAAATTAAAAGAAAATAAAAATGAAACAAAGAAAATAATCGATTAAAGGTTAATTTAATCAATTAAAAGGATATCTTTAGGATGGCGGTTTCACCGCGGGTCAACATTGTATTAGATTTCATATAATTCCTCACACTTCTCTCTCTATCCGGGTAGTGGCCTGAAATGAGAATTACCCACTGTCGTGGTGTAATTCACTACTTAGGTTTAGGTTGATTCCACCGTCGTAGTAATCATTCCCCTAAACTAAGCGCATTAGGATCGGTCCCTCAGTTCCCACCATTAATTTTACAACTCCTTTGTCAAGGGTTTTATTGATTAATGTAGAATTCGTTTCTTTTCAACCGTTAATCCTTCTGTCGAAGTGATTAAGGGCATTAATTTACTATTATGGTGATCAAGCATAACAATAGCAATAGAGAAAACGAATTTATACCACGGATATGAGAGAAAAATATGAATTATCAATATAAAATCATCATACAATGTATCCCCGGGCTACTCCCGGTCCTAAAGATTGAGGGTTTTAGCCTCTCATGTTCATCTTACACAAATACATGGTAGAAATTGGGGAATTCATAAGAAAAACGTGAAATAGATGGGAAAACCCCTGAACGGAGAAGAACCGGTGGATCCTTGGCGTAGAACACAGCTTCCCCCCGCCTGTCGGTGGTGGAAATTGTCTTCGGCAGCGTCCGAATCACCCGGTATGAGCTTCTCAGCCTCCGTTCTCCTTCCTCTCCTCCTCGGCACTCGTGCAATCCAAATATGAGATCCCTCCTCACGTCTGGGCGGCCGTCATTAGGTATAAGTCCCTAATTAGGTCGTCAAATAATGACAGCCGTCCGATTGATATCAAAATAGATCCAACGCATATCTGCCGGCGTCGATACCATCGACGCGGGTCGATGGTATCGACCCAGCGGATTAGCGGCAGCTTTCCTTTCTTTTATTCTGAGCGCCTGTGGTGATCTCGATACCATCGACTTGGGTGTCGATGGTATCGACTCCTTTAGCGTCGGTTGTTGTCGTTTAGCGACGCTGTAGCTCTCCTTGTGTCGATGGCATCGACATCCGTCGATGGTATCGACTTAATCCTCGCTAGCATCCTGGAGACATCTCGATGCCATCGACTTGGGCGTCGATGGTATCGACTCTGTATTGCTCTTCTCGGCTGACAACCTGTGGCTTGGTCGATGGTATCGACACCCGTCGATGGTATCGACGGATGTAGATACTTGTTTTTCCTGAAATTGTACAACAAGACCAAATAAATCCACACGATTTATGATAAGATGATCAATAATGCTTAAAATAATGAAATAAAGGGGATTTGATATAAAATGATGGCAAAGACCAAATAAAGTGAATTATGCAATATTATCCATGAAAATGAGTAATTAAGGCACAAAACACATATGAAAAAGGTCTATAAATGCGACTCAAAATCATCGCATCAAACTCCCCTAAGCTTAAACATTGCTCGCCCTCGAGCAACTAATCCTTAGAATAAAATTGCGAATGTCAACTAACAATCAAAACACCAACCCACCTCACAAATGACTCCCACTGGACGTTCTCAAACCGGCCTACCCTAATCACAGAACAGTAATTACCCTATAGGCGACAATAACCATCAATAAAAGAAATTATCCTTCAAACTGATGAACACTATCACATAAGGCAGTTATCATAATAAAGTTCGCCGATTCAGCCATGGTGCATCTTGTGATCACCTACTCTACGTTGCTCGCCCTAACTACCATCTACATGGAAGCAGTTCTCCTGATAAGCATGAGTGAGGAGAAAATCACGGTGGCCTACCAATCCGAGCAACGGGTGGATGGAATGGGTGGTTCATGGGAGAATTTGGAAGTATTACACAGTTTCAAAATGCATATAACAAAATGCCCTAAATGATGCAAATGCACATTAAGAATGCCCTACCGCCTAAAAGCGGGTGGAATGATGCATGCCCTAACCTTCTACCTCAAAATGAGATAGAAATCTACTCAAGCCACATCATGTACTCAATTCCCCTGTTATACAAGTGATATCATTCCTTTCTCCCTCTTATTCCATTTCCTTCTAAATTCTCTTCTTTTTTTTTTTTTTTTTTTTTTTTTTTTTTTAACATTTGTTCATATTTCCAGAATTTTTTTTTCTTCTGTTTTTTTTTCTTTCCAATTGGAGATCCTTGCTTTATTTCGAGGGTATGGAACAAATTAGATCACCTATTTAGGAAAACTGAGATACATGGTGTGCCTATGCATGAAAATCATGAAATTGTGAGTGCAACTACATGACATGCACCTAAAGGTAATGTGCATGTATCACTATATATTTTTTATTATTCTATGCAAAAACATGAAAATAACAATGCAAAACCTATCTACATGCCATGCACGCAAAAGAAATTGAAACTGCACTTTACTTCCAATTCTTGGTGGATTATAGGAAATGGGGTGGAATGATCACAAGATTAAGTGACTGAACCTTAAAAGAAAATTATGTGTCCCTCCTTATTGACATGTGTAGTAGTAAAAAGGGTGCTTTCTCTTACATCTGATTAAGGTCTCATTACCATTTGATTAGGTTAGGCTCAAACAACCGTTACTATCCACTTTCCATGAGTCAAAGGGTGTGGGTATGACATATTGGTTCAAAGTTGACATAATCAATCATTTTCATAGAAAAAGTTCCCCAAGGACAACCAAGTAAAGCTATCCAAATGACACAGAAAATTTTTAAATTCCCTTAATTTCCCATGAAAACAGCAAGATGACAAATTTTAAGACATCCACGATTACACTAGATAGATGTGGATCCTAAATAAAAACTTAAAATTGCAAAAACAAATAACAAAGCAGAAACTAAAACAACTAAAGAAAAGATAAAAGATAGAGCTGTTCCAGCACCCCCCTAAGCTTGAATCCGACTATGGCCTCATAGTCAAAAACCAACTTAAGGGTGGAACAGTGATACCCTGATCAATCTTGTGAAGGCGGTGGTGGGTAATGTGGTGCCGTAGGATCCCAAGACGGGTACTCCCCCTGGAAGCTTGGATCATAGTGGGTCCTCGGCGGAGGCTGTGGATAACCTCCAAAGTAGTCTCGACTCCAGTAGTGGTCGAAGAAGGGCTCCTGCTGCGTCTCTATCCGCTGCAACCGGTTGTGCATTTGTTCTTGGTTGGCGAGGATGAGCCGCTCGTTCTCGAACATAGCCCTTTGATTATCAAGCAACCGGCCCGTTGTCTCATGGATGCCGGTATACAAAGTCATATGCTGGTGCTGCGTCTGCTGGATGTCCTGCAGCATGGTATACATCCCTTGCATGGAGTAGGGATCCGCAGCTGGCTGTTCTTGCTGTGGTGATGGCGGCGGGGGCTGAGATGATGAAGATGCACCCGGATGCATCCTAGGACGCTTCCGTGGTGCCACGCGTGCTCGAAGAGGTGTGGAAGCCTCCTCGTCTTCCTCCGCCTCGCCTTCTTGGTCGTCACTTCCGCCTTCTTCTTCCGAGGACTCGATGGCTATGATGGGCCATCGGAAATGCTGCTTGCCCTCAATGTGGAAGACGTCGTCCGGCAGGGATGCCTCCTGGTAAGCTTGGTTGACGTGGCAATGAGCGTACGCCAACCCGTCCCGGAGAAGAATGAGGTTTGAACGGTGCAAGTGTTGCACGTTCACCTTACTCCGCGTAGAAATCGGAGTCATGGACTGAAAGTTCAGCCCCAAGTAAAGCGCCAACTTGGTGACAAGACCACCAAAGTGTATTGGAGCCTTCCTTGTGCTCCGCTTCACCGCCATGACGCGCTGTAACCAGAATGCTCCCCAGTTGCACTCTTGACGCTTCAGGAGGGCGTACAGAAAGAACAAGTCGCTCTCCTGAAACTTGCTCAAAGCAAGATCGCTCCGCCCGAAGAAGGTCAAGCTAAGCATCCTATGCAATACCCGGACGAACGGGTGTTCAAAATCAGCTACCGCGGCGTTGTGGTAGCTCACAGTCTTCCCTGCCGGTACCGTACAAAGCTCGGAGAAGATCTTGTCGTAGTCGGTGCGGGCGTCGGGACGTCGGTGATCGTGGCGGCTGTGGTTCCAGTTGAAGATGTCGTTGAACTGCTTCAACGTGAAGTTGTAATTGTTGTTGAATAGACGGAAGGTCACCCTCCCCTGGATCCACGTCTGGTCCGATGGTACCACGTCGTTTGGTACGACGCAGATATCAAGGGACGCCATGAACTCGGCCACCAGTTCCTTGTATGTGGGCCATTCGCCAAAGAACGGCTGCCCATCCGCATGACAGTCCATCTCATAGAAGCGACCGGTGTGCCGCGCTTGCCCGGCCAACACATAGGCCAAGTTGGCCTCGAATCCCAAGTCCCTGATCATGCCCCGGTCCACATACCGGGTGGCCTCGAACTTCCTCTTCATGATCTCCTCGTACACTTTCCTCGTGTCCATGTTGGCGTGAATAAGGCGTGGACGAGAGATAGAAGCTGTTGGAGGAGGAACAAACTCCTCGATCACCATTGGATGCGCGCTCGATGAAGATGCTCCGCCCGTATGCACCATGTTTGCGAGAAGAAGAGATTAAGAGAAAAGAGCTCGGTGAAGATGGAGAGAAAATCTCCGCTCGATGAAGATCTTTGCTCGGTGACGCTTCTCCGCAGGTGTAGAGGGCTCGGGGGAGTGCTCGACGCAATGGGGGGTACTTGCTCTGAGGGTGTGATGTCATATGACGTTGCAAGTCCCCTTAAATAGACTTGATCGGCGCCCCTGTTAACCCGTCGATACCATCGACGCGGGTCGATGGTATCGACACGTCTCGCGGGTAGCCGTCTCTGTCGCTGGCATCGACGGCTGACGTTTGCTGGATCGCGAAACCCGGATCGCTGACGAGTCGATGCCATCGACGGATGTCGATGGTATCGACGCAGCCCCCGGATCGCTGACGTGGCTGTCGCGGTCGTCGCCGATGTCTTCATTCGGATTGGTGACATGTCCGTCGATACCATCGACGGGTGTCGATGGTATCGACCTGCATTTGTTGCAACACCTCCGTTTCTGGCTCTCGACCTGTGATGATGTCGATACCATCGACGAGGCCGTCGATGGTATCGAGTTGACTGAGCAAAACTTGTCTGAATATCTCCAGAGATCTCGATGGTATCGACAGGGGTGTCGATACCATCGACTTTATCCTGGAGATCAACCTGTGACCATGTCGATACCATCGACGAGGCCGTCGATGGCATCGACACAGTGCGATTTTTGCTGGTTGCAACCTGTGCCCAAGTCGATGCCATCGACTGATGTGTCGATGGTATCGACTCTGCCTAATCCTGCACAATTAACAAACGGATCAAGGTATCATTTTTAAACTAAAATCTAAACGAATTAAAAACAATCTATCACTAAAATGAAACTAGCCTAATGTACCGTTGGTTGGGTTGCCTCCCAACAAGCGCCCTTGTTTAGCGTCTTAGGCTAGACGTCAGTCCTTCTTCTCATTCATGTATAAGTGAAATGAGTTTAACCTCATTCACTTTCCTCTTGTAATTCTCACCAAAGTATAGCTTCAAGCGCTGCCCGTTCACCAAGAACGTGGTCTCTCCATCTCGCACGAGAATCGCTCCGTGCGGTCTCACTTCTTCCACCTCAAAGGGTCCACTCCATCGGGATTTCAGTTTCCCGGGATGCAACTTGAGACGAGAATTGAACAATAAGACACTGTCTCCTTTCTTAAATGTGCGTATCTCTATGTGGCGATCGTGGATCAGCTTTGTGCGCTCTTTGTAGATACGGGCATTCTCATACGCCGTCATGCGTAGCTCATCCAATTCATTCAATTCTAGCATTCTTTTCCTCCCGGCCTCGTCATAGCGCAAATTCAGCCTTCTTAGCGCCCAATGGGCCTTGTGCTCCAATTCTACCGGAAGATGACACGCCCGGCCATACACCAACCTAAAAGGCGTAGTGCCTATAGGTGTTTTGTACGCCGTTCGATAAGCCCAAAGTGCATCCGGTAACAATGTACTCCAATTCTTTCGTGTAGATGCTACGGTCCTTTCTAAGATCTTTTTGATTTCTCGGTTTGATACCTCCACCTGTCCTTGCGTTTGTGGGTGATATGGGGTGCCAATGTTGTGTTTGACCCCATATTTCTTCAAAAGTGACGCAAATTTTTGATTTCGGAAGTGTGTGCCTCCGTCACTAATAATCATCCGAGGAATCCCGAACCTGCAGAAAATATTCTCCTTTACAAACCTGCAGACTACATTCGAATCATTAGTCCTTGTGGGGATTGCCTCCACCCACTTCGACACATAATCCACGGCAAGCAAAATATAAAGATTTGAATTTGAGGACACAAAGGGTCCCATGAAGTCAATGCCCCAAAGATCAAATACCTCGACTTCCTGAAACACATTCAGGGGCATTTCTTGTCTCCTTGAGATATTACCTGCACGCTGGCACGGGTCACACTGCCTAACAAAATCATAGGCGTCCCGGAACAAAGTGGGCCAATAAAGTCCGCTCTCCAAAACCTTAGCTGCTGTCCGTGAGCTAGCATGATGTCCTCCCGTAGGTGACGCGTGACAATGATGTAGAACACTTTCGTACTCTACCTCCGGCACGCACCTGCGAAGAATTCCATCCCTGCATTGCTTCAACAATATTGGGTCATCCCAAAAATAGTATCTCAATGAGTGGAAGAATTTCTTCTTCTCTTGATATGACCAATCTTCCGGGATGATTCCGCAAGCTAGATAATTTACAATATATGCAAACCATGGTTCTTTCGAATCAATTTTCAAAAGTTGTTCGTCGGGAAAGGTCTCGGTAATGGGTATATGCAAACCTTGCTCATCCACCCTCTCTAACCTAGACAAGTGGTCAGCCACCACATTTTCAATTCCCGACTTGTCCTTAATTTCAATATCAAATTCTTGTAGGAGCAAAATCCACCTAATTAGTCTCGGCTTGGCATCCTTCTTCTCCATCAAATATTTTATTGCGGCGTGATCCGTCCACACAACCACCTTAGAACCCACTAAGTATTGCCGAAATTTCTCAAAGGCAAAAACAACAGCAAGTAACTCTTTTTCCGTGGTTGTGTAATTTAATTGAGCATCATTAAGTGTTTTTGAGGCGTAGAAAATCACTGCAGGCTTGTTATCTACCCTTTGCCCCAAAACAGCCCCCACAGCATAGTCAGACGCATCACACATCAACTCGAAAGGCTTTGTCCAATCCGGCGTTTGCACAACCGGAGCCGAAATCAGCTTTTCCTTCAAAACCTCGAATGCGTGAAGACATTTCTCATTGAAATCAAAAACTGCGTCTTTTTCCAACAATTCCGATAATGGCTTTGCGATTTTTGAAAAATCCTTGATAAAACGCCGATAAAACCCAGCGTGTCCTAAAAAGCTTCTCACCCCTTTTACAGAATTTGGTGGGGGTAGCTTAGAAATCACCTCAATTTTTACGGGGTCTACCTCTAGACCCTTGCTAGACACCTTGTGTCCTAGCACAATTCCTTCTGTCACCATCATGTGACATTTCTCCCAATTGAGGACCAAGTGTGTGTCCTCGCACCGCTGCAACACCTTATCTAAATTATAAAGGCATTCATCAAAAGATGCTCCATAGACTGAGAAGTCATCCATGAAGACTTCAAGACACCGCTCCACCATGTCAGAGAATATGGCGAGCATGCAGCGTTGAAAAGTCGTCGGCGCATTGCATAAACCAAACGGCATACGGCGGTAGGCGAAGGTCCCATAAGGACATGTAAACGTAGACTTCTCTTGATCCAACGGATCAATAGAAATCTGGTTATACCCCGAATAACCATCTAAGAAACAAAAATGCGACCGACCGGCTAAGCGTTCCAAAATCTGATCAATGAATGGCAATGGAAAATGATCTTTCAGAGTGGCGGCGTTCAATCGGCGGTAATCAATGCATACACGCCACCCGGTTACCAGTCGGGTGGTGACAGGTTCATTTAAAAGATTGGTAGTGACAGTGATTCCCCCCTTCTTAGGGACTACCTGCGTGGGGCTCACCCACGTCGAATCAGAGATTGCATAAATGATCCCGGCAGCAAGCAACTTGATGACTTCCTTTTTGACAACCTCCATCATGCTTGGATTTAGACGTCTTTGAGGCTGTATGACTGACTTAGCTCCTTCCTCAAGCCGAATCTTATGTTGACAAAGTGTAGGGGAGATCCCCTTGATGTCCGCCACTGACCACCCAAAGGCTCCACGGTGGTTCTTGAGCACTATCAGTAGCTGCTCCTCTTCATCCGCACTCAAGTATGCAGAAACAATCACTGGCAACTTGTCCTCCTCGGCTAGAAAGACGTACTTCAAGTGCGGGGGCAATGGCTTTAACTCTAGATCAGGTGGGCAGATAAGGGATGATTGTAGCGGTGGGGGCAGTGTACCCAAATCTTCATAGTGCCTCGTGTAGAAACATGGAAGCATTTGAAGCATTTTGGCGCACTCCTTGAGTGAAGTACTCCGCATCCAATCATAAGTGACATTACACAAACACGCCTCTAGAGGCAATTCCAGATATGCATCACCGACAGAAGTTATTATCACATCATCCTCCCACGAAGGTGGAATGTCCTCATTCTCATCATTTGGAAACCCGACAGCCTTGCATAAAGAGACAGCTTTCGTTTGCTCCATAAGATCTACCGCCAAGGTCCCATTGTCTATCCTGCTCATCACATGGGCCATATCTAAAAATGGCTTCCCAAGACAAAGTGAGATATTGCTTTCCACATGCTTCACCATGTTGCACTGTGCCTTTGCTTTAGTAGATGTATTGCTGTTGGGCATGACCATCTCAAAGCGATCATCCGCAATGCCTAAGGTCAAGCGACCTCTCCCCATCTCCAAGATCATGTCAGCTGTAGCTTGAAATGGGCGACCAAGAAGTAACTCATTACCGTGTTCGTCCTGCATCTCCATCACAACAAAATCAGCGGGAAAAACAAAGCGGTCTACCTTTACCAAAACATCTTCACAGATTCCATATGGTTTCACCACAGAATTATCGGCCAATTGGATAGTCATATTGCTTGGCCTTGACTCCTTCAATCCAAGTTTCTTGAATGTAGAAAGGGGCATCAGATTGATGCTTGCCCCGGAATCACAAAGCGCCTCGCCAAATTTGAACTTCCCGATAAAGCATGAAATATTGAAACAGCCAGGATCCTGTCGCTTTGGCGGCAAAGTGCCCATAATAAAAGCACTCACTTGCTCCTTTAACACCACAACCTCAGTGTCGGGTATCTTCCTCTTCTTGGTGATTACATCTTTGAGAAACTTTCCATAAGACGGAATTTGTTCAATTGCCTCTAACAAGGGAATATTCACAGATAACTTTCTAAAGCTGTCCAGAAATTTTTTAAACTGTGCATCCACCTTTCTTGCTTTTGCGCTATTGGGGTAGGGGACCGGAACAGTATGTGCTCTTTGATGAGGTGGCACATAGGGGGTTAATTTCTGTGGCTCCACCTCATTGGCTTGTCCTTCCTTACCATCTTCGGTTGTGTCATCAATTTGCTCTATGACTGGTGCACGCTGCTCCTTAGCGGTTGCTTCTTCTACTGTGTTCTGCGGTGTGCTGGTGTCATCCGCCCTTGGATTAAGCACCTTCTTACCGCTCCTCAACAATATGGCCTTGGCCTGTTGGTTTCCCCCGGGAACATTGGTGTTCCCCGGAAAACCCGGATGTGCCGGCTTTTTCAAGCTTGCAATCTCCGCTGCCATCTGTGCCATTGAAGTCTCTATAGTCCGCATCTGAGCCCCGTGGCTCTGCAACGTCTGCCCGAACTGGTTCATGAATTCACCCTGCTGCTTTATTTGCTGCCCAAAAGTGTTCATCAACTCTTGATTCTGCTTTATGACTTGATTTAGCAACTCCGTGCTCTTGTCCTCCGTGACCGGTGCAGGTTTGGCGTCCGGATCTTGCAGGAAGTTGTTTGGATCTTTCCATGAAAATTTCTTGTCCTTCCGCCATGAATAATCATTGTTCCTGTACCCTTGTTGTTGCCTCATATACTTGACCTGAGCCTCATCCTCGGACTCATTGTCTTCCTTCTGCAGCAACTTCTTTGCGAGAAGATCCATTTTCTCATTCAGCTCTCTCATTGCCTTTGACTCACTGGCAACTCTTGCTTGCTCAACTGGGCCTCTTTCTCTTTCTCCCCAAGACTGCTTTCGTGCCATATTCTTCAGTATTTCCCAGCATCTTGTATCAGTGTTATTTAGAAAGAATCCAGAACCGGCCGAGTCCAAGTTGCTTCTATCATGCTCGGAGAGAGCAAAGTAGAAGATCTTCACTTGGGTTTCCTTGTCCAATCCATGATGTGGACATCTCCTCAACATGACTTGAAATCGCTCCCAAGTCTCAGAATAGGTTTCACCCGCCTGTTGGGTGAAATTGTGGATCTTTCGGATCATATCATTGGTCTTCTCAGGAGGGAAGAACCTCTCGAAGAAAACCTCCACCATGTGATCCCATGACTCAACAAACTCGTCGTCGAGGTTGTGGAGCCACTCTCTTGCTACTCCCGCCAAGGAACTGGGGAATAACTTGAGATAAAGCACATCTTGCGGAAAGCGATCTATCTTCACCATATCGCAGTTCTCCACAAACTGACTAATGTGTGCCACTGGATCTTCATTTTTCAGTCCGTGAAATGCATTGGATTTGACCAAGTTAATCAGTGCTGGGTCGATCTTGTATGTAGGTATGTTTAGCCCTTGTTTCTTTATAGGCCCCTTTGATGCCGAGGAAGAAGACGCCTTGATCTTCTCCCATATTGTCTGTGCTTCAGCCATTACTTCTTCTTGTTCCGGCTCAGATTCAGAATGTATATCACTGTGGTGTTCCTCCTCGTAGTTGTCCTCGTCCTCTGGTCCCGCAGATGGAACCTCAGGTGTGCGATTCACGTAGTCTCGACTACGCGTGTGCACCATGCAAAGCACCTGAAATATGGAAATAGGGGTTCAGTACAATGCTTTAGTCGAGTCAACACAAATATAGAGAAATAAAGGAATTTTTTTGAAATTGTTTTAAAATAAATGAAAAAAAAAATTGTGGCCTAGAGTGGCCGCTCTTAGCACTCAAAGTGCCAATAATTCGCCGTGTCCCCGGCAACGGCGCCAAAAACTTGACGTGTATTTTACTACGCGCTTAAACGCAAGTATACGCGTCGAGTAATATAGGCCTTGTGAGGCCCGAGTCGAACTCAGGGACACGTGAATTATTGGAGACTTCTACTAACTAATCGCAATCAGCTAGACCGATTAACAAAGTAGAATTTGTTGTTGAAATTAAAAGAAAATAAAAATGAAACAAAGAAAATAATCGATTAAAGGTTAATTTAATCAATTAAAAGGATATCTTTAGGATGGCGGTTTCACCGCGGGTCAACATTGTATTAGATTTCATATAATTCCTCACACTTCTCTCTCTATCCGGGTAGTGGCCTGAAATGAGAATTACCCACTGTCGTGGTGTAATTCACTACTTAGGTTTAGGTTGATTCCACCGTCGTAGTAATCATTCCCCTAAACTAAGCGCATTAGGATCGGTCCCTCAGTTCCCACCATTAATTTTACAACTCCTTTGTCAAGGGTTTTATTGATTAATGTAGAATTCGTTTCTTTTCAACCGTTAATCCTTCTGTCGAAGTGATTAAGGGCATTAATTTACTATTATGGTGATCAAGCATAACAATAGCAATAGAGAAAACGAATTTATACCACGGATATGAGAGAAAAATATGAATTATCAATATAAAATCATCATACAATGTATCCCCGGGCTACTCCCGGTCCTAAAGATTGAGGGTTTTAGCCTCTCATGTTCATCTTACACAAATACATGGTAGAAATTGGGGAATTCATAAGAAAAACGTGAAATAGATGGGAAAACCCCTGAACGGAGAAGAACCGGTGGATCCTTGGCGTAGAACACAGCTTCCCCCCGCCTGTCGGTGGTGGAAATTGTCTTCGGCAGCGTCCGAATCACCCGGTATGAGCTTCTCGGCCTCCGTTCTCCTTCCTCTCCTCCTCGGCACTCGTGCAATCCAAATATGAGATCCCTCCTCACGTCTGGGCGGCCGTCATTAGGTATAAGTCCCTAATTAGGTCGTCAAATAATGACAGCCGTCCGATTGATATCAAAACAGATCCAACGCATATCTGCCGGCGTCGATACCATCGACGCGGGTCGATGGTATCGACCCAGCGGATTAGCGGCAGCTTTCCTTTCTTTTATTCTGAGCGCCTGTGGTGATCTCGATACCATCGACTTGGGTGTCGATGGTATCGACTCCTTTAGCGTCGGTTGTTGTCGTTTAGCGACGCTGTAGCTCTCCTTGTGTCGATGGCATCGACATCCGTCGATGGTATCGACTTAATCCTCGCTAGCAGCCTGGAGACATCTCGATGCCATCGACTTGGGCGTCGATGGTATCGACTCTGTATTGCTCTTCTCGGCTGACAACCTGTGGCTTGGTCGATGGTATCGACACCCGTCGATGGTATCGACGGATGTAGATACTTGTTTTTCCTGAAATTGTACAACAAGACCAAATAAATCCACACGATTTATGATAAGATGATCAATAATGCTTAAAATAATGAAATAAAGGGGATTTGATATAAAATGATGGCAAAGACCAAATAAAGTGAATTATGCAATATTATCCATGAAAATGAGTAATTAAGGCACAAAACACATATGAAAAAGGTCTATAAATGCGACTCAAAATCATCGCATCAATTGTTCTAAACCACAACATACTCTAGCAAAAAGTTACATATTATAGTTTCAGTCTCTAAACATATCAAGTCCATACATATTAGTAATTTCTTTAGTGGCATTTGTTCTAGAGGTGCAATGTGATCAAGCCGTGTGTGTCATGGTTGGCATGATAGAGGAGCAACCACTTAATCTTCTTCACTCTAATTCAGTATGAGGTAGTTGTTTATTCAAGGCTAGTGTCATAGCCTTCAGAGTAGCATAAAGCAAACATAGAAAAAGAATTGACAATATTGGAGACTATGAAAAGTTGGACCTCATATCATTAACTAAGAAATGCTATAATATTAAAAAAAACATATAAGTGTTTTCAAATGCTTAATAAATAAAATAGAAAAATAACACATTTAAAGGTGTTCAATAGTATGAAGAAAAAAACCTAAAATATAGGAAATATAATATACCTAGGGTGGTGCCTCACAAGAGAAGGATCCAGGTGAAATTTTAAGCGCAAATGTAAATGCTAATTCTAATGTTGTCCCATCCCTATATACATCCACACCTAGTCATGAATTTGAAAATATATTGTAAGTAGTTGAGATTATCATACTAAAAGATGAGAAACATAAAACTTGCCTGGAAAATTGAGAGACTAATGAAGATCTTTAATTGAGATGTCAAAGGATAAATTATACCTTCCTACATGATTAACCATTCATACAACCTTATTTTATTTAATGTTGTTTTTTTTAGGCAAAAAAATGTGCACATAACAAGTTACATAACCCTTAAAAGCTATATTGAATTATCCAAACATGTGGAAAATACCACAAAATTGATGGCATCTCATGAGGGGCCAACACTGCATATTATGTCAAGGATATAGGGTGTAGTTTTAATGACTCTTAAAAGTTATGCTTATCTTAAATTTTACACCTAAATTTCATTAAAGATCATCAAGCATGAATAGGTTCTTATACAAACTTATCTCTTATTAAGAACTATCATTTTCTTATAGGAACTCTTCAAAAACATCTATATAACAAAAGTAACTTCTTACATAATATTGTTGACAAGACAAACAACTTTCCTAAAAATATAGAAAAGCACATATAAAGATCATTGATCTTACTCCCTTCAATCAGTCTTAAAATCTAATAGTACCTAATTAGGATTAAATCTTACCAAAGCTGAAGTCTAAAGTCTATTAGAACATTTAACATAATTGGTCTCTAAAACTTAGTCATTAGGTAGATTGTGCAAGATCAATGAATATTTCTATATGGATCATATTATTAAGTGACCTAGACTAATTTCAACCATTTTACCAAGATTTGATTATTACTAACCAATCTTGAGTGTGATTAACAAACTAAAATATATATAATGGATGATCCACTTAAACTCTTATTTGGTTGAAAGAGAAAGAGATATCCTCATTTAAAAGATAGTTGAATCCAGACTCAGGTAATCTGGTAAACTACTTACCTTTGTATATGATATATCTTCTCATGCCTAGATAGTGATCATGAATAAAATATTCATGATCCAAAAGAAACCAAACAATATGAAGTGGGGGAAACAATTCCATATATCAGCAAAATTTCACGACCAGTGAATTGGAGTTTAGAGGCATTCAAAGAATGAACGCTAAACTATCGGGAAACAATTGAGAAAAATATATCAACATCAAGGAAGGAGGGGAACTCCTACCATGCAGACAAGATGGAACTTTTTGGTAGGTCAAATTGGATTCAAAGTGTTATTTAACAAAAATAATTAATGCTAAAAAATGGGTAAATGTGTCGTACATGAAAATCATGTAAAAAATGAATCATATGGTTTATTTCCAACAACAAACACTAGAGGGCCTAGTATGCTTCATGGTCCCTCCCTAGAAAACCTCATTGAAGAAGCAAGGGTCAATCCTTGTCTGACTCACACCACTAGTGAAATATCTTGTGATCTAGGTAATATGGGTTTAAGGGAGAGGTATAATTAAATTCATGAGGTTTTAGGGCCCATGACACCTTTGTATACATCCTTAGATGGTATGAGAGAAGGGTGTTTTGTGGTGTTTGTGAAGGTGGCGAGAACCATGGAAGAGCATCATCATGAACTTCATCTAGGTGAGTGGTTAGCCTCACAGAATTTGGTGTCATGAAAATTCTTGCAACAATCTGTACATGCTCATTTGATAATGTGTCCTGAATTAGAAAATGTTTATTCTTGGGGCATCAAAAATTGTGGGAGAAAGGCACCATGTTATAGACCCATGCCTCATCCTTCTAAACAATATTAAGCCCCTTCTATCTTGTGATGTAATCTATATTCACTTTTAGTAAATCAACAATAGTGACCTTGTATTTTTTATGTTGGGATGGAAATGAGCATCTATTGACCCTACCTTGGAAGTGGACAATGCTATACCCAATACATTGAAGGGGATTGAGGGGTTTCACCCTCAGGAAATATCCCATTGCTCCTCTTCTCTATATTCAAGGAAGATATCATCATTAGAGTCCATGTGGACCTTTCCCTTATCATATGGAGTCTTAGGATACACTTGAAAGAGCAGAAGAGAGAGATAAATAAGAATTTATTATAACTAATAAGATCTCTACTAGGAGCAATCATGATAATTCCTCAATACTAATTCTGTCAAAAACTTCAAAATAATGTAAAATCCAAAAAGTATTCCCAATATTGAATATCCTGACAAACTGGGATATAATATCATTAACCGAGAAATTCCAAAGGAATAAACAAAACATAGATAAATTATATCACTTGCTTAAGAAAAAAATATTAAAAGTCAAACATAATAGAAGATTTCAAAACACAAAATTAGTTTATAGACATAATATGAAAGAAAAATATATCTTGGATGTCGCATGTAGAACCTTAAATCTTACTTTTTATTAATCTTGCCTTATTTCCCCTAATTGCATGATTCATTGGATTTATTATGGACTATTTTTAATTAATTTAAATATGAAAAAAATGTAGTGTGTGGTAGTTCCACATCTATTTGAAATGATGAAAAGATGATACACACAAATTTGGGTGAAGTAACAATTTAGATTTTTTCATTAAATATGTACCCCAATGCTTGTATTGATCGATTGAATTTATAAATGTAAGGGGATTGATCAATGTGCTCCAAGCAGATTGTGTGGTCAACCCGACAAGTTCCATCCACATACGGCATTGCGCCGAACAATTGTGGTTGATTTTGGCTGTGGGTCGAGGGCTATGCAACCTCTTCGATTAGAGAGCCTGGGTTGAGGTGGCTACATCTGGTACAATTGGTGGCTAATGCATGTTGTTGGAGATGAATGTGTGCCACTGGAGGTAGATGCAAACTACAAAGATCTTACAGTGTGTTTTTGGTGCCCAACGTTGGTGCTTTAGCCATGTTTTTGGTCCTATTAGTCAATGGGAGGGCCCAAAGTGACATTTTGGACTAAAATGCAATTTTCTTTCAATAATTGGCCTATAGTAATGTGACTAATTCGACCTTAGTCTTTTCAAGTGTGTTTTGGAGATATAAAAACATTATTGGAGCCAAAAGAGGGCATTTAAGTGGAGAACATAATGCATGTTAATGTTTTTTTTCTAAAATCTTGAAGATCAAAACCTAGAATCTCCTTCCCAACTTTATTTTGCATTAAATTGTGTAAGTTTTTATATTTCTTCATGTATTTTATTATTCTATGTCTCTCCCTCTCCCCTCTTAACTATGTTCTTGGCTATCATGGTGTGAAAAAGTTCTTTTCTTCTAGAAACTCTTCTTTTCACCTTCCTTGTCCTAGTGGAATCTTGAGCTTACTTGGTTGGGTGTTTTTGGTATCAGTGGTTGTTCGAGGGAGCTAGGATTTCAGGATTTCCTACTAGAGATCATGTTCCTCAAATAATTCCAGGAATTTAAACACTATTTAGTATTAATCGAGAGGTAATTCTGGCATGCAACCGCTAAATATCACTATTTACTTCCTAAATGATAGAAATATCATAAAATATGCCATTTATGAGTATTTTGTCTATGGTTTAGGTACCTTTTGTATTTTCACCCTCCTACTATGTCTTGCTATTGTAAAATGAAAATGGTGAATCTCTTTTATCACTATGTTGGTAAAAAAGTTGAGATTTTACATATGACGTGCCCTAAAATGGCTACATTTGACATTTTCACTACTTTTGTCATATTGCGCTCATACAATGAAATTTTCAGATGAAAATTTCCTTGGTGAATACTTACTTCTAGAAAAAATATATTATATATATTTAGTGTGTCCTCTGAGTTCTTTTTGTGATATGGACTTTGTATGATCAAAGATGGTTGTCTGGGCTGCGTTTGTGCCTATTAAATATCAAATAGGGTTCTAATGGTTCTAATGCTTGAATTATGTATATCTTATTCATCAGATACAAAATCCACCTTGTTGATATATGAAAAAAAGAGTAATTGGCTTTACTAGTTAATTAAACCTTGACCATATGGTTCCATATGGTTGTATAAGTAGACAAGTATTTGTAAGTCGGGGTAGAGAAATGAACACCACTATAGCAATCGTAGGATTGTGATAAGGCATTTAGAGTCATATATTATTGATCTTATGTCAGCTACCAATAATACATATGAGATATGGTCCCTTTGCTACCCTAAGATCACACATTTGAATATGCCTGGTTGAGGCCATAGCTTCAATTTTTATTATAGTTTTACTAATGTGATTGGTAAATATGTCATACAATGATCAAAAGGATATATTGCATGTATGACATGATAGGTATCACAACTTGAGTACCCATAATAGGCTTGATTTTTATATGTAGGTTGTCTTTGATGGGTCCCTACTCTTCTACTAGCACCAACTGAGGCATGGTAAGAACTTATGAAGACTAGATGGTACAAATATCCTTTACTATTAGACAGGGGAGATTACTGTAACGACCCCACCTCCTAGTAACCCCCAATTAAGGGAGACCGAAAGGTCAGAGCCATTAACCAATAACCTGGATCAAAGGTTCGACAAATAATCAATAACAATTAATAAATTTTACCAACTAAACAGAAAACTGGTATAAAATAAAACTTTGCATACCTTTTAAAAACTGGGATTACTAAACTTCTATCCATGAAGATACTAATCTAACTAAAATAAAACATGGGATTACTAAACTGGGATTACAAATAATCTAAGAGATAGTTCTAGATACATGTGCACGATAATTCTCATTTAATTCCACATATGCCACTTTACTGTTTGTTCTTTTCATTTGTACCTAAAATGCCGACAAACAAAATGTCGATAAGCAAGAAGCTGGTATGTGGGGGAAACAAATAATGTGCAACTATGTTAACAATGTAATCATTCAATTAATCATTTAACAACCAACATTACATTTTAAGCCATACTACTCAATCCTTACCTATCCCCCAACTCTGTGTTGTCCCTACAGTGGACTTGCATGCTACCTCTCTTTAGGTAGATTCTTACCCCCATGGTCCTACCTTTCAGGTAGCCAATACATAGGGTAATAGAGTCGTATGGCACTACCCAAAGGTATCCCAATATCTAACTCAAAGTGACTTGATGGTCCTACCCCATTGGTAGCCATGTACTAAGTCATCCAATGACCTGATGGACCTACCCCATAGGTAGCCATGTACTAGGTCAACTAATAAGCCACAGAGGGGACCGGGATCTGAACTAGTAGGTACATATCTTATGTGATAGTCATATCCACATTATAGTTTTCATGAATTAAAATCATCCAATAATTAATTCATGACATCGATGAAAACTTTGATAAACCTCAGAAAACTAACTCGAGATATTCATAAGGGTAACCACATACCTGTCAGGCAGACTCGTATGCAGGAACAGTCCAAACAAGCAAGTAATCCAGAAACAAGCAAGTACACAATTCAATCCTGAAATATTCATCCAATTCCTTTTTATCAAAAACTATCCAAACCATCTTGTTACTTATGGTACTATTCCGTTTTAGGATTTCTTCCTCTTTTTGGGGTTTACTTTACTTCCCTTTACTCTTTTTAAACCCTAATTTTCTCATCTATCGTTCACGAAAGTTATGAAGGTTACCTTTTACAAACACATAACCTTAGTTCCAGATTAATGTACAAATAACCATCAATTAAGTCCATTAAGCTTCTTTTACATTAAAGATACCATTTTTATCCTTTGAATCTATGACAAAGTCATTATGCTCATTTATCATCATTTCGTAGTTCATGATGCTCTAATACTCATATGAACATTATTTATTATCAATTCTACCTTTATCCATTAGAAAACTCTAATTATCATATTAAGGATATTTATCCATAATTAAGAACTTCCATACTCAAAATAGATTAGAACCATCATATCTCAGCTTTGTACATTAATTTGACTAATTAAAATAATTAAGAATCATAATTACCACAGTTAGGGTTCAAGGGTCATTAAATCATATGGAACCCTAAATTAATCCAAATTACTAGTAAAGCTCATCCTGTTAGATCTTAATGTGTCTTTTATAATCAACAGGTTCATATCTACTTTAAACATCCATATAACCCTTCCCAAATCATTAATAAATAAAGATTAGGTTTTTTTCATTAGATAAACCATTAAAGATAGCATTTTATATACCTTTTGAATTGCAAGCATAAATAGGCTTCAATTACATTTTTATTGGATTCATCATGTTTTTTTGAGCAATATTCATGTATTATATGTTTCCATCGGAGCTATAAATTTTGAGTTAAAATTTTTACAAGATAAACATATGTTAACCAATTACAAATTGACACGTCAGCAACTTACCCCTTTTAAACTCAAGTTGCGGCCGCCGATATTAGGGCAGAAAAGGCGGATCTACCCTTCCTAATTGCTCTCGATTATGCAGATACGGGAGGGCTGTTTTGTCTTTTGACCCGTCATCTCCTTCCTTCGTCCGCTCCTGTCCGCGACAACACCTGCCTGCGCGAGTCAACTCCAGGGTTGACTCCCGGCTCCCTGCTGCCCCAGCCATCGGTGAAGGAGGCTGTGCCTCCGTCGCATCCTACCTGATCCAACTGTGGTATCGGTTGGCTCGCTACTGTCTGGATTCATCGGGACGGAGCAGCTTTCCTCCAATGAGGAGCAAGGCTGACCATGGTGCAGGTCGAGCACCTCCCTGTGATTAGTTGCATCGGGCAATAAGGTCCTTCCTTGTGAACCCATTGCGGGGTAAACCGGAGCAATTCACATGGAGCAAGGCCCTCTCCTTTTATAGAGGAATACACCTACGTTTTTCCCTGATTTAGGGGAAACTCACCCAGACCATGAGAGGCCCCAAAACTTGGGTCGATTAGATGCGGAAAAGGCTCCCGAAGCCAAAGGATCAGTTTCCTGCTAGGCACATTAACTGTATGGAGAGGAAATCGAAGGGGAAATTTCCCCAGATCCAGCTTGTAACTCCAAGTTCCTTTGGAACTGGGTGATGCGCAACCCTTGTTGGATCTTGATCCAACGGTCCTTATTACTTACGCTCAAACAAAAGGAATGTAAATTCATTTATTCAAGATAATTCCATTTGTTTTAGGATAAATTGATAAAATCATAACTCTTAATCCGTAACTCCTTTTCATCTCAAAATTTAAAGATCTCATTAATGATTTAATCTCCCATCATGTCCAAATTGGGATCATTTTTCAAAGAAATCATGCCCTTTTCCTTAAGTGCAAGTTATTACTCTATTATGCATATTTCTCATATTTCTCTTTCTTAATTCCTTTTATTTTCTTGATTTTGCTTTCTTTTTCCAATTAGAAAACATGTGAATACGAAATCTTATCTAATATGGATCTATTATCCATATATCCACATATTTCTTGCAATGTTATCATAAAGCAATATTTAATTAATCTTTCCTCTTTCTAGTTGCATTATCTTTTCAACTTTGGACTCCTTGGAACCCAAGGAACCCAAGAGGCATGAAATCCACCTTTGGATTAAATACTTTTACCTTCCAAAGGTTTCCACATCTTTCTTTTCTCAAATTCTCAATTATTCATTTACTAATTGAATTTCCTTGTTACTGGGCCCAATAGACAATAAAGCCCATAAAACAACCAACAAGGCTATTGTAAACGAAGCTCATCTATTCAAGACAAATTATATCATTATTTGTTCAAATATCTTTAATATGAGAAATCACATTTCCCACCAAAAGAACCCAAAATTGGGGTTGTAACAATTACATTCTCTAGGGTTTGGGTGGTACATCCCCACTACCGATGGCTTAATTTTAAAATATGTAACCAATCAATGTAACATTGCATCTGTGTCTCCTATCTCTTTCACATTGTGTTTCTCTTACTTATCCATTGTTCCTTGCGGATCTTCTTGCCTTTACCTTACATTGTCATTTATACTTATATTTGTTTTCTTGAAGTTGTTTTCATCATAGACCTATCAAATTTAGTATATGCGCTATATCTTTCTTACTTACAATACTCTATACATGTGTTATTTTTTTAAGGGGTCTCATCATGATTGTTCTCCACCCTTTTTAGGTTCTAAACAACCATCTTTGGGGTTTGGTAAAGAGGAGTCTCCATCCCAATAAAGTAGTGAAAATAGGGTAGTGATATATTAGCCTTGTGGTTTCTTAAAGTGATCCATGTATATACATGTCTAAGTAGGGTATCTTATATGATTTTCATCCATGTATTAGTTTTTGGCTTATATGCCCTATATTTGTTGTCTTTCTTTATATAAGTGAACAAGAAGACCATTTGTGTAAACATGTAGTGACCTTGCTCCGTTATGTGGAATATTTTATTATTACCTACATATGAATATAATGGGCCTTTTAATGACCTTATATAGAATTTTTTTATGATGTTAAGTAGGCTTGATTTAGCTTTGGTTTTTGGGAGTTTTCTTTTTAGGTGTGGCCATCTGACTTTGTGGGAACCTGGCGCAATTATATTAGGGTTGGGGAGCCACATCACCCCATTACAGATGGATCCTGGTGTGATTTCTAGTACAACTCATATGCAAGATACTTCTAACCTGATCTCCTTCATACGTGCATATACACATAGTCGTACATTTGAAATCTATCAAAGCAGTTGATATTGAAGTAGTATAATACAAGAATATGAAAAATATCTGAAAAACTAAGACACTATGCATAATAATCATTTGAGATGTATAAGGATGCATTCTTATCTTCTATATGTTCAATAACACACATAATGACACCTACTCACAAGATGTTATATTTACTTTTCTTTTCTCATCTTATCTGATACACAAAACTTTGCAAGAAATGGTTTAAATAGCCCCTACAAATTGCAAGGAACAACTCAAAGTGTGAAAATATTATAAATTAAAGGTTCCTTGTGAGGAATTAACTTTTCATAAAATTTTCAAGAGATGGGACCTTATTTGTAAGCTTTCTAAAAATATTTTAGGATTAAAATCCCCAAGTTTGACTAATATTATAGGACATGATTAGGATATCAAACAAGTTGATCTAAATATTAGTTATCCTTTTCTTTCAGGAAATTCATTAAAGATATTTTCACAATAATTAAGCTCTTACATAATGTGGCTATTGTGAAACTTTTATTTGTTGGTAAGGTATACCCGTAGAGCCAATCATATGATAATTGACATGGCATATAAAGGATTTGATTTTTATAAATATATAAAAGGCACACTTCCAATTCAGTCTATTTCACTCAGTTATGAGATAATGAGGAGAGAGAGTGGATGTCTAAAGAATGACATTACTCAATGACGTATGTCTTCAAGTACGTGACTTGGAAGAATGAGATCATGTGGATATTAAGAGTAGTACATTCTTATTATGTCCCTAGTCAGTTGTTATTGTGGAAGGTAGATAGACACCAGTAACATTAAAGACTAGAGTGTGGGTTGGTTGATGATAGGATCTCATTAGTCATGATATGGTATATCAAACCAAGGACACTGATACATGTATTGGACAGACCCACCTTGAGAGTGACACATGGAAACCATCATTGGTGGTCATAGTCATCTCTCATAGTGAAGGTGGTGATTATGATTCTTAGACCTGAAATCACTGCACTAATCACATGTCAGGTATACTTTGAAATCATCAAACGTAATCCTAAAATACGGGTTTCCATAAAAGTGATGATTGGGTAGCTTTGACACATGGGGAATGACTATGAGTGATATAAATGGGATGTGTCCCTCCTAACGGAGTACGATATCCTATGATAAGTGAGACTAAGAAACACATATGCATGCACAAGCAAATCAATATATATGATATTGATATCACACTATCTCAGACATTCTGCTCTTGGTTCAAGGAACATGTTTGAACATTGAGAGGATGATGATTCCATGCCTTGAGTTCACTCTAGATATCTGAGACAAAGGAATTATATAGTCACTACAATACCTTACACAAATTGTAGGTTGAAGTTGTTCTCCAACTTTCCATTCACTTGGGTATCACTACTGTGTGACTAGGCACCACTCTCAGCTTATGATGTTATAAGATATTTATGGACATTCACTACCAATGTGTTATGGGACCTATAGGGTCACACACATATGAACTCATCTAGAAGATGAGTTTAATCTTGAATGATGATTGAATCGATTACTAATATGTTCAACTACTCAGTTCACCCAATAGATCAGCTGACTACACATCCAATCGATTATCTCAGAGGGTGAGATGACCGTTTGGAGTGCTAAATGATCAGGTCAAATGTTGAGACGACCATTTGGATAGTTAGGATGATTGTAACTAAATTAGCTAAAGTTATGCATGAATAAGGCACCAACTGATCAGCTCACTGGGTGAACCCATTGACTCTAGTTGAATCACATGACTGGTTCATCTAGTAAACCGATGAGCTCATTTGGGGCCGAATGAAGGTTCTAGTAGCTTTCCCGAATCTGTGTGAAAGTTCGATCATTTTGATTGTTCAATTTTATTGAAACAAATTAATGCTTAGCATTAATTGGAAACAAATTACCAAATTCATATGTGATTGGGAAACTATGAAATGATTGTCTCATTAAGAGAGATGATTGACTTGCACACCAAATGATTGTCTTGGTTACCAAATGACCATTTTGTGGTTTGTTGGTTGTGAAAATTCAAGATCTTCTAGTCCCTTCCACTCCCACACAGATCCCAAACTTACTGGGAACCCTGGCCCCAACTCCGCCTATAAATAGAGGAGTATTGTGGGCTTACCAGAACACAACACAGACAATTGAGAATCAGTTTCTTTGAAAATTATTGTCATCTCTGGTTATGGTAACCAAGAGAGCCCAAGCAAGTCCTACCCGACTAGGGAGGGATAGCAAAGGAGAGAACAACTACAGATCATTGTTGTGGGAGAGCAAGTTGGTGACTAGTATACTAACAGGAGGGACAACTTCTTCTTGTCTGTTCTAGTTGAATGACAGGTGTTCTAGTTAGTCTATGTGGACTACTCTAGAGGCATGAGTCCTTTAGTTGCTGCTATGAGTACAAATTTAGTCTGTAGTCCATGGAGAGACAACAGGAGCCACTCCAGAAGTTGTCTTGTCTGCTGTTCGTGGTGAAGACCAGGAGCTGCACAACCACTTTCCAAGAGCAACAAGAAGACAGTTGCACTGTAATGAGTTGTTGTCATTGGACTTTCCCTAGGACCAGATATAACTCGTTAAACTATTTTTCCCATTTCATAGTAGTTGACGTGATACATAAAGTTTTTTTTTTCACTACTATGCTCTGTGTCTGTATTTCCCAACATTATTAACATGTATAATATACTCATCAAAGAAACATGTGGCAATAGAAACATGTAATGCAAATATAAAGTCATATAAAAACTTACCTATAACGATTGGGAAAGAATTCTAAAATTATCACTCATTGGTAGTCTCTTTATGACATGGAAACCCAAATTAGATAAAAAAATCTGAACAAATACAATGTTTGAAATCTATGAAAACCTTTAATAACTGAGTTTTGAAGATAGTCAATGAGGTTGATCTACAGAGATAAATCAACATTGATATATGGACTATATTACATTTGTGCCCTTAATTTATATCTATCTTTTTTCCAATATCTAATTATTACTGACCAATTAGAAGAGAGATAAAATAATTTACAATATTCAATAAAATCAAACTAAATCACAACCACTTAAAATTATCTATGTTAAAATATCTATAGAGACCTCCTACTTCTAATCACAGTCAATTTCATATGATGGTAGAATAATAAAATAACAACCTTTTACACAACTTTATCTTCATAATGGCAGTTGGTGATCATGAGTGCGAAACTCATGTACCAATAAAAACTAGGGAAGAACAAGAAAGGGAATGCCTCTTTGTATAATAACTAACATTAGGTTGAAGTGCATCAACTTTTGGATAAGAAACCACAATTTGCAAGAAAAACAATATATAATTACAGATCAAGATCAATGACAAGGTGGGAGGACTCGTGCAATACAAAGCATCTGGAATTTTTTAGTAGGTCAAGTTGGAGTTAATGCAAATGCTAAAATATGGTTGGATGGTGGGTAAGGGTAACTAATGAATGCATATTCATCCTAGTTTAGTTACATTTTTAATCTAGTTTAGCATTCATATATCTTAGTTTTCACTTAAGATTAACTTTATTTTAATCTACTTAGATTTTTATGATAACTTGTAGGAATTTGACACTCTTCTTGACTCCATTTGCAAGTTTTGAATTATATCACTCTACAGAAATTTTCCCTAGGGGATCACTCAGCAGGGCGCGAGACTGAAATGAATTTTGAGAACTTCCATAAGGCAGATCAATACACATTTTTGTGTCTAAGGACATATTCGACCAGTCAATCAACATGCCAATTGAAATCAAAATCATATAGAAAATCAAGACATCCAGGTGCTCGACAAAATTGTTGACCTTACAACATGATAGCCTATTGAGACACATGTTTGACACTTAGATGAATGACACTCATACTCACCGATGATCAAGCTTGATGAGCCCATCGATCTCTCTTTCCCTCAACATCATCATCGGCCAGTAGGAGACAAGAAATCATCCCATCGGTTGACACTCTTGTTGAGGATCACAATTGCTTAATAGCCCCATCGACTCTCAAGGTCGACAGTCTCGTCGACCTCCAAGACCAATGACCAGAAGTCCAAAAGCCATCGACTGACAGACCCATCCATCGACAATAATGGTCAACACCAATGGAAAGAGTTCGACAACCTCAACCCTATAAATAGGCCCCCAACACAGCAATTCAAATGGGCAGGAAATTATGGAGATAAAAATGTTGAAAGGAACTCATTGAGACCAGAGCCCAAGACAATATCTATCAACACAACAAGTTCAACCGACCTAGTTGTCTATCGACCTATAGCCTTGGCATCTTCAATCAACCTTCAGCAACTCCAACTTGTCGACCTCCCTTTTTGGTAATCAATCTCCTTTCCAAGTTGTTGTTCCTCTACCTACTTCTGCTGCAAGATTGAGCTAATACCTGAAGTAGAAAGAAGGAAATAAGTCTAATGTCGCACACCACGCTGAGCCACTTTTGTTACCATCATGACAATGATGGTGTCCTCCTCTTCCTCTAGTGATATTAATCTCACCATGTCGTGGGGTAGTCTTTTCACCGGGGTGCAGGGACTAGCCCCATGACCCATTTCTTGCAATTTCATTAATATTCCAAATTCTTGTATGAACTCATTTAATCAAGGCTAATTATTTATTGCATGTCTTGTGGATTGATCACTCACTTTATGTGATTTATTATAATTTTTTATCGTGAGAACTTCAATGTTTAAGATTTGATAGTGATTAGTTTTCGTTGACACCCTGACGACTTCTAACATAAAGTCTCTAGAGTAGTGGATAGAGGATTCGTAAGTAACAAGACATTGGGCTTATCGGGATATCTATTCATGCAAGTTTCTGACACCGAAAGGAGAAACTTGCATAACTCCAATTATATCTTCATACATGTTTAGATTTTAATGATTGCGTAGATTCGAGTAGTGGTTGTGATACCCAGTTCCACCCTAGTGTTTCCATCCATTGATAACTAGAACCTAAATCTAGCTCTTTTTATTCCGGCAATCTTAGTTATACAAACCAATCTCAACTTTTGTGTTTTAATACTATTTATTTCTAAGTTACTTTGATTTGATAATTCTTAAAAATCATTGTCACTTGGGATTCAATCCTTAATTATACTGCGATAAGATTCATCATCTTGCGGGTGGCATTATTGCACTTTGGTTTCAATAAACTCTAGGAATTATATTCCTAGTGAATTTGTAGTGCAATAATATACCACGTCAAATTTTGGCATCATTTCCGGGGACAATGGAATTTTCTAACCTTTGTAACTCACTCAGATTAGTGAGGATTTTTCTTTTTCAATTGATACTATTGCATATCATCTTGATCAAAATTATTCTCTAAACCATTTAAACATAGCTTCCCTTACTTTTTAGGTGATCATTCACATGCATGTGACTCTCCTCTAGCATTGATTCATTGACTTCCATCGACCCCGAGATTGAAAGGACATATAACATGCTTCTTTGTGAACAAAACACCAAGATGAATGACAAGGAGATCAATCATAGGGTGCAAGAATCCCTGACTGCACAAAGAGAGAGGCTCATGGATGAAGCCAGAGTCATCCTACAAGAATAGCAGCAATCTACTATAGAAGCAAAGTGACAAAGGGAACTACAGGAGTTCTCTATCCCCAAGACTATAGATGTACACAATCCTATTATCCAACCTTCCATCCAAGCTCATAACTTCAAAATCAAGACAAATTGGGTGATGATGATACAAAACAACAACTTTGGAGGATGCGTCAGTGAAGACCCCCATGAACATTTGTAGAAGTTCATAGATCTCTGTGGACCGAGTAAAAAAACTGGAGTCCCAGAAGAGGCGATGAAGTTGATATTATTCTACTACTCCCTCACCGACAAGGCTAGGGTATAGTACAATTCTATAGATGAACACAACATCACAACTTGGAAGGAACTTCAGAGCCAATTCCTTGAGAAGTTCTTTCCACCGTCACTCACTTATCAGCTCAGAGGGGATATCATTGGCTTTAAGCAAGATACATCTGAGACTCTCTTCAAATCCTGGGAGCGATTCAAGGATTTGTTGCAAAAATGCCCTCATCATGGCATACCTCTTTCACAACTTCTGGATCATTTGTATGGGGGAGTTGATGACGACATTAAGTGATTCCTTGGATCTGCCTCTAGTGGAGATTTCATGCGGCAAAGCTTTGATGGTTCCTGGAAGTCGTCAGTAGGGAAGTCAAGAATTGAGCCAATTGGGGTTCATCCTACAAGGGAGGCATCCTCAAGGTGGAAATGAAGGAAGATAAATCTAAATTGAAGGCAATTGTCAAATATCTAAAGATGTTCTCCCTAAATAAAAGCAACCTTGAAAACACCATTCTAAATAGTGGACAAAGGGGCCAATCCTCCCTTCAACCTAAGGCATCCCCAGAAGCATGCCAAGTCTATAGTGCAGAAGTCCACAAGAGTCTATAGTGAAACCATATCTACCAGGCCACTATAAAAATGATCTAACCTCAGTCTGATAGTGCTCCAGTCATTGAAGAAGTTAATGCTATCAATTCCATTCCTAGATAGGGGTACTACAACCCCAATAGGCCAAGGAACCATCTAGGATTCCGATAAGGAAATCTAGATGGAGCAACTGATGCACAATAGTTCCAATAGGGACCTAGGAAGAACTAAGTTTGAGGTCCTCCTGGATTCCAAAAAAATCAAAATGACCATTAGAATAATTACAATCCTGGTAAGTATCCCAACAATTACAATCAAGGACAACAACAATACAGTCAGCAAGGGTAGCTTCTCCTTAGGAAAGGTAGTCAATATAATGCACTTGTCCCCAATGAACAAAGCTGCCTCGACACTATGGAGAATTTTCTAGCAAACCAACAGGCCTACAACAAACCCATGGAGGATCGACTTGCTGAAATTGTCGCTACAATCCATCCTCCAGCTGGCTCATTCGTAGGCCAACCTAAAGGCAACCCAAAGAATCAAGAAGAATAGCTAAAGGCAGTGAGCACATGCTCTGGTCACATTCTATCTAAACCTCCTGCCCCTATCATTAATGACAATAAGTTGATTCTTGAAGATCAAGAAGATGAAGAAATCACTCCAACAACTATACCAATAACCACACTGATAGGATCAATTATTGAAACTCCAGTGGTAGATAGAACACCCAATACTGAGAAGGCACAAGAAGGTGTACCAACCCCTCTCTCTGTGCCTGTGGTGCCCGTATACAAGCCTCAAGTCCCATACCATAATTTTCTAGCTCAGACACAGCTAGACTCAAGATTCATGAAGTTCAAGGAAGCAATGAAGAAGATACATGTTGACATATCTCTCCTTGACACTCTTGTAGAAATTCCATCTTGGACAAAGTTCTTAAAAACACTCCTCACATGTAAGTACTAATTAGAGCAGATTGAAAATGTGAAGCTAGCACAGATGACATCAAATATCATCCTAAACAATATGCCAAAGAAATTAAAAGATCATGGATATTTTGGCATCTCTTATTTTGTTGGAGACACTACGTGTAGGAAGGGCCTAGCCAATCTTTGGGCTAGCATTTCTATCATGCCCTATAGCTTATTTAAATGACTAGGCTTCACAACCGACATCCTCCCTACTAGAATTGTGATTCAACTTGCTGACTCTATAATGACAACCCCCATGGGTATTGTAGAAGATATCCATGTTTGTGTAGGTCCCAAGTCATATTTCCCATGTGATTTTGTCATCATGGACATCAAGGAAGACCAATGTTGCCCTCTTATCTTCAGGCATCCCTTCCTTGCTATTGCTTGTGCACTCATTGATGTTGAAGTGGGAATCTTGACATTAAGGCTCAGGATAGATACTATTCACTTTAGAGTCTTTGATAGTCTCAAGGGTCCTTCCTTTCAAGAACAATGTTATTTGATTGATTGTGTCAACAAAATGTCACAACTATGATATGAGGATTATACTTCTAAAGACCCTCTAGAGACCACACTCATCACCTCCAATGATCATGAATTTGATTATGAATAGGTGGAGAAATTTCTCTTTCCCCTAAACTCTATTATAGAAGATCCTGAGGCCGAGTTCAAAGATCTCAAATCACCCTCCATCATTGGATAAGAAGAACCGATTGTGCCAGAGATGAAGTCTCTACCTGAGGGGGTCAAGTATGTTTTCCTAGATGAAAAGGTCTACCCAGTCATCATCAATGCAGATATCACATCAACTTGGGAAGATAAGATATTGATAGAATTGAAGAAAAGATAGAAGGCACTAGGTTACAAGATGATTGACTCAGTGGAGTGAGTCAAGTCCTCTATATGCACATAATCAACATGCTTGACAACTACAAGCCATCTATAATCCTATCATAAAGGATGTTGTTCATAAGGAGTTGATAAGTTGCTACTTTCTGGTATTATCTACCCCATCTATGATTCCCCTTGGTTGAGTCATGTGCAAGTGGTGCCCAAGAAAGGTGGCACTACAATTGTACTGAATGAGAAGAATGAGCTTATTCCCACATGCACTATGACTGGGTGGCACATGTGCATAGACTATCGCAAACTCAATAAAGAAACCAGGAAGGACCACTTATCACTTTCTTTTCTTGATCAAGTCCTAGAAAGGCTTGCACATTAGGAGTTCTTCTGTACATAGATGGATATTCTGGTTTATATCAGATACCCATCCATCGAGTGATTAAGGGAAGAAGTCATTCACTTATCCCTTAGGCATGTATGCTTTTCGTTGGATGCTTTTTAGATTATGCAATGCACCAATCACTTTTCAACATTGCATGTCTACCATCTTCTCAAGACTTTACTAAAAACATAATGGAGATCTTCATGGATGACTTTTCAGTCTATGGAGGTTCTTTTGAATAATGTCTACACAAAATTTTTCTGGTCTTAGAACATTGTGAAGAAGCACATACGATGCTTAATTGGGAAAATGCCACTTCATGGTGAAGGAGGGCATTGTTCTATGGTGTCGGGTCAGCTCCAGAGGCATTGAAGTTGATAAAGAAAAGATTGAAGTAATAACAAAGCTACCTCCGCCAACCACTATCAAGGACATGTGAGCATTCTTACAAAATGTCGAGTTTTATAGGAGGTTTATTTGTGACTTTAGTAAGATCACTACGCCCTTAAATAATCATCTTCAGAAAGATGTGGACTTCAACTTTGACTCTGATTGCATGAAGAACTTCAACACCTTGAAGGATGCCCTAACCTCAACTCCCATTCTTTGTGCCTCAGATTGGTCTCTTCCCTTTGAGATCTTGTGAGATGCTAGTGATTATGCTATAGGTGTAGTATTGGGGTAACATGTCGATAAAAAGCATCACATCATCTACTATGCAAGAAAAGCACATGATGACGCACAATAGAATTACGCTACAATAGAGAAGGAGCTTCTTGTTTTTGTCTTTGCCTTTGAAAAATTTTGCTCTTACCTTATAGGCTTGCAGGTGATAGTCTACACTGGTCACACCTTCATAAGGTATTTAATGTTGAAGAAAGATATGAAGCCTAGGTTGATTAGATGGATCCTATTGCTACAAGAGTTTGACTTAGAGATAAAAGACAAGAAGGGGACCGAAAATGTAGTTGTTGATCACCTTAGTAGATTGCATATTCAAGATTGTGATGAAGTCCCAATCAATGACACTTTACCTAATGATCACTTGCTATAGATATCTACGTTCACACCATGGTATGTTGATTTGGTTAATTACTTAGCTGTAGGAATCCTTCACCCTGATTGTACTGGAAATGAAAGAAGAAAGTTCATGTCAGATGTTCATCAGTACTATTGGGATGAGCACTATATCTTTCGTTTATGTTCCAATGGTTTCTACCACCATTGTATATATGAAGAAGAAGCTCCTCTAATTTTGGAGTAGTGTCACTCTAGCCTAACATGGGGTCACATGAGCTCTAAGAAGACTACATTCAAAGTTTGATTTTCATCGCCTTCTATCTTCAAGGATGCTCATAGTTTTGTCAAAACATGCGATCAATGCCAAAGATCTGGCAATATTTCCAAGAGGGATGAAATGCCCCTTAATTGTTAGCAAGAAGTAGAAATTTTGGACCTATGGGGTGTAGAATACATGGGCCCTCTTATGGTTTCTCCTACATACTCATCGCAATCCACTATGTTTCTAACTGGGTTGAAACTATCCCTACCATTTCTTGTGATTCCAAGCCAGTTATAATGATGTTCAAATATATCATTTTACCATACTTCGGAGTCCCATGCACCGTAATTTCAGACGGAGGATCACACTTCCTCGAGAGTAGATTTGCAACTCTCCTTTGCAGATATAGTGTTACCCACCTAGTAGCCACTCCATATCATCCTCATATGAGCGGATAGGTGGAAGTCTCTAATCACCAAATAAAAGACATTCTTGAAAAGACAATTGCTAAGACAAGGTAGGATTGGGCTCACAAGTTGAATGATGCTCTCTGGGTTTATCAAACCACTTATAAAACTCCAATGGGCACAACAAATTTTTGACTGATCTATGTAAAGTCATGTCACTTACTTGTGGAACTCAATCACAAAGCCCAGTGGGCCATCAAGCATCTCAACTTTGTCATTCGTGTAGCAAAATAGAATCGACTACTTCAACTTTAAGAGCTCAAAGAGTTACGACTGACTTCATATGAAAATTCACATGTCTATAAGGAGAGTACAATGATGTGGCATGATAGCCACCTGAAGAGGAAGGAACTGCAAGTCAGAGACCAAGTATTACTACACAACTCACGTCTCTACCTCTTCCTAGGAAATCTCAAGACTCAATGGTCAAGTCCATTCATCATCAAGCACATCTTTCCTCATGGAGTTGTGTTGACCTGGAGAGACGAAACTGGAGAACTCAATGTCAATGGTCACCATCTCAAATGCCATTTCACAATGAATGATATGCAGGCCAACCAACACCTCCCCCTCCCCCCTTCAACATATCATGATTGAGTTTCAGGGGTCGAGCCATTTACATAAAACAATGGCGCTAAACATTTTTTTCATTTCCAAGTGTTTTTACATTTTTGTTCATATTGCACTTAGTTAAGATAGTGTATCTCATGATAAGATCCCTAGTTCTAACAATTTTTATTTTAGGTGAATGACTTTTGCTGAAGGGAGAGCAACCACGACACATGGACGAACCAACAAAGTCTTTTTCCTACATCTTGGATTTAGTGTTTTCTCAAGGATGAGCAAATATTTAAGTCCGGGGTGGAGGGTGGGTGGTACATATTTTACTTTCTACCCACACCTATCTTCTTACAACCTATGATGTTGTCATTGAATTCATCATAAATCACTTTTAGGTGAATTTTTTTCAAAATTTCTTTTCTAGAGTAATAAATGCCATTACCTAGTCGGCTTAGAGTAACACATTTTTCATAAATATCTCCCCTTATTCAAAGCAACACCTCAAAAGGACCAATTTTGAAACTAACCAATGGCTAGAAATTATCCTTTGTGGCTTATGAATCCAAAAATGGTGTTTCCTTGGAAAAGATGGTAAGCTCTGAAGGAACTGACAGGGGTCAAACACATTGTGCTCCCTACTGACTAGCAAAAAAATTGCATGGAATTTCCATTTTTACCCTCTTTGAGTGATTATTTGAGTGTGGTGTGATAAGGAGAACAACCTGGTTCACTGAATTGTAAATCAAGTTGAATGACAATACAAACTCTCTTCTACACTTCTTCCTCCATCTTCTTACCTTCCATTCCATCAAAAAGAAAATACAAAGCCATAAAAATGTGCCAAACTCTAAGTTTGGGGTGGCACATCCCCTTCTCCCGTCATACCACTTCTTACATACCCATCATAAATTTAAAAAGGGGCATACCACCATAAAAAGATGCCAAAGTGCACACAAAAAATACAGTTAATGATACTGAAAACAAAAAAATAAAAAGATCTCGAGTCAAATGGAGGAGAGATCGCTTCCCTTCATACCTCCATTCACTTCCTTTTCTACCTATGGGAAAAATGAATGCCTAAATTTTCTATCATTCTCTTGAGTACACCAATGTTGGATCAAGTACATACTTGTTGTTCTACATGTCTCTCTAAACTCTCTTGAAACTCCTTGACATGCTTGATGTTGGGACAGTGGTGAGTAAGTGTCATTGGGAAATGAAATCAGGACCGGAGATACAGAAAGGTATGTCATGTGATCTCAGGAAGTTGGGGCATCTTGACCATTATAGGTGGTAAGGAAAATAACATGATGGGAGGATGAGGCAATCACATGGGCCGAAGGTATGAACTCGGTGATTGTTTTAGATTTTGTGTTACTCGAGGACGAACAATGTTTAAGTTTGGGGAATTTTGATGAATGCATTTTCATCCCAGTTTTAGTTGCATTTTTGGTCTAGTTTAGCATTCATATAGGTTAGTTTTCATTAAGAATAGCTTTGTTTCAATCTACTTAGATTTTTATGATAATTTGTAGGAATTTGATACTCTTCTTGACTCCCTTTGTAGGTTTTGAATTATATCACTCCGTAGAAAGTTTGCCTAGGGGGTCACTCGACTGCACCCCAGACCAAAATAGATTTTGAGAACTTCCAGAAGGCATATCAATATACATTTTTGTGTCTGAGGACAGATTCCACTTGTCGATCAACATGCCAATCGACATCAAAATCATTGAGCAAATCAAGACATCTAGGATCTCGATAGAATTTTCGACCTTCTAATTCGATAGCCTATTGAGACACCTGGCCGACACTTAGACGAAGACACTCAGATTCATCGATGATCAAGCTTGATGAGCCCATCGATCTTACTTTCACTCAAAATCATCATCGACCAAGAACCGACAAGAAATTATCCCATTGGTCGACAATCTTGTCGACACTCTTGTCAACGATCACAACTACTTGATAGCTTCGTTGACTGTAAAGGTCAAAAATCACATCAACCTCCAAGACTGATGATCAGAAGTCCAAAATCCATCGACTGACAGACCCACCAATTGAAAAAATGCTCGACACTGATGGAAAGAGGTCGACAGCCTCGACCCTATAAATAGGCCCCCAACGCATCAGTTTAAATGGGCTAGAAATTCTAAAGATAGAATCATCAAAAGGTTGCCGCCAAGATTAGAGCCCAAGATAATAGCTATCAACCCAACCAGTTCTACCAACCTATTTAGCTATCGACCTGTAGCCTTGGCATTTTCAATCAACCTTCAACAACTCCAAGTTGTCGTCCTCCCTTCTTGGGCGATCAATCTCTTCTCTGAGCTATTGTTCCTCCACCTGCTTCTGTTGTAAGTCTGGGTTAATACCTAAAGGAAAAAGAAGGAAAAAAGTCTATCATCACACACCATGCTGAGCCGCTTTTGTTACCATCATGACAATTATGGTGTCCTCCTCCTCTTCTAGTGATTTTAATCTCGCCATGT
The DNA here is from genome assembly GCA_963693085.1 of Alisma plantago-aquatica. NCBI lineage: Eukaryota > Viridiplantae > Streptophyta > Magnoliopsida > Alismatales > Alismataceae > Alisma > Alisma plantago-aquatica. The sequence continues at coordinate 582,033,906 of OY856409.1, read as the reverse complement.
TGAGGGAGTCAAATTTTCACTGGGGTGTGGGGACTAGCCCCACGGTCTATCTCTTGCAAAGTCATTCATGTTTGAAATTCTTGTATGAACTCATTTAATTCAAGGCTAATTGTTTATTGCATGTCTTATTGATTGATCACCCACTTTAGGTGATTTATTATTATCTTTTACCGTGAGGACTTCAATGTTTAAGATTTGAATACCGATTAGTTTCCGTTGACACCCTGACGAGAAATTCTAACAGAAAGTCTCTAGAGTAGTGGATAGAGGATCCATGAGTAATGAGACATCAATCTTATAGGGATATCTACTCATGCAAGTTTGTGATACCGAAAGGAGAAACTTGTATAACTCCAATAATATCTTCATAAATGTATGGATTTGAATGATTACAGAGATTCAAGTAGTTCTTATGAAACCTAGTTCCACCCTAGTCTTTCCATCCATTAAAAACTAGAACCTTAATCTAGATCTTTTTATTCCTGCAATCTTAGTTAAACAAACAAATCTCAACTTTTTTGATAAATACTAGTTCTTGCTAAGTTACTTTGATTATATAATTCTTAAATAATGTTATACCTTGGGATTCGATCCTTAATTGTACTATGATAAGATCCATCCACTTGTGGTTGGCACTACTGCACTTTGGTTTTTAGTAAACTCTAGGAATTATATTCCTAGTGAATTTGTGGTGAGATAATATACCACGTCACTACCATAGTTGAAAATCAATAAAAAAATATAATCCTATGATTTCCATGCAATGTTGATTGATAGAGGATTTATATAAGAACATGGTCCCTCTCTAGAGGTCCTTATCAAAGAAGTAGGACCAAAACTCATTTTATTCACACCTTCAGTCAAACACCTAATTCTCTCTATAATAGGGGTTTAGGAGAGAGATCTACTAAAATCCATGAGGTTTTAGGTTCATGGTCACATCTACAAATGTCCTTTGATGATTCAAGAGGAGGGAATTATACAATGTAGGTGAATGTTTTGGATAAGGTGAAAGACATAGAAATTTGAAGAAATTGTCCATTAATGGTTTTAAGAGGTGAAGGAATGAAACTGGAAGCATAAAAATAATTGCAAAGTTTCAATCAGAGCTAGCAAAATTATAAACTAGCAGTTCATTGTGCTCAAGTGACCCCTACAACTCTCATGAAAGAAATAAATTGATCCAAATTTAAATGTATTCGAAGTGTGAAAAGTAGGGTTTATATAATGATTTAACAAACTTGGAAAGAAGTTCCAGATTTAATAAAGACAATTGTTTGTGTCAATGTCAACTAAAAGGAAGAGATTAGGAAGAAATTTGATACCAATTCATAAGAGAGAAATCTTATGGTAGGTGATGAAATATCAATTAAAAAATACAATGGCCTTATATTAAATATTCAAGCATTAAAACTTTGAAATGATTTTGTGAGGATAAAATATAAATAGTTTCAAATTAATTATAGGGTATAAATTCAGTAATTCATCTAACATGCCAAAAATACCTCATTTACCTTGAAATTTAACTACGAACAAGATAGAACGTTTTCTTCTTCTATATTATATCTACTTAAGGTCCTAAAGGAATAAATACTACTATAATGAAGAATAAAAATGAAATACTTATATACACATACCAAAAGATTGGGATGTGATAGTTGATCATAGTTAATATGCTTGTCTTGAGACAAATATCTATGATAGATAATGGTGCAAAGCATTCTATTACACAATATTATTTAGTTTATCACCTAAATTTATTATTCAAAGACTTATATTTTGAATTATTATCAAAAGAACCTTGTGGAGATCCTATATTTGTATGGAAGTGTGTTTTACTTTGATTTTTCTAGGTACATGATCATGGTTATTCCCATGCCTTTAGATGTTAATGTTTTTATGGTATCCTGGGTAAATATTGCCTTTGACTTATTATGTCCAATTGTATTTCTAGATAAAATTTTATCACTCAAGAGGGGGTTCATGTGCCTTCATTAGATAGATGAAGTTCTTACCTATGTCTATGGTATCATATATTATGAATGATAATATTATAAGTAAGGGTGTGGAGCTTTTCTATAAAAGGTGGTTACAATTTGGTGCAATGCAATGAGAGACAAATACAATCATACACAAACTAACCACAATGGACTTTCCAGGTTGGGCATCGCAACGGTGCATCAAAGGGAGTTTGTGGAAGCCAACTCCTACATGATTCCCATGAATGGAAGAAATACCTGTGTGGATAGACAGATGGTGGCGAGGTGGGCCACTATTGAGAGAGCATGTCCTTAAGCCTATACCACCTGATTTAGCTGACCTTAGAGTCGAATCGCTGGTGAACCTACAATGGAACTGGGATGAGGAGTTCCTTAGGGAATGGCTTCCTCAACACCTCATGAAGGATATACTGAAACTCAGAATACTAGTAGTGGAACACGGTGTAGACGTTAGCGTTTGTGAACACACGGTTGAAGGAGGTTTCACTATGAAGTCAATGTACTATAAAATATCTGAAACCAGGAACAAACCTAAAGAAGGGAGGTGGAAGGACATCTGGAAGGCTAGGATAGCCGAAAGGATCAGAACCTTTGCTTGGATCTTAATGCATGAGGCACTACTTACAAATGTAAGGAGAGTACAAAGGGGCATGGCGAGCAACAAGCTATGTCCAAGGTGTAAGAATGATGACGAAACATCGATTCACACTATGCGAGACTACACTTTCCCGAAGGGGGGCTGGATCCAATTGCCACAAGGAGCAAAACTAGACTTTTTCACTATCCAAAATGTGAAGGAATGATTGGCTAAGCATCTATCAGGAACGGATGAAGATATCATTCACTTCCTAATAGCTTTTTGGAATATCTGGAACTGTAGGAACAAGCACATATTCACTAGAGAGGTGGTTGGGCTCTCTTGACAGGTGCAGTATGTAAGGAGAGAAACCTTGGCACAATTGGAAGCTTTCCATAGGAATCGTCAACTAGAGAATGTTATAGGAGAACATAGGTGGCAGCCACTGGAGCCAGGGTCCCTCAAGTTCAACTGTGATGCAGTAGTACTACCTCGTTTACTTTAGAATGTTTAATTAGTGACTGTAAGTTATTTTTGGATTTTCTCACAAGGGGAGGGCGGGATGAATAAGACAGCCTCTCGACTTCACTAATAAAAAAAGGTAGTTGATGTGAAGACATGAAAAAATAATATTAATATTGAGGATGTTCTAATTGTGTTTGAGTTCTTATATGTTTTTCTTGACAAATTACTAGGATCACCTCCAAAGAAAGTTATTAGTTTGATACAAACCTATTATAGGTACCATAGTGCTTTTTGCTTATAGGATGGAACCATCCTAGTTAAAACCTAAACTACAAGTATTGTTACATAATGAATTAATTTAACCTACTACATCATCTTGGGTCCAGTGTTTTTATAAATAACAAAGATGGTACAATGTCATTGTGCATTGATTATAGGCAGTTGAACAATATTATTATTAAGAAAAATGTAGCCTTTACTCGAGATGGATGGTTTAGTTAATCAATTCTATTAAGCGTTAGGTTTTTTGATAAGTTATATCTCATATCAATGTACCATCAATTCATGATAAATGGTACAAATTCACCAGTCTTGTTTTCAACTCCATATGGCATGAGTTTTTTAATATGTCTATTGGATTCACAATTCCCTTGCAACTTTTATGGAAATGATGCAAAATAATTGGATACTATATATATCCCAAAACTCTAGTATAATTTTTAAAATGATGAATGTCTCTACAAGACTCCACTATCCATGTATTCATGCTTTAGTCTCTCCTCTCTCTCACACACACAACCTAGGAAAACTTCTTGACATATCACCCATCCTTGTGCCACTCTGAGAAATGGTGTTCCTTGTTGATATGTGTAGTCTAGTCATTCCTCTAAATATTATTTCACCTAAGGCTTAAGATCCTGGCATGTTATAATACCCCATATTTCAAATCTTGATGTCCTTGGCAAGGATCCACTATATGACCTCATAATATGTTCCTCAGTTCAGTGCAAACCCACATTGGGTTATGTACACCCATCTTCCTCTCATGGATATCACCACTAGGTTGGATCCATCTTGCCTTGGTATATAGACATTTCCTCATGTGTGGGCATCATAAATAAAGAATAGAGTTTCACATAACCATGTAGACTCAACACATATTATATGGGTTCTATCTCCGATACCATTTTTGACTAGTAGGTTTGCATCCAAGTCTTTAGTATAGTCATTAGCAACAATGGATGGCAACACAAACCAACATTTGTGTATATAGTGTGCTTTGTCATCACTCACGTATAGACTAGGAAAATTTCCCAATAGATTACTTGTCATAATACTTCCCCCGATTGAGAACACTTACCAATTTATGAGACTCCTACAAATGGTGTTCACCTTGTTGATACATGTAGTTAAATAATCCCTTTTACAATTATTTTTATCCTTGGTATCAAAATTTTCTATTGACACTCCATTTTTTAGTCCAACTGGTCTAGCATCTAAACAAATAAAATCATGATAAAATGTTATTTTAAAATTACTAATTGAATTGGGTTGAGAAATGTGAACAAACTTCAAAATCAAAACCATAATCCCCAATATTTGGAAGGGAGGTGCTACAGGTCAAGTTGGATTGGGAGATAGAAATGAACATACTAATTCTACAAGAAATATCTCGAGGGATGTTAGGATAAAAAAAGAAGATTTGAGCGTACTCAATAAATCAAGCCAACTACAAGGATTCAATCTGGGTTCATGATCAATTGTCAAAATACAACTCAAAAATGAATAAGATTGGCAGTCATCCAATGAATTCATCTAAATGTCATAAATATTTGATCATTGGAGGTCACAAAGCACAAATTTAGACATTATATAGCACAACAGGGAAGGTTTCCGAATAGCGTGGACATCCAAAGAATTCAAAATCTTCTACAGACTACCTTTCTTGGATGTTGTCAGTGACGCCTCAACCTGAGAGAATTCCATAACCTAGTCAATGAGGATGATCTCTTCAGATCAAAACCCGTGCAATATACTCCAAACATGCACCCTATGTGATCATGGTCATATTTTGGCTCACATGTCACCATATCCCGACCGAAACCCTCATGGGGAGTGAATGAAAGCGAGGTATCTACTAAGGGTTGGTGATCCTAGATCTCTTGTCTCTCCCCCTTTCCAACACAATAGTAGTGTGACAATATGAGAACCAAATGTTGATAATCCTTGGTATTATACTTTTACATTTAATTCTTATGTTTCATGGTATTTTTGTCATTTTAATTGTACATAAGCCTTAATATACAATAAAATTAACAAACCTCATTGGGATTTTGTGATACCTTAAAGATGTGGGGTTCCTCATTTCTTTCCCATGTGTAACTTGAATCCTTACTCGATCTTTGATTAGTATTGTGCCTTGTCCTACTTTTTGAGACCTTTTGATAACATTCCTCATTTTAATTAACATATGGCGGAAATTATTATTCTCTTTTAACTTCTTTGGTTTTCCTATCTATCCATCGGTCTCTCATCCAATCATTTTGGTTGTTGATAACTCGCGTCAAAACCACAACATAAGCCAACGGGGATTTTAGTATCATCGTTGTTGTATATCCTGGTTAGGTCTAAGTTCTTTTTTCTTCTTAGGATTTTTGTTAAGGGAGCTCACCACATGCATGACTTGAGGTATCTCGCTTTTGTTTATTAGTTTTCAATGTATGGTCTTTTTTGTGGAAGGATTTTTGGAATGGAAAATGATATACGTCCCAAAACAGGACTAGAAACTAGAACCAATTTTGTCCTCTAGCAACCTATTGTACTAGTAGTTGCACACTGCCCCATTTTCTGCTAGCACGGTGTCCAAAATACGACAGGACTGCTATAGGTTGAACAAAAGGATGGGTACCTGGCTGAAGAGGGAGAGAGAGAGGACTGGAGAGAGAAAGAGTTGTTGCAAAGAGAGAAAAATTAGAAGAGCTATGTTTATTTTGCTAATAACTTTCAAACCATTATGTATTTTTTAACGAAAAAAATCAGTTGGATTCCTGATGAAAAATGCATAAATATTTTAACATGCAATCTAAAATAAAGGAGATGAGGGAAGTAGTATCATTAACTTATTTCTTTAATCAAGTTATTATTTCTGAATAAAAGGACAAGTAGCTAGCTGAAAACATAGAGAGAGTGAGAATGAGAACTGGAGAGAGGAGTTGCAGAAAGGAGCGAGAAAAATTAGGAGATATATATTTATTTTTCTAATAACTTTCAAACCGTTATGTATTTTTAAACGAAATAAAAATTGTTAGATTCCTGATGAAAAATGCATTCTAATAAGACTAATTTCGATATTTTTTTAAAAAATACATTCTAACAAGACTAATGTCGATATTATCTCTGATTCGATGTTTAAACTGTTGTGTTGTTATCTCAGACCCGATATTTTATTTTTATAAGGTAGAGAGAATATGAATAATTTGAGGGAAGGTGTGTCATTCGTCTATTACCTATGGTGTAGTTTTTGTGGTTCCTATTTCATTGTGCTATTATGATCCATTTTATATTTTTTTAAAAAGAGAAAATATGAGGAATATGAGTGAAGTAGTGTCATAAATTTGGATGAGAGAGAAACTAAACCCATTTTTTATATTTCTCTCTCTTAAAACAATAAAAAATTGTACAAGAGATGACAAAAATTTGTCTAGGGATAATAAAAGATTGGCCCGGCTATAATAACTAATTTAAATAACTAAATACATCACTTCTCTCCTATGACAATAAGTTGGACCAAAAGATAATAATAAATTGGACCAGAGGTAACAACAAACTAAACTAGAAATAACAATGATTGGACCAGGGATAACAACTAATTTTAATAAAATTAATTGCACTACTTATCTCCTATTCATCATATTTTCTCTCTCTTAAATAATACCAAATTGGGCTAGCGACAACAATAAATTTTACAGAAGATAACAACATACTGGGAAAAGATAACAACAAACTAGAACTTAGAATAGCTAAATTTTTTAAAAAATAATACTTCCCTCTTATTCATTGTATTTTCTCTCTCTTACAAATAAAAAATTGTACCATAGATAACAACAATCTAGATTGGAGATAGTAAATAATTTGACTAGAGATAATAAATAATTTGAGTAGAAATAACAAAATAATTGACTAAGGATAACAACAAATTATAAGAAAAAATTATACTAACCAGATGACAAACACTTTGACTAGAGATAGTAAAAAGTTTGACTAAAGATAACAATTAATTTTAAGAAAAAAATTATACTAATTGGATAATAAAAAATTTCTATAAACAATAAAAACTTTGTCTAGAGATAACAAATAATTCGACTAAAGATAACATAGAATTTGAGTAGAAATAACAAAAAGTTTGACTAGAGATAACAAAAAAATTGACTAGAGATAACAACTAATTTTAAGAAAAATTATGCTAACTAGATAACAAAAAAAAATAGAGATAACAAAACCTTTGCCTAGAGATAACAAACAATTTGACTAGAGATAACAACTAATTTTAAGAAAAATATATACTATCTGCATAACAAATAAATTCACTAGAGATAACAAACAATTTGACTAGAGATAACAACTAATTTGAAGAAACAATTATACTAACTAGATAACAAAATATTGACTAGAGACAACAAAAACTTTGCCTAGAAATAACACACAATTTGACTAGAGATAATAAAAAAGTTTGACTAGAGATAACAACTAATTTTAAGAAAAAAATATAGTAAGTGGATAACAAAAAATTGACTAAAGATAACAAAAAATTTGCTTAGAGATAGCAAACAATTTGACTAGAGATAACAAATGTTTGACTAGAGACAAAACCTAATTTTAAGAAAAAATTATACTTACTAGATAATAAAAAAATTGACTAGAGATAACAAAAAAAATTCCTTGAGATAACAAACAATTTGACTAGAGATAACAAAAAAATTAAGTAGAGATAACAAAATATTTGACTAGAGATAACAAAAAATTTGTCAACGATAACAACACACTAGATGAGAGATAACAACTCGATAAAAAAATCATTACGATTGACACTACTTCCCTCCTCCCTCCTATTTTCTATCATCAAAATACGTAAAATTATAATGAGTGATATATTCAAAACATCGGACCAATAATAAAAAAACTTCAGATCAGAGATAACAATTTATTAAAAAAATAAGTTAGTGATACTACTTTTTTCAACTTTTTATTTTATATTGCATATTATATTTTTTAAAAATATGTTGACATTAGTCTTATTAAATTATATTTTTATAAGAAATCTAATAATTTTTATTTTGCTAAAAGATAACTAACGGTTTGAAAGTTATTAACAAAATAAATATCTCTCTTATTTTTCTCTCTCTATATAGCCACACACACACTCTCTTTAGTCCTCTCTCTGACACTCTCTTATTCTTTTTATTCCAACCACCTGCTCTCTTCTTTTTTTCTCTCCTCTAACAACCCTCTCTCCTCACAGACATGTTTTCCATCCAAAAGATGCCAGTGTCTCTGGAAGACCACTACTACAATGGCGTTGCATTTGAGTCTGTGCACTAGAAGTAAAAAAGGGTGCAAAATCTGATCTGTTATTGGTGCTATATAGTAAAGCTCTTTTAAAATAAAGAGACTAAATATGGGTCATGCCCTGTGTTTTGTGCCCCTCGAGGTCCTAAACTCCATCATTTTCTTATGTGTTGCCTTTTCAGTGAAGAAAGGCCTTTGGAGTCAAGAAATGGTGGGTGGGTTGTCTACTCTCCTTGCCAGGTCCTTTCTTCCAGATCTAGGCTTTTATCTACGAGGAGGCCATTTTGTGTTTTCTTTATTTAAACATACAACCTTGGGCCACTCTTGGCTTGGGACCATAGTTAGAACCATTACTAACCCACCCTCAGGATCATCGATCATCTTCATTCAAGGGGTATCCTATAACCCGACATCCTCCCCTTTTGTTGCATGAGCTATTTCTATGAACATGATTGTATGTAAGTCGTCATGGTCACACTTGATTCGATTTCATGCTAAAGGTGACACATCCGTGTGTCCCCATTGATAGCCTTCTAATGCCTATTTTATTACCATTGAGGGTTACTTGTGTCCTGTTTCTATATATTTTTTTGTTTTTCTTACTGGAGACTTTTTCTAACCATATAAAATGTATATCCATATTTATTTATTTATTTATATATAAAAAGTAGAAAGAAAGAATTTTTTGGGCATCCACCTAGAGTAAGCCCCGTCCCAAAAGCCTAAAAAAATGGAGTTGAGTGATGAGGCCTCAATGATTTGATACTTGGTTGTTGTTTTGTAGGATTCTTAGAGATTTTTTTTTTGAATAAAAATGCTTGAAGTAAGTTAGATTTATGTTTTACAATAGTTGTGAGCATCCAACATATCGTGATTTTGAATGCCCTCACCATGCATTGTAATTTTTTAAAAATGAGTTTTGCCTTTTAAAAATAAACACATTACATTTCACACTCTCGCCTTCTCTTGGGAACAAGTACCGAAGTGGAATGTTCACATTGCACAACACAAAAGATACATCAGTAGAGGAATGGACCCTAAGCAAGTTAGACAATCTTTATCCCTACAAATGTCCAATCCCGGGGACCAACAATTTAGTATATTCACCCTCATCAAGAGGTATATTGAGGGAAACACCCTATCTTGGTGAAACCAGAACCTATGTCAGGAAGAAGTATTTTGTACCTTTGTAAAGATAAGAACATCCATTTCACCTATTGTGGGTACATGTGTGGAGAGATTGCTGGGATATTTGTTAAAATTATGCGGGCTAAAATGGAGGAGATTCTTGTTTTAAAGAACATATAGAGAGTATGATAAACTACTTTCTCAAAATGCATATTAGAATTAAAATATTGCAAAACTTTGTACTCTATGTTGAATCCTTTTTCAAAACCCAAGACAACTTCAAAATTTTGTCAAACTTTTAACTCCTTCATATATCTTTTTTTACAAAATCCAAGAGAAGTATTAAAATTCTTCCAAAATTTTGACCCCTTGTAAATATGTTTTTCAGAAACACACGTTACATCAAGCTTTACTAAGATATTTATATCGATAAACCCTATCAAAAAACCCAATATCGTATCGAAACTATCATGAAACTATTGAACCCTTGGTAAACCTTTTTCTGAAAAACAAGATAGAGTCAAAACATTGTCTAACTTTTGTGTAAAACTTCTTTTCAAAATCACGTGCTAAATCAATCCATTATAAGGTATATATCGGTTCCTCTCTTTTGATCAACATAAATGTCAATCATTAGAGAGAAAACCTAAACCTAAACCCATATTAAGGAATAAAACACCAAATTCTCAGAAAACATGATTAATAAAAATACAAAAAACATAAATAATTTTTTTCTTTTCCTTTCTCATTAAACCTTACAAACCAATGTCACATTATTACAAATTTTATTAAACTCCATAAAGTCAGAATAAAATCTTATTGCTCATAAGCAGTTCAGTTTACAATAGATACATGTACATCAAAAACACAGTTAACAAAATATATGAAAAACACAAACAATTTTTTTCTTATCCTTTCTCATTAAACCTCATAAAACAATGTCACATTATCACAAACTTTATTCAACTCCATTAAAGTCAAGTCCAAATGTTCTTTCTCTTACGCAACTTAGTTTAGAACAACCACATGTGCATCAAACAAACTCTATTTACATCCCAGCTTGGGAAAGAGAGAGTACATGGACATTCTAATCTAGATTATTCTATTTACTTCTTGTTTTTTATGACCTCTCTAACAGACATCATTATACCTAAATCAATTAAAACAACCTCATGAGACTCATATGAACCTCCATTGAGTGGATACCTCCCACTAAAGCTAGGTACATGCATTGACATCAGATTAAGTATATTGAACTTATAAGAAACTTGTATATATTACAAAGTCCACCAGATAGTTCTAGCATTTAGTGCATCCATTTAATGACAATAATCCAATCAATGAGATAGATTATCCACTTAGGCCAAATTCAACTTTAAAACATCTTTAAGAGCATGCATATGAAAAAATTGATGGATACTACTTACTTCGGAATGATGACCATGTAGTATGAGTAATAATTGAAGATATAAACAAATTGAATCAACATATAATAATAACATCATCCTTGTAACACCCACCAGCCAGACCAGGAACACATCCTGTAGTCCTAAATAAGACTACATAAGCCATGTGTACCAAATAAGAATGCCCAAATAACAAATGTATAGATATCATATTCAGAGAAGCTATTAGATACCAACATCAACCAATTGTCAACATCTAAGGTCATATTCCAAACCAGAAAAATAAGAATAAGTAAATATATTATATTTTATAAAAGAATGATTAATTTCAACAACAAGAAATATAATCTACAATGGTAGGTCTATCAACCAGTTGTAAAAGACATGGAACAAATATTTAACTCATATTCTACATGGGTTGTCATGTTATTCTCGTTTTCCCTAAAACTACTTAGCTTGTACCTCACAAAGTAGAAGTCACTACTACTAATTCTCATGTTAACAAATGACCATAACTATCTTAGGGTTTAGTCCTCCACCCTAAGACGTGAACAATAGATCCTGGTCCACCATGCCTAAAGAGGCCCAAGTCCTCATCTTAGGCTAACAAGGTAGGAATAAACATAATAGTATAGCATAATATCACAGATCATCATATTTCACATGGTTAACCATTTTTTTTACATTAGAGTCTATTCCTCATGGACATAAACTTTCACTATAGAGGATTTAGGGTCAGAATCACACCATATGGCTCATCACTAAGTCCTGGTGGTCTAACCTTCAAGGTCAAGATCCACACCCTGAAAATCCTTCTCATAATACTCTGATTACTACAAGGAGATCCATTTCATTTCCCTAGTTTGGCACTCAGGGGAACTCACAGTGTTCAAGGCACTTAACTAGATGTGTCAACATATCACTTGTTATTAATCCCTTTTTACTCATCTTAAAGAAAATCCAAATCATCATATCATATGTCTATATTCTCATTCAAATAGAATGACATATCGGGTTAACAAGAAAGACAAACATTATATCAAGAATTAAAATGATCTATGAATTACAACATTTATGTTTCTTTTCCATTTTCACATCATTCCATATGATATATCATCAATGAGATATCAGCCCAAGATATTATCTAATCATCCAAAATTTACCCTACACATGGTTTCTCAAATGTAGTTAATGCATGTTAATTTTATCTCAACATATTTCTTATCAATTCATTCCATATCACTATTATCATCAGGTATTCAAAGAGACATTAGAACTAGAAACAATATAGGCAGACAGACATCTTATTCCATCCATCATACTCAATAATAGGTTTATCATGCAACATATACATATTACATCCAATTGCAATAGATGTAATTAAATTTCAAACATAAACATGCATAATACACTATTTTCTCCTCTTATATTATTTTTGCATTCTTCAACTAGGGTTACTAATCAACACATGTTTGATTTTCATTCAAAGTTCATCATAATTGACCATTTTTAGAGTACACATATTCTAACAAAAAATTACAATCAAAGAGCACATTCTTGTAAATCAATTCACATCATTGAACCCCAACTTGTAACTGATTTGAACTAGATTTATATGCATTCCGTAAGTCCTCATTTGAGATCATTATTCACTAGCATTACTCAGGCCATCATTTTAAGGATAAAGTTAGGTTCTTAGATCAATTTATTGCTTTCATCATTTTCCCTTCATTTTATATTCATTAGTCTTAACTTCTTGCATTTCGTGTTCACTACCTATCTTGTAATAAATCATTCCAAAATTTACTTAAGCATAAAGTTTCTCACTCATTGAAATCATTTATACTCCAATTTTAAAGCAAATAGATAAAAGACTTCCTCATACTTACTTTATTAATATTTTATTCATTACATATCATCACAAATTCATATCACTCTTGTCCATTCCTTATATTGCATATAAGTACATATACCATGTCATGTGATTCATAATGGAATTTTGGTAAATATTAGAAATCCTTCTATTCCTTATCAAACTCTCATATTAGAACGTACCACGTATTAGGGTTACTTCTTTTTGTCTCTAAATCTCTAGTCAACTTCTGAATTCATGATTATGTGTCTGGTATACAAGACTTACATCCATGCTAGATTTACACATTATTCCATATATTATACTAGAAAATGTGCTTTAATATCAAATCATATTGATATGACTTATCACATTCAACTGAAGTAATATTACATACAATTAAGCATTTCATTGCATTTACAAGATAATATATAAGTTTAGGCTTTATGTCTCATTATCGTCTTCATACTTAATTTCTAGGGTTTTCAAGAAGTCATCTAAGTATAGTATATCATAAGAACCTTATTATTCAACAATCCCATCCAGTTGCACATGGATTCATTAAGGATATTCACACACATGGAAACCCTAGTTTACGTCTCTATACAATTCATCCATCAATTATAAGTATGCATTGATTCATTCGCTCATTTGAGTCAATCCCTCAACACAAATCCTAGATAGGAAAATCTCCATCACGAACCCTCATATTTATCCTTATGTATATGTCATATTAAATCTCAATAAGATTCGAACACACACTTATGTAATTCATTCTAATACAATTCAAATATGATTACATATAGGTCAACTTAATTTCCATGCATATCATCCAATAGGATGATTATAGGCAATACTCATTTAAAACAAAATAGTTATATATACAAGACATTATTCATAGAATTTGAACCACTATATCAGGAACTAGTAAAACATAAATAAAAGAGAAAGTATCTAAATCACTATCAATTATTTTCGCAAAATCATCCCAATTGATTTCCCAATTGCATAGAAATATTAGCCATCATCTTGATTATTTTAGCCAAAAAGAATTAGGTCTTAAACATGAGTATAGAGCTTAAGAGGGAGATAAGTAATCACATAAGGTACCAAGAAACTTAATAACATTACATAAAATTTGAATTTCTAGAAATCCATTAAGGTTCTAGCAATTGAATCCATTTCTTCCTCCTCTCAACTCAAAAATCCTAGAAAAGGAGAATAGAAAAGAAAGAAAGAGAAAAGATAGTGATTTGTTATCATTTTGATTCAAATGATAGGAGGGAAGAAATATATACATGTGAGAGAAGAATCACCATGAAAACCCATCTTGGATTGTGAACTTACATGAAGTTGTAACCTTTAGCAAGCCAAAACTCTAATTCAACATCTTCGGTGATTTCTCCTTTAAAACCCTAATTCTCCTTGTCTCTCAAGAATTTGGTATCTCTAATAGGAATGAAGGATTATGGGAGAAACTAGGGTGTTATGTTAATCCTATATATGGATTGAGTTTCTTAGAAAAATTTCAAACAAGTCCAAAAATTGTTTTCAATCTTCTTTTTCTTTATTCGGTATGGTTGGTCGGATGAGTTGTTAATGAAAAAAGGAACTCAGCCGACGCCGCACTCTGTAGGACTCTAATATCATTCAAAATTTATGCAAATTTTACAAGATATCTGAAATGGATTTTATGATCTATGAGTATTAATTTGATTTGGATGCATCAACAAAAAGATAAAAATCAAATACCAGACTGCTATACTTTAGTTTGAAAACATGGTCGGCCGAGTTTGTCTTGGAGAAATGTGGACCAAAAATCAGTCATAAAAGACTAAAATTTCAGAAATTTTGGAAAAACCATTTATATATAAGTTACCCAAAAATCGGTCATAAAACACTAAAATTTCTGAAATTTTGGAAAAACCATTTATATATAAGTTACCCAAACAATATCCAAACTCCAAAGAAATTAAATTTATAGATAAAATACTAAAAATCATTTAGTACTTCACTATACTTATCACATTTTTAATCAAAATTCTGAATTTGTCCAATTATGATTTTCCATTTCTCTATCCCTAATTATTTGAAACAAGACATGCTTTGAGTTACTCATTAGGTTCAAGACATGCTTTAATCAATATCATTACCCCCTTTCCATACAAGGAGAAATTTTTAACAATGTAAAATTATGCAGTCTACTTGAAAGTCCATTCTTACCAGGGGAAACTTTAAAGATACCTTCTTTAGGCTTGTAAATCCTTCCACTTATGAAGACAATGTTACACATAAGGGCCTACGAATAACTAAGTGACTCCTCGGTGAAGACCTTTCATGCTCCATTCATGTGTAGGCTTTGTGCCATATGATAATATAAAATCTTGAGATAATACTCAAATCATGTTGCATGACATTTATGACCTCATAATATAGTATGGATGCCATGGATGCCTAGAAAAAGAGGACAAAGGTCACTGTGCTTCCATGAACAACTAATTATTCAATAGAAGTGGGCATCAACCTTTATGGCCATTGTCATTGTACCCCACACCAATTGATCCTATGGTTGATAGTATTCCAGTCTCGGGGAGTGACTGAGAATCTTAGATAGTGAATAAGTCGATGAAGTTGTTGTCATGGATCCTTCTTAAAAGTTTACTCCCTTCAATGGGCGGTATTTGAGAATGATGTCTTATCCCTTGATTACCCATTTGGAATGCCCATAATGAACTTGTTGTTGCCTAGATATCCTACTGATGTGCCAAGCATGCAACATATGTTCATGAAACTTCCCACGGTGCTAATAGTTCAACCAACTGGTGGAGGGTTCAAGATTCAAATACAACCAACTGATCTAGTTGAAGGCCGCACATTTAAGGATCAACCACAAAAGAGGAAAAAGGGGATGGGACCCAAAAGTCTATAATACGAGATCTCTCCTCCCATACCACTCAACATCATGCCTACCTCCATATAAGAATATATGGATATACTAGAAGTCTTATCCCCAATATGGACTACAGATAGACATCACCCAAGTTTCAGGTTGCCCATGCTGACATCAGTTCTCATGCCATTCAAGAACCAATGGAGATCACATTGGATTCACAAGAAAAACACCTAAAAAGTATATAGCCCAAAACCTAGAACAAAAAAAATTGGAGGACATTGATGCCTACTTCTTAGAGGCATGCATTCCCATAAAATTTGAGGTCTCTATTCTTGATGTACAATGTGTGTGGAAAATAATATCTCTATATTTGAACTTAATACTTAGACATGGTAGTGCAAGATGATGGAAATATTCTAATCCGGATCTTCCAAAGGTCACAGAAAGGACCAACTCTGGCATGTTACAACTAATAGAAATTATGAACACTGAAGTCACGAGATGAGTTAGGGAACCTCTTATTATGCAATATACATGGAACATATACCATCTACAAACATATATGACCATGAATCCCGCACAAAAAAGGCTAAGGTATTCTTTATCGATTTCATTGGGATATGGAGGGAGTTGGAACCATAAATTAACAAGACAACTAACAAGGAAGGTATATGTATGGTCTTTGAATTAGCTTCCATGGTGCTATCAGTCATGGTGACATTGTAGTCCTACAAATAATTTGTTGAGCTTCTCTGAGCTTGAACCAATATAAAAACCTGTATCATAAAAGGGGTCTACAAGAAATTCAGGCCCTCCCTCCATATTTCTAGCAAGACTCGCACTACGGTGGGTTGAAACATATGGATCCATCCATAAGCTCCATTACATACCTTAAACATCTACTATAAACAAAAAGATACATCCAATCATAGCTTCTATAGTTACCTCTCCTATGTTAGAATTCATAGGCCAACAACAACAAGTTGATGCAAACCTAGCAAGGGTCAGATGCCAATTGCTATGGTGGATGACAATATTCTCTCCCATTTGAACCACAAGTACAAAATATGACATCTAGAACTACAATGGAAAGGAACCCTAAACTATTCAATCAAATGAAAGAAATACTCCAAGGACACCTCTAAGGGTACAATTTCATAAATGTTCACCTCAACAAGTTCTACATAGATTTACTCCACTCGGGTGCACTTACACCTCAATCTTCCCCATTATCTAATTTGTGTTATAATTTCCTATTAAGTGTTTGCTTCCAAATCTACTCCCTAACAACTTCAATTCTCATACATAAAATGACTACTATCGATATTCATACCACCTCATAAATGTTTTTCAAGATTTAATGAATGATGATAAAAAATTATTGATGATGAAAAACTTAAGCTGACTCATTACCCAAAATCAACATATACTTGGTTTCTAACTCCCCTGAGAAATTGGAGCATCCAACTTCAACAAGAAGTGGGGTAAAGATGAGTGTTATATTTCTCTAAAATATACAAGATATACTTATGGAGGTCATATTGGACATATAACACACGAATGAAGTCCTAAAATTCATGATTATGTTTGTCACAAGAATGGAAAAATTTTCTTAGTCTACCTTATAAACTACATAGAAGAATTCTAGACATACAGAATGTAGAGAAACAACAAGATTGACTACATGTTGAAGCATGCCCTTAGCAACAACCTCTTTCAACTCAATTTCGCATGACAAAACCACGAGACCAACATCAATAGAAGGTTCCTTAGAAACCTATGAAACCAAAACAAGTCGAGGGCTTCTAAGTCCCCCAAAGTGAAAACCAAAAATATGCATAAGTGAAGGATTCTCCACCTTGCACAATAAAGATCCATAACCCTCTCATATGTCACTTGTACCGACTTGAAGGTCATAAAACAAACATTTCATTCCTTACAGAGGGATATCATCTAATATAGACAAGACAAGTTATATGTCTTTAACTGTTCAGAGAAATTTATCAATTTTTAGTGTTGGGTGTTTATTAGGGCCATCAAAGTACCAAATAAAATAAGGACATAATCAGTGCAATAGATCGAAGAGAACCCCACAAGACCTCAATAAGTGGGGTGATTTCAACTCAAATCATATTCTAGTAGCCTCCCACACCAATGAAGAATACCTCCTGCATTCCCTAATAGATACCAATTATGAATCTGCCACCATTGACACATCAAAATGTTTTTGTAGGTACTTCATCCTAGTCACATATTGCACTAACAATTCATATCTAAGGCATTATTCCCACAAGGAAGGCCTCAACTCTCATATAAAAACTAGAAAATCCCAATCTACCAAGTCTATCCAAAGATCTCCTTAATTGACAATCCTGTCATTATGTGATACACTACTCATTGAACTAATTGATGATAAAGGACATAAAAAGGTCACCACATATGTGGGATAGACATTGACTCCATATATAACTCATCCAATGAGAAATCCATGGTATTTATTCATAATAAACCTATAAATATGTTGGGGTTATACAAGCTCAAGTGGTTCCAACACTGCCTAAATTTTTGTGTTCCCACATCAACAAGAAAAGGGTATATCAATATACCATTTATAGTGACATTAGAGGGTTCCATATCTAATACATCATATTATGAAGTACACATAACTAAGACATATACAAACATCTCAATGTGGGACTTTATTCTAAGCTTACTGATCCACTAATTGACTATCTTGAAGATCCTAGAGGGTCTGTTTGTTCCAGAATATATCAACCCTAAGAAGAAGGTTGACACCATTTCTCTAGTTGTCAAGTCAAAGATCATCACCTTCTCTTAAGAAGATAACCAACATGCATTAGTTCCAACTTACCATTATATATCATGATCAAATATGAGGACATTAAGGTGCCCTCTTATTTTTTGATATTGGTGTTGTTCTCAATGTCTGCCTATTGAACACATTTCACACACTTTACATTTAGTCTAGATAAAATTAGGCTACTAGAACCATCATGGTAGTATTTTACAAATCCCCTAATGAAGTCATGGTGAGGTCCAACTATAGATACAAGTGAGACCAAAGCTATTCATAGAGACATCTATAATCATGGAAAACCAAGGTCTCCTTCAATATCTTGTTGTAAAGCGCATGGATACATAAGAATAAGGTCATACCTTCCGCTCTACTCAGTGTGTCAAATTCAAGATTGCCAACACTGACATCAATGTCACAGGAGACCTCCTACCAAAAATAATGGATCCAATAAGATCTGCAAATATATACTTGTGCTCCACTCATGGTTGGCCAAAATGATTAACAATGTACCCAAGATATTTTTCTTGTTTTCTTTTGTCTAGCATGATCACAACCTTTATCCTAAAGAACTAACACACAAGGGCCTATAATTGGGCCAATGTCTAGGAAAGATACATCAAGGCGTAGTAGAATGCATATCCATCCTAGAGAAGCATTGTATGAGGGGACTCAACTACAAGGGAACACCAGGAAGAAGGGAAATCACCTTACTTACTGGTCTCCATACTAGAATGTAGCCACAATAAGGCCCTAACGAGTATTTGGACCATTACAAGAAGTGAAGCTCGTAGACATTCATTGTGGCGTGAATTGAATTTCATAATAACTAAAAATATGCACACTTACATAACAAAATCCTTGAGGGAGACCACATGGTTACCCCTAGACAATCATCAAGAAGAGCGAAGATTGAATAGAAGTATTTGTCATTTGTAATATGCCCAAATCCACTACAAAAACCATCAACAAGATGCAAGATGAAAAAATCATTAACAACTATTCCATAGATGCGTAAGCCATCATCACTCTATGATAACTCAGTTATCAAGAAATTCAAAATAACCAAATAGAAGTTACCATCCTAGTTATTTCATTAGACTCCTATTCGAGTCTCTGGAAAGGCATGTTGCGGTCATTGCAAGAACCTTCATTCGAAGTTCAATAAGACAAATTGGCAATCCTCAATCACATGCACCTAGTCCAGTAGGAGCCATTTAAAGGTGTTGTGACTGTCCTCTTTAATGAACATCTTGAAGACATAGTCATTCCAAAATACATGACTATCAAATTTCATCTATTCCACATCACAAAAAAAACTTAGACCAACAACATGGGAATAGGATCACTCCCTCATGATGTGAAAGTTGGTATCACCATACCACTTTTAGTGAATTTTTCTTTGATAGATTTCCTCCTATATTGCAACAATGCCTTTTCATGGAGCTACCTTGACATGACATGGATTTATGAATCATTCTTCTTACATCAAATTTTGACCAATCTAGGGATGTGTACCATCAAGTTGAAGTCTACAAGTGTTAGACCAGAATGAGAACTGAAAATACATGAAGAAGTTCAAAAATATTATAATCTAGCCTTCCGTGTCATATACAACTTGGTTCCGTAATATGAACGTCGTGTCATATACAACCTGGTTCCATAATATCAAGCCAATCCAAAACAAATACATATGTGTCTACATGTATGTTGATTATAAGGACCTCAATCAAGTCAAATCAAAATATGACTAACTACCACACATTGATGTTCTTATGGATACAAATATGTATGGTCTCCTCACTAGCATGGATGGATTCATGATATAAGATAGAATTATGGTTGAATCATTGGAAATGGAGAAAACCTCCTTCACTATAGAGTGGGCCACTTTCAACTACAAGGTTATGTTGTTCAAACTCAAGAACACATGTGCAACATTTCATCAGGCCATGGTATCCCTCCTCAATGACCTTAAAAATGACAAAGAAAAGTCGAAGTAAATGAAATGATTACCAAGTCAAAGCAATACTAAGATTATATGAAATATTTGAAAAAGCTATTAGATAGACTAGCTATTTTCTATGAGTGAATACAACAAATTATAACTTCAGTGTCACATCTAACAACCTATTGGGCTACAAAGTTAGCCAGTGAGGTATAGAGGTTGATTTATGGAAAACAAAAGATATCATTGAGTTACTCATTCTCGAATGAAAAAAGATATTATAGTCCTTCTTGGAAGACTTCAATACATCAATTAATTCATCACAATACTGAAAAATGTTTATATACCAACCTTCAAGTTGTTGTGAAAGATTTCCAATGGTAGTTGGAATGATCAATGTTCAAATGTAATTAACAAGGTAAAATAATGCTTATCACACCCACCTATGCTTAGACCACTAGTGAAAGGTGATACTATGATCGGGAGTCTCTAAATTATTGAAGAAACAATGGGAGAAGTCCTGATTTAGAAATATAAGCAAATATATCATTAATTAAATGCCTAAGAAGTTCACCTAAAATAAAAGGAAGATACATTCTAGTGAAGAAAAACTATCATGATTTAGTTCATGCTATCAAGAAATAATTTTATTATCTAGTTCTTATAATAAATTGTCACGATCCTCTATGATACCTATGCAATCATCCAGCCCTGATTGGAGTATGTGCCAAATGGTAGGTTTTTCTATATGACTTTGATATCATGTATGTCCCCATAAAGATAGCTAAATTCTAGGCTAGCACATCCATTAACAGATAATCCTATGTCTTATCCAATAGATAAGGATTTCATTTTCCCTGATGGAAACATCAACATGGTTGATTCCACTATAGCTACTATGTCCAATCATGATGATATACAAACCATGTTTTTTGAAGGTGCCTCGAACCAACATAACATTGGTTGGTGGAACTCATCAATCTGGTTGGAGAGTACATCCCTATCACCCAATGACAATATTATGATTCCACCAACAAAGTCACTAGGTAAGAAGCCTACATCTTCATCCTAAAACTGATTAGTAGGATGGGCATTTAAATGCTTTATGTCATTAGTTACTCTCTACTCATTGTGTCACACTTCATTCATGAGTTAAAGACACAGAATAAGCTTCTTATTCATTGCCATGAGATCCTCTCAAAACTAGATGAGGAGTTTTAGAATATTAAATTCACTCTCTATAAGTGAGCCAAGAACACATATTGTAAAGCATTTGCAACTTATCATCATGGGTTGACATTCAAAATGCAAACATCTTCATGTATGAAAGTCCAAGCACTCCCTCAACTAACTTATTATATGCAAATCAAAGCAAGATCTTCAACAAGGGATGAACCATGATTCCATGACATTGAGTAGTTTCTTAAAGGAAACCCCTTTACTAAAGGCACCTGAAGACGTAGTAAGAAAACAATACAATGCATGGAGGTAAACTACTTCTTGTTAGAAAATATTTTGTATGAAATATCCACAAATTGGATGCTTCTACATTTTCCCATCATGATGGTAGACAAAGACTTCTAGCTAGTAGACCACAAAGGAGTATGTGGAAATCACATTAGTATAGTTGCCATCGCCAAGTGTAATTTGTATCCTTGTCTAATATTGGGGAAATATTGAGTAAGGTTGCATGTAGTATGTATACACCTATTGAAATTTTTGAGTTCATGTTAGCCACATAGATACACCTCCACTCATCTATACACCATAAAATTTTTGTGTCCATTCATAGAATGGGAATTTTGCATGATCAAAATATCCATTAAATGTTTCCATCAACCATTACTTTGTATTCTATGTCGTCAATAACTTCATCAAGTTAATAAAATAAATCTTAGTCTGCATCACATCGACCTCATAGGTCATCATGTTCTTGCAACAATTTCATCACCTGATAAGGTTTTCTTAGCAAGGTCATCTCCAATCATTATGCCAATTTTATCTTGAAATAAGTATAATATGCATAGATTGTTTGACGTTAAGCATCATAAGTTTTATCCTTATCTACCCCGGATGAATAGAATAGTTTATGCAACCAATAAGAATCTCATCAACATACCAAAATATCATGTTTATTCCAATTTGGATTGGCATGAACAACTACCTATGGATCTTTGGCCATACAATACATCCATACTTACATCATTGGTGCAACACCCTATTCCCTAATCTATGCAATCGAAGTATCTCTACTTGTAAATGTTGAATTTCCCTCCTTGTTTATAATTTAAGATGTGGTCATCCATGGGTCATATTGGTTCAAGTATGTATGTACATGCTCAATGCAAGTTAAGAGACAAAACTTCATACCTTAAAACATGCACAATGCTAACAAGAATGGCTTTCTTGGTATTTTTGTAAAATGCTGCATACCATCAATTCTAGAAAGGCAACCTTGTGTTACGTATGTACTCAAACCAGACACTGAAGGTAAGTTCAACAAGAAATCAGAATGGCCATACATTGTCAACAAACCTATAGTGACATTGACAAACGATTACATGATATGAACGATGGCATCCATCTTCTATTCATCTTCCACTTGTGTCATTAGTTACTAGTTCTTATGATAGGGAAAGTGCACATGAAAGCATTCCATATTGATGGTGTAAATCCTTTCTCAACTTAGATGGAAACAATTGAGGAACACTAGAGAAGATGAGGGATAATCAACTAGAACATTGAGAGTGAGATAGAACATCACATGTATGTCATCCCCTACCTTATCATTTCAAAAATGTGAGTTTATTAAAATTCATTCACTTAATCGATCTACTCGTATGTCATGTCACTTAACAATATTACATATCTACTCACAATGATCAAGATTCTCCCTGACAGGCTATCTACTAACAAAATCAGTTTAAGCCCACTCGACTTGAGAGACTCCTATCAAAGAGCTATTTGTTGTTAAAATTTAGCCTTCAACTGAGCAAGATCAATCTTCCACCTCACCAACCACCCAAAGGGCACAAAGTGAAGACAAGTTCTTACAACCAATGTCCTTTACACTAGTGTTGATGGGGTTGATGCATGTATTACTTTGGAATTCCAATTATAGGAAGTTCAAAATTGGGAGATCCCTTTTCACTCTACATGCTAGAACGTTTCTCCCATCATAGGGCTCTAAGAACCATTTCCTATGAGTTATGTACTCATGAGTACACACCCCAATAGTTATAAAAAAAAGAATCATCAATTTTACACAAAGTGAACTACAAGTGAGGTATCGAGCTCATTTCACGGTATTCAGTGGGAATGTAAAAACTCTAAGCCTCATAGAAGAACCATAAAAAGTACTTGTAATTGAGTTTAACCTAAAAAAATGTATACCATATGGTCCAAACCTATGGAAAAAATATTGTCCAGAGTTAATGGGGCACAAAGTACTTATCTCTCACCAAGAAGCTAACACCATCCTGAGGGGAATTTTGGAGAAGAAAGGATGTGCAACCCCTATCTAAGACCACACTATGTATTAGGAATATTATTTGTAGTATTAGTGGAAGAAATTAGGTGGATCCCAACAACCCAAACTCAATATCCTCAACCACATCACCATCCCATTCCATACCATCATGAGTTGCCTTTCTTAGTAAAATGGCTATTACTATCATTTGGAGTTTTTAGTCATACAACTGGAATAAATATGGTTTGTGAATCCGATATGTCAAGAATAAAAGATGAATCGAATGAAGAATATAACTGTGACGTCCTCGGATTTTCTAAAACCCTCAGCGAGAATCCCAATTTAAACATCCCACATGAGGCTAAGAAGAAGAAAATCAAGGGAGTCAGAAGGAAACAACATCAGTAGCACATGCACATGAACAATAATAAAACCAAAACACATGTTCACCATTCAACATATAATTACAACATGAATTGTTACAAAATTTGATATTACATATTGAACAACAAACTATACATATACATGTACTACATCTAATCTACAGGATCTTAAGACAACAGGTCCACCTGTACATCAGCTCGCCACACAACTCTCAACTATCCTGGATCTTCAAGAGCATAACCACAACCTAAACAAAAAGATTACATGCGGTACACGTCAGCACAATATTCAAGAATATTGTACTGAGTACGCCTACGTGTCTTTATTTACCTCTAATCATATCTTGGCAATAAGATAAAACTAATATACTTGGCAGTAACAGAAGAATATAAGAAAAGCATATACTTGTACAAGGATATTCATTAACAAAAGAGAACACATATTTAAAGCACATTTCCATCATATATCTCATACATCTGCCCCCAAGGGCTTTGATGTTTTTAGGCCTTATGATCTACTACCAAAGAGTTTGAGATCATATTATGTGTGATCTACTACCAAAGAGTTTGAGATCTAACACATGTGATCTACTACCAAAGAGTTTGAGATCACTTCAATGCACTGTACTACCAAAGAGTTTAGTGCTATCATATGATGGATCAGATATCTTATATTTCATGTGTTCATAGCCATAAGTATGGAGAACCAAGCAACATAGCATACAAGAACAATCATTTCAATCAATACCATATGCCAAGCATTTTACTACTCATATAACACAAGCATATTGTATAATAAGCCAAGTAAGAGGTAATAGCGTACCTTGATCAAGAGAAACCTAATCATCACATATTCCTCATGTCATCTATAACTTTGGTCAACCCTGATTAAGACAAGATTACATATCATCATTAGGTTCCCATCATCTTATTATATCTCATCTTAGCCCTAGTTATATCCATTAGGGTTTGCTTATCTCATTAGGTTATATACATTATTACTTCTCTTCTTGACTTAGAATTATCTTACTGATGTCATTTTACAGATTATGGTCCATTATCTGAACATTATCTTCCATAGCATTTTTGTGCACATTAATTAACCCTAGGTTACATCATTAACCGAGATTAGGGTTTTATAACAAGTATTAAGATTCATCTTCATATAACATGCATTCTTTTCATCATTATCATCCCATAATTAAAACTGAGGTTTCATTTACTGATATGAGCTTACTCTGTGAATTTCATCATTTATTGAGCATGTATGCATTTAATACATTTTATTTAGGGTTATTAGCCCTAATTAGCCATATTAAGAAAATTACATGATTTGGCACATCATCATGACTATAACTGACATCACATGCATTATAAACATAATTACAAGTTTACTGGAATTTTCCATAATTTTCTGTCATCATTTAATATTTATTATCTAATAAACAAGCATTACACATCTTACATAGTATCACTGATATTTAAGCATCAAAAGACTGATCTACAGGTTCCAAGTTGTTCTACGCATTTTTCTGAGAATTTTGGTACCTTGTTTGTATTTTTCTGATGTCCGAGCTAATTATTACGATTTATTGAAGATCTGGGAGTTTCTGAGCATTTTCTTACCTTTTGGCCAATGGCACATTGCCACATGTCCTTGGGCGCGCAACTCCAGCCCTTTGCTTGGGTTCGGTCGGTTCTTGTTGGTTCACTACGAGCCGGCCGGTTCAAGGAATTGATTCCTCCGGTTCAGGGTTGCGGACCCGGTCTGCTCCCTTCCTTTCCTCCTCTAGTGACCAGTCCCTAGCGGGACTCTATTCCTAGCGGGCGCTGCTGCACAGGGGGACTCCGGTGCGCAAGCAAAGGAGTTGGAGGGCTCCTCATTGACTTCCAGGGCCACCAAAAGCTTTGCCAAAGCTCGCTCGATGCCGTCGGCCGGTCACCCATCTGCCCGATGCTCCTCCTCGTGGGCTCGCTCAGATCACCGTCGCTGGCTGCTGCCATGGCGGAACAAAAGGGGGAAAAACCACCCCGGTCATCCTCAAGCATGATTGAAGGTGTGGAAGCAAACTCGAAGCCTCCAGAAACTCACCCGCAACCATTGTTCGTGGTGGAAATGAGAGTGCAGGGTCCCCGAGCTCCATCTTCATCTGGAGCAAGGTGCCCTTCGGCCACCCTCAAAACCACCACGATCGTCCCTGGGAACAGCTGGGTTGGGTTCCTATGGAATCGAGCTTCCTTTTCCCCTCCTTCTCCTCCTCCAATCTGCCTTGTATCTCTGTTCTACATCCTTGGCCACTACCTGCTCTTGCGGTGGAGAGCCATTGGCAAAGGAGGGATCGTTCTCCCTCTACCGTCGCCCAAAGGACTGACTTGAGGGGTCTGGATGTGGGTCTGGTCAAGGCGAAGAGAACTGCCCACTCCTCATTCCTTCCTAGGCCACGAACATGATGTGGGGATGCCTGGAACTCGGCATCGTGGACTGCTCCACGATCTCCTGATCGATCAGAGGTAGAGGGAGGTCCAAACACCGTCTGATCACCATCTAAGGGTCAGGGTTTGTTCTCTCAAGGCTGGATCCGAGGCTATCCCCAAGCAGCCATCCCTGCCACTAGATTGGGTGTCTAGGGCTAGGATCTGGCCATGCAGACCCGAATTGAATAAGGGGTGCGTGACACCTATTAAGGCCATAAACTTAGGTCTATAGTTAATCAAATATACATATTAATTACCCAATTTCAAACCTCAATAACTTCCTCTAGGAACATCCAATTGCAACCAAATTTTAACCATAGCTTCCATACCACTCAAGCTACGTTCTACTTAAATTTGGTGACAAAACTCATATATTAGACCATTCAATTAAAATTCCTCAAAAAGGCATTAGAAGAGAGATCTTAATCATTATATAAATCTCAATTCAACATTCCAACTTTACCAAAACACTTGGAACTCTCATTATAACTCAAGATATGGATTCTAATATGTTATTGGAGATTTATGGATTTCAAAAATCCACTCCATCACAATAACATTCTATTTCATTAATCTTTTGTGGATACAACTTTATGAGAAAAAAATCACAAAGGCATAAATAAATCCTAAATGAATATATGGATTTGTTCCTTCCAATAGTTCACCCATATTAGTATTGATGATCTCCAAATGTGTCCAACTTAAAATGACACAACTCAAACCCTTCACAATGCCCTGGATCCCTCAAATTTTAGGCCCATGAGATATATGACCAATTTACTAACATGCTTAGTTAAAAGAACAACACCGTAAATAGACGACGCATAGACATGAAGCTTTCCTAAAATATGAGAAAGTAAACAAAAGAAAAGATAGGATGGTTATTCAATAAATGATGGTTATTCAATAGGATGTAATAGCAAGAAAGAAAGAAACAATATTAAAGCCTTTCTTATTACCATGCAAGTGTGTTTTAGGTGCATTTCCTTTATACTTAACAATATTTCATGGCCATTGTCCAGCTTCCCATTGGAAGGTCTATGAGGGGCATATGAGGCTCAAATCCTAAATTTCACCATATATCTATGTGAGGGACCTCAAGACCAAAGTCTATGAGCTAACCCTACTTCAACATGCCTTATGCCTTTACCCCAAATATTTAGACAAGTGCACAAGTTTTGTATAATGGACAAGTTCAGTTATATTAAAGATTTGGTCAACACATTTTAAGAGAAATGAACATTATAATAATAGGGAACAAGTAGCTTAAACAAGTATACACAACCAAGAAATTTAAGCATACACACATACAAGCAAGTTCAATACCACTAATATGGCCAGTAGGAGGATAAAGTGTACCTTGATTAGAGCACAAGATTAAACACATGATTAGAAAACCAAAAGTAGCACCTTTTACTAGATATTGGAAATTAGGTTATCATATATATCCTAACATTTCAAATAAGTTTTATTGGATTAATATCAAAATATTAGGTGTCATTAACTGTGGTAGACTTGATTTCTAGCTTAATTTCGAGGATGAAATTACTTTTAAATGTGTAGGATGTGATAGAGTGCTCTTTTGAAACCTTTAATGTCCAATGACATAAGTGAAGTCATGCATGTTGAGTTATTTGGGAGTCTCAAGCATTTTGTCAAAGTTTGGATGTCAAATGATATTTATATCATGATTAAGATCCCTAAGTTCATGCCTTTTTGGAATATTTAATTGAATGACCAAATAGCTGATTTTTGTCACCAAATTTTAGTAGAATGTATCTTGAGAGGTCGTAAATCTATGGTTAAAATTTGGTGGAAATTGGAGTATCCTAGAGGGAGTTATTAAGATTTGAAATTTGTGAAATGATGTGCATTATTTGGTGTTTAATAGACCTAATTTTAAATAGTTTGAGCCTGAGTTGGCTGTGTCACACCCATGGATCCTTGATTAGGCTCAATGGAAAATTCTTGGCCTTGGATCTTTGATCTAGTGGATGAAGGCTTGAATAAGGTGTAGCCACAGATCTCCAGTTTAAGTGACGATATCCTAGCCTCGAGTTTCTGATCCTGAGACGTCCCTAGATTTTCTAAAACTTAATCTAATGTGTGATGTTCAAATTGAAACCTCATCACAATGAGAATCCCAATTTAAACACCAAATATTGGGCTAAGAAAAATAAAATTAGAGGAAGTCATAAGGAAAAAATAGTAGCACATACACATGAACAATAATAAAACCATACAACACATGTTCACCATTCAACATATAATTACATAATGATTTGTTACAACATTTGAGATTACATATTGAATAGTAAACTTCTACATATACATGTACTACCACTAAACAATAGGATCTTAAGACGACAGGTCCACCTATACATCAGCTCGCCATACATCTCACACTATCTTGGTTCTTCAAGAGCATATGTCCACAAACCTAAACAAAAGATTATATGTGGTACACGTCAGCACAATAATCAAGAATATTATACTGAGTAAGCCTAGGTGTCTTTTTATATACCTCTCATTATGAATATTGGCAATAAGATAAAAATAATACTTTGCAGTATAAAGAAATATAAGAAAAAGCGTATACTAGCACTGAGATATTCATTAACAAAAGAGAACACATATATTTTAAGCACATTTCCATCTTATATCTCGTACATCTGCCACCAAGGCTTTTATGTTTTTAGGCCTTATGATCTACTCCCAAGGAGTTTGAGATCATTATACAAGTGATCTACTACCAAAGTGTTTGAGCTCACATTAATGCACTATACTTACAAACAGTTTAGAGCTATCATATGATGGATCAGATATCTTATGTTTCTTGTGTTCATACCCATATAACTATGGAAAATAAAGCAAGATATCATACAAGAACAATCATTTCATCCAATACCATTTTCCAAGTGTTTACTACACATATAATGCAAGCATATTGTATAATAAGTCAAGTAAGAGGTAATGGCGTACCTTGATCACAGATTTCCTAATCATCACATATCCCTCATGTCAACTCTAACCTTTATTCAACCCTGATTAAGACAATATCATACATATCACCATCAGATTCTCATCATCTTACATCTCATCTTAACCATAATGTGTCCATTTTAGGGTTTATCTTGGTTCATGAGGATATTCTCATAATTACTTGTATTATCTTCTTGGAATTAGGTTACTAGTATTATTATCCAATTATGTGTTGGATCAATATAGATTGTATATGTATTATGTTTCATATAAAGAGGTGCTCATATTAACCCTAGATTCCATGAATTCACCAAGATTAGGGTTTCATAACATGTATTAAGGGTCATCTTCATATAACATGAATTCTATGCATCTAACTGATATCAAAGTTCCACATTAGCTTCCAGTGACTAATATTAGGGTGTTCTATAAATTCCACCATTTATTGAGCATTTTTGTATTTATTGCATTTTATTTAGGGTTATCAACCCTAATTAGCCATACTAAGAAAATTACATAATTTTGTAAATCAACATCATAAACACTCACCTTAAATGGATTACAAATATGATTTAGGATCCAGTGACATTTTCTCATAATTTTAGGACATTGTTTGATATTTATTACTCCTGAAACAAGTATTTTACAACTTACATGAAATCACTGAGAATAGTGCATCAAAGGCCTAATTTTTCTATTTCATGCTGTTCTACACATTTTTCTAAGAAGATAACTGAGCTAATTATTATGAATTATTGAAGATCTATAGATTTCAAAGGTAAATTACCTTTTGCGGCCAATCTGGCGTCACCACGTTGCCCAAAGGGGGCATGACTCTTTGCTGGTCTGTGGTAGGGACCCGCCCTGGCTCAAAGGTGAGCCATCTGGTTCAGGTTGGTTCACATCTGGTCTGTCTGGACCCCCTCTCTCCTCTTTCAATCTGGCGTCCCTCACGAGTCCAACACCTTCGTGTGTGACTCAGTCCTCCACGCGAGCGTGCAGGAGTGGCCGCCGTCACGAGGTCTCCTTCAGGAGAGAAATTGGATACATTCTCCTTATTGTCGGGAGCTGGTCGTAGTGCCAACGAATTTGTCCGTGCTTCCATAGCATTGTCGGCTACCCTTCTCCTGGCTAGGCCTCCATCTTTCTCAACCATCTTCCTTTTAGATTGAGGTATAAGAGGTTACCGCAGTGCCCCCAACCTCACCTCCCTTCCTCCAGTAAAAATAGTTCGTCGGCCATGAAACCTCCATGATAGGCCAAGGATGGCACTAGAAATGGCTGGTAACTTCTCCTATAACATTCTTCCTCATTTTCCTTTCTTCACCTTCCTCTATTCTCCCCTCTACCTCCCTTTTCTACATCTCATTCTCAACTGTAAGAACCGGTGGAGAAGCCACGCAAACCAGGAACTCATTTCCCTACGCCCTTGGATAGAGAAGGTTTGAGAGGACCAGCTTAAAGTTCTCATCAAGTCCAAACTATCCCCTCATTCATAAACCAATTTTAGTCCACTATCTCAATGATGGATGAGGTTGGAGCTCATTTCATCTGCTACCCCCATGATCTCCAGTCTGACTTGGGGGTAGGGGACAAAATCCCAACCATCTGATCATAAACTCAAGGTTAGGATATCTTCACTTAAACTGGAGATCCGTGGCTACACCTTATTCAAGCCTACATCCACTAGATCAAAGATCCAAGGCTAGGAATTCTCCACATAGCCTAGTCAATCCATGGGTGTGACACTGCCAACTCAGGCGCAAACTATTTAAACTTAGGTATATTAAACACCAAATAATGCACATCATTTCACAAATTTCAAATCTTAATAACTCCCTCTAGGATACTCCAATTGCCACCAAATTTTAACCATAGATTTACTACCTCTCAAGATACATTCTACATAAATTTGGTGACAAAAATCAAATATTTGGTCATTGAATTAAATACTCCAAAAAGGCATAAACTTAGGGATCTTAATCATGATATAAATATCATTTGACATCCAAACTTTTACAAAATGATTGAAACTCCAAAAAAACTCAACATGCATGACTTCACTTATATCATTGGAAATTAAAGGTTTTAGAAGAGCACTGTATCACATACTACATACCTTAAAAGTAATTTTGTCCTTGAAACTAAGCCAGAAATCTAGTCCATCACATCATATACATCTTAAAAAAAAAATTTGTCCTCAAAATTAAGCCATCCTCTCACTTTATGGAAAAAAACCAAAAGGTTTTCATCCATATGTAGGACACCACTCCATGTGAAAATTATATAAAACAAAGCCCCATAATCATATCCAAAATAGTATTAGGATTTTTTAAAACATCTAAGGTGAATCACCCTTTCATAAAAGATTGAAACTAGGGTTTAGAAACTCTGTTTGTTTTATGACATTTCACATTTAGGATTTTGTTCCTCGTTCACCCAAACATTAAGATTCCAACATTTTTTTCTTTTGAAAATGAGTTATTTATAGCTAACCCATTTTTATCTTTCATCTATGTCATATCAAGATGCCAAAATCATTTTGTATTGTGCTAAATTTTCATATTATATTTAACATATTTATTAAGCACTAACATTATCACTGTTTGGCATATGTCATTAAGTTGATCTCATTTGTTAAGTTATGAGTTTGTTAGTGAATTCACCACTAGATTCACCAACCATATTACATCATTACAATTCATGAAATATGCATCATTAGTGTCATATCAGTGTACTTTCTCATATTAGGTTGGATACTCTATTAGAGATTCATCATGAGATTAGACAACTATTCATATTATCATCATTATTCATGTATATGGTTAACCATTTATACATAAATATCTATCAAACCATCACTAGGGTTTTCCACCATGTCATATTCATATGTAAAATCTCAAGATTAGATCACATTCTTGTCTATGTTATATCATGGTTGTAC
Organism: Alisma plantago-aquatica; assembly: GCA_963693085.1. NCBI lineage: Eukaryota > Viridiplantae > Streptophyta > Magnoliopsida > Alismatales > Alismataceae > Alisma > Alisma plantago-aquatica. The sequence goes on along the minus strand of OY856409.1, from coordinate 582,001,004 downwards.
TAAACCAAATTATATGAGTGGCTCCTCAAACATATTTAAAAACTTCATATAGTCCAATTGGGGTTCTGCTGACCCATATCATGAGGGTAGTCTTGTACTTAGCTTCTCTAAGTAGACTCATCTTTGTGAGTATCTCATACTTATGCAAACTCTTTATCATCCCTCTTTGGTCTAGGGTTCATGGGTGTACCTCATTGGAACAAGTGATAGCCTTACAAACTCTAGCCACATAAGCACACACCAAAATATGCTATGAAATTCTCTTCATAGGTTCTATACTCATGAGACATGCTTACCCAAAACTATATATATATATATACAACCACTAGATTCCTACAAGGAACCACCAACCCGAGCATGAGAATTCACAGAAACTAACACAATTGCCTCCTCAAGGGTCTTGGGACCTTCTCCCTCACCTAGATGGTAGGTTCTCATATTCATAAACGCATATGCACATATATAGACAACCTCTCTCTGTCTCTAGGGATTGGTCCTCCTAAGGACATCTAGGGTTCAACAAGACTATAGGAATCCTACATAAAGTGACTTAACTCAATCATTCAAGAGTATTCTAATTTAGGACATATCATAACACACATTTCTCATAATTCTCATATCTTGGAGTTTAGGTTCTATGACCTTCTCCCAATGTGTCTCACTCTCTCTAGAGTTAACCCTTAAACTGGTCCCAACACTAGAGGTCCTCCTCCATAAAAGATCTTGAGGCTCATGCTAACTCACAACCATGTCTTAACTTAGATTATCATATCTCATAGAATCATACATACTAGCATCGTCAATCTTATCTCAAATCCTTGAAACTGAACCTTAATACTTAAAGACAACATTGATCATCATAAACTAATTTATATCATCTATATAAGACCTAAATCATATCATCAAAACTTATTTAATCTATTCCATCTATCATGTTTTCTAACAAGGCTTTATACATCTAATCTAGAACTACTCTCTCTTCAATACTGATGTCCTAAACTTTCACTTAGGTTGCATGACCACCTCCTACTCGTATAGGTGTGGGGACACATTTTTGTAATACTTACATATATAATAAAATATTATATAGTTTTTCCCAGATAAAACAAGAATCAAAGAAAACTATCAAGGTTCGATCCGATTGGGATCAAAAACCAAATCCAAAATATGAGTGTCCCACACATAGTATAGAGTACAGTGCCATGAAAACTAGTGAAAAGGGTGAGAACAAAGTGTATAATAGTGTAGCCACCTTAGACAACGAGCACCAAATGCCTAGGATTTCTCTTCTCTTGATGCACATCATTTCCAAATAATGTAACGTCCCATATCGCCACATTATGAGGAAATAATGTCATATTAGGACTTGATATAAAATAAGCACTAGTCTAGACCTATCTTAGAGTCTAGGTCAGATATAGTCTCTAAAAGACGACTAATATAACAGTAAAGATTATTAAGTTCAAGGTTTTGTTTATTTTTAAGTTGTATAATGAGCAAATGTCAGGCTTTTCTATTGTTCATGCTCTGGTACCACTTCTAACTGTTGGTATGTATGATCTGAGAGCCAATCATGGGATGATTGGTGGGATACATTAAGATTGATTTGATGAACATCAAAGGCAAGCTTCCAATTCTTTCTGGTTCAGTCATATGAGAAAATGATAGAAAATATTGAATGTCTAGATAATGACAGTACTCAATGACGTATGCTTTCAGGTTATGGACCTGAACGATGAGATCATACATATGCTAAGAGTTTGTACATTCTTATTATGTCCCTAGTCAGATTTCATTATGGAAAGTAGATAGACAACAATGACACACAAGATTAGATTGTGGTGTTGGCTGATGACAAAATCTCATTAGTCATGATATCGAGATATCAAACCAAACACATAGGTACTTGTTAGAGAACAAGTGTACCAGACAAACCCACCATGAGTTTGGCATATGGAACCATGACATGGTAGTCACAGTCAGTTCTCACAGTGATGGTGGTGAGTATGATTCGTTGACATGAAATCACTACACTCAACACATGTCATTGGGTACACTTCGACATCATCAAACGCAGTCCTGAAACATGGGTTGTTATAAATGTGATGATTGGGTGGCTTTGACACATGGGGCTTTTGAGGGGTGAGTGATAGATAAGGGATTTGTCCCTCCCGAGGGAGTTTGATATCCATGGCCACTTGATGAGTAGGATTGAGATAGGTGTACATGCATGTGTGAATCAGTATGTGATATTGATGTCATACATATCTCCTCCAATGTACTCTGAGTCAAGAAAGCAAATGAACATTGAAAGGATGACTGTTCCATGCCTTGAGTTCATTCGGGTTATCAGTGGAAAAGGAATTATACATTTGTTATAACACCATTCACAGATTGTAGGATTGAAAGTTGTTCTCCAACTTTCCTTTTCACTTGGGTAGCACTGATGTGTGACTAGGCACCACTCTTTGCTTGTGAAGTCATAAGTGTTATAGACTTTCACTGCCAATGTGAAATGGACCTGCAGGGCCACACACATAGGATTTAACCTAGAAGAGGAGTTTATCCACAAACGATGTTTAAATTGATTGATAAAGGAGTTTAGTAGTTCAATTAAACACTCATTTAATTGATAGCTCAAAATCATAGTGTTCAATGTGTTGGACCAGATGATTAAGAGTATCGAATTGATTGGAAATGCAATTGACTGATTTTCACAGTCTGCTACCCCAACCAATCGACTCATAGTGATGAACCGATCGGCTTAGGTTGATGAACTGATCGGCTCAAAGTGGTGAGACCATCAGCTCATGTGTCATGAAATGATCAGCTCAATTGTTGAACCGGTCGATTCGCATGACCAACCGATATTGTTTGAGAAGTCAGAAGACTATTTTGCAAATACAAATTTGTTTCACTTGTACAAATTCAATATGGACAAGGACTAATATTTGATTAGTTGGAAATGAACATGGAAAGTCAATTTGATTTGGACCAGGACCATGAACCGATCGGCTCAGGCATGAACCGATTAGCTCAGGGCCCCAAACAATCGGTTCAAGTGGTGAACCGATCGGTTCAACTACTGTAGTGTGTCAATTTTGTGGAAATTTTGAACCCTTCTACTCCTTATTAAATCCCACATTTCCCGGGGTAAAGAACCCTATCTCATGACCCTACTATATATATACAGGTATTGGGGGCTTCTCAAATAACAACAACAACACAGAACACCATTTACTCTGTAAAGTTGTCGTTCTCTCTGGTTGTGGTAACCGAGAGAGTCTGAGAAAGTGCTACCCGATAAGGGATGCACAACAAGGGAAAGACAACTGTAGAAAAGCGACTGGTGGCAGGAGAGTGTGTCGGTGGCTAGTGCGCCGATAGGAGGGTGCGAATCCTTCTGATTCCTTGTGGGACAAGGAGATCGAAGTTACAGGTGGTCCGTGTGGACTACTTCAGAGGTGGGAGACTTCTGCCACTCAGAGGACAGTTGTCAATCTCGACAGTCCCGGTGAGACCAGGAGTTGCACAGACACCATACAAGACTAGAGGTGAAGACCGCATAAGCTGTGAGGTAACATCATTGAGAAAGCCTCGGGAAAAGGTATGTCTCTACAAACCATCCTTCCTATTGTATAGATGTTGATGCGATTCCTTCATTCTGGGTTTGGGGAGAATTTTTTTTTTGTTTCCGCTACCTTCTCTGTCTCCCTCTAAATCCCAACAGTGGTATCAGAGCCACATCAATTGCTCTATTCTTTAGGATTATCGATGTGATTGATTTTGGTTTGTCACCTTTATTTATTGCATACGATGCGAATAAAATTGGCTTTATGCATGTCCAATCTTAAATCCACAAATCCCAATATACATATATGATATGTAATATGAATGCACTCAATATGTGTTGCCTGTAAATGAGTTTTGTGGTGGATATATCGTGTGGTTATGGCCAATAAACCCTATGTATGTGTGCTTGTTTGAATGTGGTTGCTTGCATATCAGTCTGCGCACCGATTCCATATCTCTTATTCCTGATGTAACTCGAGATTTCTTTCCTACCTTTGCTCCCCTCGAATGTAACTCGGGGTTTCCCTATTCAAATGTAAAATATGACAAATCTTTTATTTCCTGTTATGTCAAAGACCGGCGAACATCCTGGCGATGACTATGATGATCGGTTCAAGGTTTGAACTGATCGGTTGGCGTTCCAGATGATCGGTTCAAGGACTGAACTGATCGGTTGTTGACCAGTTCATAGAGCGATATGATCAGGTGGTGGCCATGAGGAGATGCACGATGACTAGGAGAACCTATCGGTTGGAGGAGCCAACCGATCGGCTGGTGGCACCCAGACGACTGGCCAGGGTGAGAAGGTCATTCATGTGATGAGTTGATCAACTCGGATGACTATAGCACTTCATCATGGATAGGTTGCATGTGATGTAGACCTAGATGACCGTGATTCCTCTTGGCTCAAGGAATCACATTAGGATGACCATAATCATCGGTTTTATCATTTCACATGTTTTTTGTGGGATATAGCATGTATATGATATGTACTATATATTGTGGTGATTGGATATGTATATGTACCTATAAAACCAAATCCCTCATTAAATATTAAAGTTTTAGATGACTTCCAAATGCAACACACATGAAAAGCTTGACCGGCCAAGTATGGGAACGCCCTAGCATGGTGCACCGTCTATCTTGTGGAAGCGTGAAGGATGAGTATGTGGGTCTACCCTAGCAGGGTGCATATTCATCATGTTGGCTTTGGGTCAGACTTAACAAGGTGACCTAGATAGGATCTAGCACCTTGAGGCATGGAGGTGATCATGACAAGGAGTTGCGCATGACATCTTTCAAGTGTTGCATATGATGCAATTGGCAAGAGTTGCCTACCTGGAAGATCTAAGTTATGGGTGACAACCCTGGCTGGTCCATGACTCAGAGGATTTCAGGATCTTGACCCACTAGAAGATTGAATGCTGCAATCTTCTAAATTAATGGTGAGGGCTATCAATTTGAACAAAAATAGTGGGAGTGATAATTAGTTAAAGTCCTAATTATATCGTCAACCTTTCAAATCAATCAAATAAGTCAAAATTGAGTTTTGGACTAAATTGCATATATTTCCTTTTGTAGTACAAATGACAACAATCAACAATCATTTTTCGTTGTGATTAGTCCTTGAAAAGGACAAGTTGAATGAGACTAACTTCCACGACTGGTTTAGGACATTGAGAATTGTTCTCACTCAAGAGCGAAAGCTATATGTCATGGATACTCCAGTTCCATAGGAACCTGCCCCTACCACACAAAAGGCAGAAAGGGATGCTTATAAGAAACATTCTGAAGATGCCATTGATGCAAAGTGCTTGAAGTTGTGCTCAATGAACCACAAGATGCAGAGACAACATGAGAACATGGGTGTCATTGAGATGATTCAGCATCTCAAGAACATGTATGAAGATCAAGCACGGCAAGAGAGATATGATGTCTCTAGGGCGCTGTTCAAGTGTGTCATGACAGAAGGAGATCCAGTTGGTCCTCACACACTAAAAATGATTGGGTATGTGGAGAACTAGACAAGAGTGGGATTTCCCCTGAGCCAAGAGTTGGCTAGTGATGTGATACTGCAATCATTGCCAGAATCCTACAGTCAGTTTGTGATGAACTACAACATGAACAACTTTGACAAGTCGTTGACAGAGTTGTTGGGCATGTTGAGGACAGCCAAGGCATAGATGAAGAAGGACAAGCCTAAATTTGTGATGATGATCAGCAACAAGAAAGGCAAGTCCAAGTGCAAGGGCAAAGGCAAGGCTAAGAAAGGTTCTGATGCTAGCCAGTATCCCAAGTCATCTTCAACTCTCATGGCCTAGGGAGACGTGACCAAGAGAGGCAATTGCCGCCATTGTCAAAAGCCATGACATTAGAAAAGGAAGTGTCCACTCTATATGGAATTACTAATGAAGAAGGAGGCAACGAACATCTCCACTTGGAGTTGTCATGAAATAAACTTATAACACTTTTGAGGTATATGATACCAAGATATAAAGTGTAAAGCACCCAATAAATGGGGCAAGTGTTGCCGCCATAGATAGGAGTACTTTAGTTTATTTTCATCCTTTAAGGCATGTAATAGAGTTATAAACTGCTATTTCATATTTTCCAATGGATAGAAACACCTTATTCTTACATATTGTATGACAATAATGGCAATTAATAAAGTTGATGTTTCCTAATGGCAATGCCTTGTTTATCTTGTGGTACTTGGTATGCATAAGATAAAATGATACCTAAAAGTTACTGATAACTCAAACAACAAATTAGCATTATTATGAGAAATTCATTTCTAGTTTCCATATGATGGATAAGTTTAGACTCTTTTGGTTAGAGAACCAGTAAGAGACATGAATCTCTTAGACATGATTAATCAATCTTCACTAGTGGTAGTGGGAGAATGATTATCCTATTAGGTATAATACATGTGATGTATTTACATACCTATTAGAGTTAATGCTAGTACTTCAAACAGTGTTTAGAGAAATACCAATATATCTTGAAGTGTTCAAGAATATCATAGATGAAGTACATATTTGGTAAAGTGTTAATTCTTGATGAGATCAATGAATGAAATACTTGGACCAAATGTTTAAGATCCTTATTGTGATGTCTGTCTTACGAAAACAAGATTAACTAATGTGGAAGTGTTCACTAAGCAGCGGATTACCAAAAATCACTAAAAATTAAAACCTTTTTATCAAAAGATCCATTGAAGGAAAACTTTCTCACATAGAACCAAAGTAACATAATTACATTCTTGTTCACAGGTACATATTCTGTATCATCTCCTTTTGAGAATTACAAGCATTAACTGTCCTGTCAAGCTAAACACAGGCAGTATAAAATCTTGAGGCACTAAGCCAAAATCTCGAAAGCACTAACTACTACTCCGAGGACCTGAGAGTACAGAGATGACACATAGGACTCTATTTACATCTATACAAGGCATAACAACCAGTGTCTCCACCTAAGACTTCACTGCTCTCTCTGCTACTGCTGTTGTTGTCCTTCACCTATTGAAGGATTCCTGCCTCCTCGCCCGCGTCCACCTAAAAATGTGATTCCCTCGGGGGGTGAGACAATTGTAAATTTCCCCAGCGAGAGATATAACTCTCCGCCAGAAACATTATTATTGCATCTTAAGAAGATAAATATACACAAAGGAATTATATTTGTTTGGTAGCAGATATTTTCATGTCTAACAGATTAGAACATTATTCTTATCAAAAGCATTATAGCTATAATTTGATAGAACAACATGTTACTTATCCTTTAAAGAATATGAAGAACATGTATAACACTTATTCACTAAAGAATCATTACCACAACATTTACTCTCTCAGGCTTAGATCATATATCTAAGGCCTGGCATTGTTATTGGGGAGTCATGGCCTGTAGCCATACTCTTTTCACACAGTGTTGGGATCTTAGTCCCTCATCTCATCAAGTTCATTTCCACTTCTTAACAAGTTCATTGTCATGATTATAGAATCTAGGTATTTAAACCCTTATCTCATCATAGAACACTTGTTATCACTTATTAGATAACTTCATACCTTCAGGTCATCTGACCAGGGACATTATAAATCTTGCTACACAAAGTATTGCACATAGTATACAAAGTTCAATGATTCTTACCACACAAAGCATATGAAGCTTATAATGCCTATAAAACATTTTCAGCATACAGAACATCATAGCTCATACCTGGCTATGCTCATCATCTCAAAATACCTGCATGATCAGTGATCATGATGCCATTACATATCAGTACTATGCAATACAAGGGTTATCTTATTACATTCATAACCCATTAGTCTATATTTGAGCTTCACATAGGATTACTCTGTGTTGGAACTTCACATAGCATCACTTTGTATTAGGGTTTCACATAGAAGTACCTTGTATTAGGTTTTCACATAGCATTACCCCATATTAGGGTTTCATATAGCATTACCCTATATTAGGGTTCACATAGCAAGGAATCAATATGGATATCATAAGTATTCAATCATACTTATTTATTCTCATCATTCATCATTGAATGAATTATCAACACACATCATAAGTTTCTTTCTCATCTTTATAAGAATATGATCACATCATAGTTTATAGGTTTGAACTAACCCTTTCATAAGGCATGTTAGCCTACATTCAACAGAGTGCATTACATTACAATGTAACCATTGACATGACATATCTCATGTGTCATTCATCCAATTATCCTGGACTTATAACTCATCAAGGTATACTAGAATTAGAGTGTTGGATGTGATATCAATCATATCATGATATATCACTTCCCTCAACACCTTATCTTACTTGAGTTTATACACTTAGCTTGTATTAGGGTATTCCCCATCCTAATACTTTATGCACCAGTTCATCACATTTATCATGTAAAGTAGTGATCATTAATCACTCACTTAGAATATACAACCATTGCCAATATTATGGACTCATCCTTAAATTAAGAACTATTATTATAAGGATATCCATAATCAATCTCTCTAGGTGTTACCTTTGTCATAACCTTAACCACTATTCCATTATTAGGAATAATATTCTCCATATTTATAATTTGAGGATTCACCTAGAATATTCCATACATTTATGGATTTCACATAGTATTACTCTTCAATAGAGTTTCATATAATCATCCTTCTATAACAGGGTTTCACCTAGTATTATGTGAAATTAGGATTTCACAACACATCACCCAGTGATAGAAATTCACATAGAATTAGTAGCACAACCCTATATTAGGGTTTCATACACCTTTATCCCATTTAAGGGATTAGGTTTCACCACTCATCCATGTGGGGTTTCTCTTTCCTCATACCCAAATTAGGGTTAGGATATACAATTCCCATTAAATTAGGGTTTCCTACATTGTTACAACAAGTTAAGGTTACTTCATCATCCTGGATTTATAATAACACTCAGCGTTGCCCTAGATTAGGGTTTCACACATAGCATTGCTCTAATTAAGGTTAGGGCTCATTGATTAGGGTTTCATGATCTCATTATTATGGATCAAACCCTTACCACATAGTTTACTCATAATGAGAGAATTAGAGCTTAATTATATAAGCATTCATACCTCTCATTCTCTCTCTCATCCTCTTTAGGATGTTAACTACTCCAAGATTAATCTAGGTCAACTCTTCACTTGGGTACACATAGCTAGGGTTAACCTTCACAATCATTATGGGTCTACATCTTTAATAATCACATAGCTGATTGAACTTTGATCATATGAGATGTCCAAATGGTCTAATCAATTAAACCATCACTTATATAAGGAATTGACCAATTAAACTTTCAATTCCATAAAATGATCAATCGGGTTAACCGTTGAAATCTTCAAATGAATTAAGTATCTAAATAGGTTCACCATATTGAACCTTCAATCACATGAGATATTCAAATGGATTAACCATGTTAATATTCACAAAGTTAATTACTTAGACCCTCAATTATCTTGGTTCTTATACATCAATTGGTTGAAAACCGTTTGAACAAGTTGTACTTGAAATTGATTAGACAAAGTAGGTATTGAACCCGTTTGCACTTTGGGTCTCCAAAAGGTTTGGGATCATTTGGTCCCAAACGGTCTTGAGACCGTTTGGCCATTATTTCATCAAGATCCAAGTCAACCAATTAAGGTCTGGATCATTGGATTGATCACCAAATCAGCAATTGATTACACTTTAACTTAGTAACATTGGATCATCAATTGCTTAACCATACTCAACCTAGACCTCCAAATGGTCTTGGGTGACCTCCAAACGGTCTTGAGACCATTTGGATGAGCTCCAAACGTTCTTGAGACCGTTTGGCTCATCCAACCCTTGGATTCTAGTGAACAATCATTAGGATTTGAGCCATAGAGTTGATCATCAAATCAACACTTAGTTGCAAAGTGATTTGATACCTTTGGACCTTCAATTGATCAACTATACTTAACCCCAGACCTCCAAACGGTCTTTGGTGATCCCCAAACGGTTTTGAAACCGCTTGGGTGATCCCCAAACAGTTTTGAAACCGTTTGGGCCAATCAACCCAAAACATCATCTCAATCACTTGCAAAATCAACACTTAGCCGATTAGGGTTCATACCACATATTTGGATCTTCAAACACATATCCATACTTGACCCTAGACCTCCAAATGGTCTTGGGTAACCCCCAAACGGTCTTGAGACCGTTTGGGTGATCCCCAAACGGTTTTGAAACCGTTTGGGCTAATCAACCCAAAATCTCAAATCAACTCATTGGAATTTCAGCACTAATTTCAATTAGGGTTTGCCCAATTGATTAGCGTTCATCTTATGATTTCTTGGGAATTAATCCATAAAATTTGGTGGGTTATTAACCAATATCATTAGGAACAGTAATCTCAAACGGTCAGCCCTTGTTCAACCCTATAAAACAGTTTTGAAACCGTTTGCCCAAAAAGGCAAATAAATCAAGTTGAAAATCAGCACTTAATCCAATTAGGCTTTGCCTAATTGATTAGCCTTCAACTCATGATTCCTTTGGAACTAATCCATAAAATTTGGTGATTTATTAACAAAAATCATTAGGAACAGTAATATCAAACGGTCAACCCTTGGTCAACTCACTAAAATGGTTTTCAAACCGTTTTCCCAAAAAGTTAAATTAATCAAGCTGAAAAATCAGCACTTAATCCAATTAGGTTTGCCTAATTGATTAGCCTTCAAGTCACGATTCCTTAGGAGTTAACCCATAAAATTTGGTGAGTCATTAACCATCATAATTAGGAACAGTAATATCGAACGGTCAACCCTTGGTCAACTCACGCAAATGGTTTTGAAACCGTTTGCTCCCAAACGGTTTCAAACCGTTTGGTCTAAAACGGTTTGGTGAAACCGCATGAGCAATTAACTCAAAACCGTATGAACCATGATTTCTGTGGAAAAAGTATCTAAGATGATGTCATCATCATCTACCTTCGTTCCTGAAGTTCTAACAAGTTCTGATTTCATGAAATAACCATTTTCAACCAGCAATTAAACAAGATAATGAAGGAATCATTGAAATTGCAAGATTAATGCTTGAATAACAATGAAAAAGGGTTCAAGTTATAAAACCCACCTCCAATTGAGCTCCAAAGCTCCAAGCTCAAGTCAAAAATGGTGAATGCAAATCCTTTCACTATTCCAAGGGTCGTCCTCAAGCTTTGAGTGAAAAGAATTGGTTAGAATTGAAGAGGAGGTCGAGATCTGAAGAATTCATGCATTGATTTTCGATTTTCACCATGGATTCAAGGTGAAAGGAGGTCAAGAACCTTAACAACAGGTTGGGGGTCGTCCTCCTGATCCTCCCAATCTCCCTTGGTCGTTTCCCAAGCAAGGATAAGAAGTGCAAACGAAAAAGCCTTTCATTTGGCTTGTAAAGGGTCTTTTTATAAGGAATTCAAGGAGAGAGAACGTGCCTTATAAAAATTCATTTAATCCCAAAAAGATGGCCGCCTCTTTCCCCCTTATCTTCCTTAGGGATGAGGATATCTTGTTTTCCTCTTATTCCTCTCAATTATCTATGATTTAAAGAAAAGCAAATCAAGCACCTTAAATCATATTATATTAATATCCATATGTGAGTGGATATTTCTTTTTCATATAAAATTGTGAGTGAGTTATCCACTCCCTTGGATATGCTCGTGACTTTGCAAGGCTTTAGGCTCATCCATACACATCTGAATCCAAACATTTTAATTTTGGTTGAAGGCCCTTCAATTACATTCATTTTTGCCCTAAATTGAATTAGGGTTTCACTTAGGATTAAATCTTGATTATTTTAATATCAAGATTCTCTCTCCTCCAACTTAATTCAAATGAGGCGCCCCTCTCATTTTATATGCTCTACATGATGACAATAAACATTATGGACCTTATTGAAGTGGTAATTTGCATATTGAACCCTATGTTTTGGGTAAATTGCACATTATACCAAAACTAGGTTTTAATGCACAAGGATTGCTTTACAAGCTTAAACTTGATGCCCAAGCTTGTAAAAACCATACCACTACATCATATTCATTCTTATGATGTCTCAACATCAGAGGAATATCTTATCATGCAACATTTGCAATTTAACCCCTCAAATTTGGAAATTTGCACTTTAGTCCAAAATAAGCAAACATTGCTTCAACATTGTTTAAACAGGACCAAAATTGAAACATAAGTTTCTCATGAGCCCTAAATACTTTTACCAAGATAAGATTAAGCATCTAATCAACCTTATTAGGTAAAGCATCTAGGGTTAATTCATAACCTAGGTCAGGGATGTTACAAATTATAAACCCCTAACAAGGATTTCGTCCTCGAAATCCCAAATAAGAAGAGGAACCGATTATTCATTAATCATGCCCTCAAGTCTCCACATCTCATCTTAATGTTGTGGAGATATCACGAATTCTGTAATTCACACACAGTTCCTTTAATTAATTCAACCTTATCATTGTTTATGTTTATGCAGAGCATAAACCCCTAACATATGATATCCATATTATTGAAAGAAAGAAGCATAAAAGAACATACTTCAATAATCACTCAAGAATACTTATCAAAAAGAAAAACATATATATCTAACATAGATAATTCACTTAGAAAACTCTATGTAATTGGGAATGTTCACATAGTTCTTCCTATTAGTTAGGAATGTCACATAGCTTTTCCCTTTTTGTTTAGGGTTGGAATTGCACAAAGCATCTTCCTTTATTGGAATTGCACAAAGCATCTTCCTTTATTGGAGTTGCACAAAGCATCTTCCTTTATTGGAATTGCACAAAGCATCTTCCTTTATTGGAATTGCATAAAGCATCTTCCTTTATTGGAATTGCACAAAGCATCTTCCTTTATTGGAATTGCACAAAGCATCTTCCTTTATTAGAATTGCACAAAGCATCTTCCTTTATTGGAATTGCACAAAGCATCTTCCTTTATTGGAAGTGCACAAAGCATCTTCCTTTATTGGAATTGCACAAATCATCTTCCCTTATTGGAACTGCACAAAGCATCTTCCTTTATTGGAATTGCACAAAGCATCTTCCTTTATTGGAATTGCACAAAGCATCTTCCTTTATTGGAATTGCACAAAGCATCTTCCTTTATTGATTCCATATTTCTTATTTCATGATACTCATTAGATTGTATCATAATGACTTCTTGATCAGAGCAATCAAAAAGATATCAATCTAAGAGTTTCCATACTCACCTTATCATCAATAGTTGTATACCTGGCCAGGGTATATAAGTATTGGGATATTAGGTAGTATGCACTTTATTTTCTATCATATTCCTCACTTTTCATACCATTATACACATAATTTTACATTCTTGAATTTTTCTTCAGGAATTACTTCTAAATCTCCTCTTTCAATACATAGATAAAGGAGATTATAAAACATTCTAAGAAACACTGAGTAAGATATAAGTTCTCATTTCCCTTGTGTCCTTATAGGACTAGTCAAAGGAAGTTAAAAAACAACTACTTTAATATCTTTAACAAATAGAATCATAATATGAAGTATCAGATTGAATATATTTCATTTAAGTATTACCCCTCAAGGTAACTTATCACATTAGGTTGTTTTCAACACATAGTGTCCAGTTATCTCATGTTGCTGCTTTTGCCTTATCTTAGTGGCTACTGCCCTGGTGCACTAGGCATCTATTGCACCGGTGAAACCAAAAACTTTGGCTTTTCAGAATATTTAGGCAAATGTCTCTAAAATTATAGAGACCTTACCTTAATTCTCAGCTTATTGCCCCTCCTTGGGCACTACCATCACATATGTACTATTTGTCCAAACTTATGGAAGAATCTATTTTCTCACCATATATTAATCTTTCCCACATTTCCATTGTTCCAACATGACCATGTCACTCAGGAATCCTTTCAAAGTCTAACATTTATGCATTAAAGACTGGTAACTTAGGTTGTAGTACTAGTATCCAGTCTTCTACATGCATTACTGTTGACCTATCCTGCCCTTTAAGAGCATAACATAGGATTCTCTATCCTGATTAGGTCAAGGTGGGAATTCTCATGTACTTGTTATCCTCTTGCCTGATCCCATGCACCCTCTCCTGGTGCAACAACATTGCCCTTAGCAATGTGTTCCTCATGTTCTCCAGTCATTTTCAAGTTCTTCTTCTCCTATGTGAGCAGAAGATACTATCAGATAAACTGGAACACACTTAGAACAGACTCTACAACCTTAGTCCTATGTCTCTGTAGACTCAGCGAACCTAGAGCTCTGATACCACTTAATTGTGATGTCTGTCTTACGAAAACAAGATTAACTAATGCGGAAGCGTTCACTAAGCAGTGGATTACCAAAAATCACTAAAAATTAAAACCTTTTTATCAAAAGATCCATTGAAGGAAAACTTTCTCACATAGAACCAAAGTAACATAATTACATTCTTGTTCACAGGTACATATTCTGTATCATCTCCTTTTGAGAATTACAAGCATTAACTGTCCTGTCAAGCTAAACACAGGCAGTATAAAATCTCGAGGCACTAAGCCAAAATCTCGAAAGCACTAACTACTACTCTGAGGACCTGAGAGTACAGAGACGACACATAGGACTCTATTTACATCTATACAAGGCATAAAAACCAGTGTCTCCACCTGAGACTTCACTGCTGTCTCTGCTGCTGCTGTTGTTGTCCTTCACCTATTGAAGGATTCTTGCCTCCTCGCCCGCGTCCACCTAAAAATGTGATTCCCACGGGGGTGAGACAATTGTAAATTGCCCCAACGAGCGATATAACTCTCTGCCAGAAACATTATTATTGCATCTTAAGAAGATAAATATACACAAAGGAATTATATTTGTTTGGTAGCAGATATTTTCATGTCTAACAGATTAGAACATTATTCTTATCAAAAGCATTATAGCTATAATTTGATAGAACAACTTGTTACTTATCCTTTAAAGAGTATGAAGAACATGTATAACACTTATTCACTAAAGAATCATTACCACAACATTTACTCTCTTCAGGCTTAGATCATATATCTAAGGCCTAGAATTGTTATTGGGGAGTCATGGCCTGTAGCCATACTCTTTTCACACAGTGTTGGGATCTTAGTCCCTCATCTCATCAAGTTCATTTCCACTTCTTAACAAGTTCATTATCATGATTATAGAATCTGGGTATTTAAACCCTTATTTCATCATAGAACACTTGTTATCACTTATTAGATAACTTCATACCTTCAGGTCATCTGACCAGGGACATTATAAATCTTGCTACACAAAGTATTGCACATAGTATACAAAGTTCAATGATTCTTACCACACAAAGCATATGAAGCTTATAAGGCCTATAAAACATTTTCAGTATACAGAACATCATAGCTCATACCTGGCTATGCTCATCATCTCAACATACCTGCATGATGAGTGATCATGATGCCATTACATATTAGTACTATGCAATACAAGGGTTATCTTATTACATTCATAACCCATTAGTCTGTATTTGAGCTTCACATAGGATTACTCTGTGTTGGAACTTCACATAGCATCACTTTGTATTAGGGTTTCACATAGAAGTACCGTGTATTAGGTTTTCACATAGCATTACCCCGTATTAGGGTTTCATATAGCATTACCCTATATTAGGGTTCACATAGCAAGGAATCAATATGGATATCATAAGTATTCAATCATACTTATTTATTCTCATCATTCATCATTGAATGAATTATCAACACACATCATGAGTTTCTCTCTCATCTTTATCAGAATATGATCACATCATAGTTTATAGGTTTGAACTAACCCTTTCATAAGGCATGTTAGCCTACAGTCAATAGAGTGCATTACATTACAATGTAACCATTGACATGAAACATCTCATGTGTCATTCATCCAATTATCCTGGACTTATAACTCATCAAGGTATACTAGCATTGGGGTGTTGGATGTGATATCAATCATATCATGATATATCACTTCCCTCAACACCTTATCTTACTTGAGTTTATACACTTAGCTTGTATTAGGGTATTCCCCATCCTAATACTTTATCACCAGTTCATCACATTTATCATGTAAAGTAGTGATCATTAATCACTCACTTAGAATATACAACCATTGCCAATATTATGGACTCATCCTTAAATTAAGAACTATTAATATAAGGATATCCATAATCAATCTCTCTAGGTGTTACCTTTGTCATAACCTTAACCACTATTCCATTATTAGGAATAGTATTCTCCATATTTATAATTTGAGGATTCACCTAGAATATTCCATACATTTATGGATTTCACATAGTATTACTCTTCAATAGAGTTTCATATAATCATCCTTCTATATCAGGGTTTCACCTAGTATTATGTGAAATTAGGATTTCACAACACATCACCCAGTGATAGAAATTCACATATAATTAGTAGCACAACCCTATATTAGGGTTTCATATACCTTTATCCCATTTAAGGGATTAGGGTTCACCACTCACATCCATGTGGGGTTTCTCTTTCCTCCTACCCAAATTAGGGTTAGGATATACAATTCCCATTAAATTAGGGTTTCCTACATTGTTACAACAAGTTAAGGTTACTTCATCATCTTGGATTTATAATAACACTCAGCTTTTCCCTAGATTAGAGTTTCACACATAACATTGCTCTAATTAGGGTTAGGGCTCATTGATTAGGGTTTCATGATCTCATTATTATGGATCAAACCCTTATCACATAGTTTACTCATAATGAGAGAATTAGAGCTTAATTATATAAGCATTCATCCCTCTCATTCTCTCTCTCATCCTCTTTAGGATGTTAACTACTCCAAGATTAATCTAGGTCAACTCTTCACTTGGGTACACATAGCTAGGGTTAACCTTCACAATCATTATGGGTCTACATCTTTAATAATCACATAGCTGATTGAACTTTGATCATATGAGATGTCCAAATGGTCTAATCAATTAAACCATCACTTATATAAGGAATTGACCAATTAAACTTTCAATTCCACAAAATGATCAATCGGGTTAACCATTGAAATCTTCAAATGAATTAAGTATCTAAATAGGTTCACCATATTGAACCTTCAATCACATGAGATATTCAAATCTATTAACCATGTTAATCTTCACAAAGTTAATTACTTAGACCCTCAATTATCTTGGTTCTTATACATCAATTGGTTGAAAACCATTTGAACAAGTTGTACTTGAAATCGATTAGACAAAGTAGGTATTGAACCCGTTTGCACTTTGGGTCTCCAAACGGTTTGGGATCGTTTGGTCCCAAACGGTCTTGAGACCGTTTGGCCATCATTTCATCAAAATCCAAGTCAACCAATTAAGGTTTGGATCATTGGATTGATCACCAAATCAGCAATTGATTACACTTTAACTTAGTAACATTGGATCATCAATTGCTTAACCATACTCACACCTGGACCTCCAAACGGTCTTGGGTGACCTCCAAAAGGTCTTGAGACCATTTGGATGAGCTCCAAACGTTCTTGAGACCGTTTGGCTCATCCAACCCTTGGATTCTAGTGAAATATCATTAGGATTTGAGCCATAGAGTTGATCATCAAATCAGCACTTAGTTGCAAAGTGATTTGATACCTTTGGACCTTCAATTGATCAACTATACTTAACCCCAGACCTCCAAACGGTATTGGGTGATCCCCAAATGGTTTTGAAACCGTTTGGGTGATCCCCAAACAGTTTGGAAACCGTTTGGGCCAATCAACCCAAAACATCATCTCAATCACTTGCAAAATCAACACTTAGTCGATTAGGGTTCATACCACATCTTTGGATCTTCAAACACATATACATACTTGACCCTAGACCTCCAAACGTTCTTGGGTGACCCCCAAACGGTATTGAGACCATTTGGGTGATCCCCAAACGGTTTTGAAACCGTTTGGGCTAATCAACCCAAAATCTCAAATCAACTCATTGGAATTTCAGCACTAATTTCAATTAGGGTTTGCCCAATTGATTAGCCTTCATCTCATGATTTCTTGGGAATTAATCCATAAAATTTGGTGGGTTATTAACCAACATCATTAGTAACAGGAATCTCAAACGGTCAACCCTCTCAAACGGTTTTGAAACCGTTTTCCCAAAAAGGCAAATAAATCAAGTTGTAAATCAGCACTTAATCCAATTAGGCTTTGCCTAATTGATTAGCCTTCAACTCATGATTCCTTTGGAAATAATCTATAAAATTTGGTGAGTTATTAACCAACATCATTATATGAGTAATATCAAATGGTAAACCCTTGGTCAACTCACTCAAACAGTTTTGAAACCGTTTGCTCAAAAAGTTAAATTAATCAAGCTGAAAAATCAGCACTTAATCCAATTAGGATTGCCTAATTGATTAGACTTCAACTCATGATTCCTTGGGAGTTAACCCATTAAATTTGGTGAGTCATTAACCAAAATAATTAGGAACTGTAATATCAAACGGTCAACCCTTGGTCAACTTACTCAAATGGTTTTGAAACCGTTTTCTCCCAAACGGTTTCAAACCGTTTGCTCTCAGACGGTTTGGTGAAACCGCATGAGCAATTAACTCAAAACCGTATGAACCATGATTTCTTTGGAAAAAGTATCTAATATGATGTCATCATCATCTACCTTCGTCCCTGAAGTTCTAACAACTTCTGATTTCATGAAATAACCATTTTCAACCAGCAATTAAACAAGATAATGAAGGAATCATTGAAATTGCAAGATTAATGGTTGAATAACAATGAAAAAGGGTTCAAGTTATAAAACCTGCCTACGATTGATCTCCAAAGCTCCAAGATCACGTCAACAATGGTAAATGCAACTCCTTTCACTATTCCAAGGGTCGTCCTCAAGCTTTGAGTGAAAATAATTGGTTAGAATTGAAGAGGAGGTCGAAATATGAAGAATTCATGTATTGATTTTCAATTTTCACCATGGATTCAAGGTGAAAGGAGGTCAAGAACCTTACCAACAGGTTGGGGGTCGTCCTCCTGATCCTCCTAATCTCCCTTGGTCGTTTCCCAAGCAAGGAGAAGAAGTGCAAATGAAAAAGCCTTTCATTTGGCTTGTAAAGGGTCTTTTTATAAGGAATTCAAGGAGAGAGAAAGTGCCTTATAAAAATTCATATAATCCCAAAAAGATGGCCGCCTCTTACCCCCTTATCTTACTTAGGGATTAGGCTATCTTGTTTGCCTCTTATTCCTCTCAATTATCCATGATTTAAAGAAAATCAAATCAAGCACCTTAAATCATATTATATTAATATCCATATGTGAGTGGATATTTCTTTTTCATATAAAATTGTGAGTGAGTTATCCACTCCCTTGGATATGCTCGTGCCTTTGCAAGGATTTAGGCTCATCTACACACATATGAATCCAACCATTTTAATTTTGGTTGAAGGCCCTTCAATTACATTCATTTTTGCCCTAAATTGAATTAGGGTTTCACTTAGGATCAAATCTTGATTATTTTAATATCAAGATTCTCTCTCCTCCAACTTAATTCAAATGAGGTGCCCCTCTCATTTTATATGCTCTACATGATGACATGAAACATTATGGACCTTATTGAAGTGGTAATTTGCATATTGAACCCTAAGTTTTGGGTAAATTGCACATTATACCAAAACTAGGTTTTAATGCACAAGGATTGCTTTACAAGCTTAAACTTGATGCCCAAGCTTGTAAAAACCATACCACTACATCATATTCATTCTTATGATGTCTCAACATCATAGGAATATCTTATCATGCAACATTTGCAGTTTAACCCCTCAAATTTGGTAATTTGCACTTTAGTCCAAAATAAGCAACATTGCTTCAACATTGTTCAAACAGGACCAAAATTGAAACATAAGTTTCTCATGAGCCCTAAATACTTTTCCCAAGATAAGATTAAGAATCTACTCAACCTTATTAGGTAAAACATCTAGGGTTAATTCATAACCCAGGTCAGGGATGTTACACTTATGAGTGATTATGATTGTGTATCATAGTGAACTCATGATTAAGGTATGGTTACGTCTAAATCAAAAGGAGTCATACACTAAGGAGTTAGATGATGATTATCAAATAACTTATTTCTTCTTAAAGAAAGAATACCCCACAATAATAAATACATTAAGAATCACAAGGAGTTGTGAGTTCTTATATCCTTGACAGATACACCTCGATTATCTATGTGATCAGTTGGTCATGTGATGAATCAACTAACTAGATGAATATGAGGAACCGGATTTTGAGTAATGGTTTATGACCATTACATCCTAAATGACTTCCATGTGAACCATAAGGTATGACCTTGATGGTAGAACCCATTGGATGAAATCCATAAGTGCGAATGAGTCTTAAGCGTTAAGACACATCGATAAAATTTTGAGAAGGATGATGCTTATCAATTGCAACTTAATGACTAAGACATTTGGCATACAGATACTAAAACCACATTCCTATGAGGAATAAAACAAGGATGTGTACATGACACAACCTATAAGGTTTATGAATCCTTTAATGCAAATGAAGTCTATAAGTTACAATGGACTAATCAATGTGATTGATTGAGTACAAGAAACTCAGAACTGTGATCTTTACTTTGATAATATAGTCAAAGGGTTTGACTGATATGTCAAAGATAAAGAAGGGATCTATGATTTAGTGGGACCATATTTGCATTCCACATGTTGATGAGAAATGGATATGTTCTAAGAATGGAAATCCAAAGTGGAAATTATCTTTAAGGAAGATAGAGACGTTTCCTATGATAGGAATAGAGATCTATACAGATAGTTCTCGAAAAACCTCTTGACCTGAAAAGAGAGAGCAAACATTGGCAATCTATACTGAAGGGTTAAGTGTGCACAGATTCAGTGGGAGAAAACTTGTCCATGTTACAGGGAGTTAGTATCCCAAGGCCAAGTGTCCAATTCTTATGAAGAATGGGAACACTAAGAATAGATATGAATCTATCATATATGTAATCATCCCATTATCTTGCATGTATGGACATAGCAAGAACAAAATGCATTTATCATCTTGTATGTAGGACATGACAATATGATATGCTCATTCTGATAACTCGTATGTGGGACATGACGAGTGAATGCATGTCTAGTTCCATTAAGGGTTACTAGAATACCATAAGAACTTGATAAGTACTTGAGAAGTACTAGTTCTATGGAAATAAGGAAGGGTTCACTATAAGGAGTTACACTGATGCGAACTTCCATAAGGGATAGAAAATTAATCGTGATATATAAAGTGAATGATTATTGATGAATGGAAATGTTCCAATAAAGCTATTTTAAAAGGAAATTCCGAGTATCCGTGTGTTAGAGAACATTAGTGGATACTATATAGATCTAGGAGTTCATAGAAATGAACTTATAATTATTCTGGTCATTGATGACAAGTTAGGAGTGCTTTGTCATGCAATGTGGCTAAAGGTTAGCAAAGGAATACTAGATCGCATATCATGGAAACTCCATCTCATACGTGTGACGTACAACGAAGAGATGAGAGACATGCAATTAATACTGACTTTGGCAAGGTGTTTCCATAACTCAATGCGTAAGCACTAGAGCATAGTAACATATGGGACATGTTTAAAGATCACTAAGAATATGAGTCAATGGTGATTGGCTCGCAGTGGAAGTGGGAGTCTATTGGTATGTATTCCCTGAGAGCCAATCATGGGATGATTGGTGGGATACATTAAGATTGATTTGATAAACATCAAAGGCAAGCTTCCAATTCTTTCTGGTTCAGTCATATGAGATAATGATAGAATAGATGGAATGTCTAGAGAATGACAGTACTCAATGATGTATGCTTTCAGGTTCAGGACCTGAATGATGATATCATATAGATGCTAAGAGTTTGTACATTATTATTATGTCCCTAGTCGGATGTCATTGTGGAAGGTAGATAGATAGCAATGAAACACAAGACTAGATTGTGGTGTTGGTTGATGACAAAATCTCATTAGGCATGATATGGAGATATCAAACCAAACTACTTGTTAGAGAACAAGTGTACCAGATAAACCCACCGTGAGTTTGGCACATGGAACCATGACATGGTAGTCACAGTCAGTTCTCACAGTGATGGTGGTGAGTGTGATTCTTTGACCTGAAATCACTACACTCAACACATGTCGTTGGGTACACTTCAACATCATCAAACACAATCTTGAAACATGGGTTGTTATAAAGGTGATGATTGGGTGGCTTTGACACATTGAGCTTTTGAGGGGTGAGTGATAGATATGGGATTTGTCCCTCCCAAGGGAGTTTGATATCCATGACCACTTGATGACTAGGATTGAGATAGGCATGCACGCATGTGTGAATCAGTATGTGATATTGATGTCATACATATCTCCTCCAATCTACTTTGAGATCAAGAAAGTGAATGAACGTTGAAAGGATGACTGTTTCATGCCTTGAGTTCATTCGGGATATCAGTGGCAAAGGAATTATACATTCAGTGTAACACCATTAACAAATTGTAGGATTGAAAGTTGTTCTCTAACTTTCCTTTTCACTTGGGTAGCACTGATGTGTGACTAGGCACCTCTCTTTGCTTGTGAAGTCATAAGTGTTATAGACTTTCACTACCAACGTGAAATGGACCTGTAGGGTCACACACATAGGATTTAACCTGGAAGAGGAGTTTATCCACAAATGATGTTTAAATTGATTGCTAAAGGAGTTTAGTAGTTCAATTAAACACTCAATTAATTGATAGCTCAAAATCATAGTGTTCAAGGTGTTAGACTAGATGATTAAGAGTATCGAATTGATTGGAACTACAATTGACTGATTTGCACAGTCTGCTGCCCCAACCGATCGACTCATAGTGATCAACCGATTGGCCCAGGTTGATGAACTAATCAGCTCAACGTGGTGAGATGATCGACTCATGTGTCATGAAGCGATCGACTCAATTGTTGAACCGGTCAATTCGCATGACCAACCAGATCGTTTGGGAAGTCAGAAGACTATTTTGCAAATACAAATTTGTTTCACTTGTACGAATTTGATGTGGACAAGGACTAATATTTGATTAGTTGGAAACGAACATGGAAAGTCAATTTGAGTTGGACCAGGACCACAAACCGATCAGCTCAGGCATGAACCGATCGGCTCAGTGCCCCAAACGATTGGTTCAGGTGGTGAACCAATCGGTTCAACTGCCGTAGTGTGTCAATTTTGTAGAAATTTCGAACCCTTCTACTCCTGCTTTAATCCCGCATTGCCTGAGGTAGATAACCCTGTCCCATGACACTACTATATATATAGGGGTATTGGGGGCTTCTCAAATAACAACAACAACACAGAACACCAATTTCTTTGTAAAGTTGTCATTCTATCTGGTTGTGGTAATTGAGAGAGCCCATGCAAGTGTTACCTGATAAGGGAGGCACAATAAGGGAAAGGCAACTGCAGAAAAGTGACTTGTGGCAGGAGAGTGTGTTAGTGGCTAGTGCGCCGACAGGAGGGTGCAACTCCTTCTGATTCCTTGTGGGACAAGGAGATCGGAGTTCCAGGTGGTCTGTGTGGACTACTTCAGAGGTGGGAGACTTCTTCCGCTCGGAGGACAGCTGTCAATCTTGACAGTCCCAGTGAGACCAGGAGCTGCACAGACACCGTCCAAGACCGGAGGTGAAGACCGTGCAAGCCGCGAGGTATCGTCGCCGAGCAAGCCTTGGGACAAGGTATGTCTCTACAAACCATCCTTCCTACTGAATAGACATTGACGCGATTCCTTCGTTCTGGGTTTGGGGAGAATAAATTTTTTTGTTTCCGCTGCCTTCTCTATCTCCCTCTAAATCCCAACACTAACTTCCTCTGATTTTATTCTTTTTAGCCTAGAGTGGGATGTTTAAATTGAAATTCTCACTGATGTGAGGATTTATTTTTGGATGTCACACATTAGATTAAGTTTTAGAAAATATGGGGACGTCACATTAACATTATCATGGTTATTGGATGTGTCACTTAGATCTAGTATCATATCTTTCATCATGGATTTCAATATCTTGGATTCATCTAAACCTAATGTGACACATAACAACTAAAATTGAGGATCACAATATTAGAGGTATAAGATCTTAGATAGACCAATCATAAGATTTGAGCAAGCTTAGGCAACATAAGAATCAACATTGTCAAGCTAGTCATTTTGGGTCATTATTATGCAAGATTGTCATCATTAGAGTATAGATAGGGTATACTTTATTTAGGTGTCATAAACATTGCCAAGGTCTGATTTGAGATCATTATATAACATCGATGTCAAGACTTGCATAAGATTAGAGATATTTATGAACATGCATACGAGATCACATTTCAAGTCAAGATTAGGAAATTTAGTCGTATTAGGGCACGATGATAATCCACATAGAAGTTAGAGGTACAAGGCAAGTAGGGTTACTAATTTAGAGGTCACATAATGAATTCAAGTAGCATTAGATCAATATCTGAGCAAGGTGCAAGCTTTAATATCCAAATTCTACACAAAGCACACTTCACTATTCATTTCACATCATAAGGTCCAAATGGGGTATAGGTATGCAAAAATTCAAGTCTTGGTGTAACATGCATAAAAAACTACTGATTTGGATCAAGTATGAGGATTTAAGGTACATTAAATCAAGTTTAGGCGTTAAATAAGTGACCTTTGACATAAAAACACATTATAGGTCAATAAGAAACATAAGATCATATTAAGGATTGTATGGTGATAAAAGTTTGAATCTTATGACATCAAGATGTTGTTCTATTGATATTAGGTCAAACTAGGATTTTGGAGCAAATGAGAAAGCTTGAGCACTAAATATAGATTACATCATGAAAATGATATTAAAAGTCATCATCTATAGTACATTAGTGGAACTACTAGAAAAATCAGGTCTTGAAACTAACTTTTTTTGGAAAGATCTCATTTTTCTGATCAAAATTGTATAACACATGACTATATTTGGATAACAGACCTATTTATCATGTTTCTACAAGAAGAGGCATTTTCTTGAGAAAAAGGATAGAGGGAGAGAGAGGATTTGAACATACCAAATCCCTAAAAAGATGGGGTCACCATCCTTGACCCAAGAGCACCTGGTTGCTATCATGCCCACCCAGCAGTCGTTCATCCCCTTTGACCTATGTGTTGACCGACAGGTCTCAAACCCAACCGCATGGGTTGCACGAAGAGATAGGGGGAAAGCGTGCTTCATCTCTGATATTTCTTTACCTATGACGACTCTACCCATCATCTCTATTGTGTCCTGATCACATATGCATAGTAGAGGCTCCCTGGTGGTTCAGGGCAGTGGGCTTCCTCTGGTGATTTGGGGAAATAAGCCAAAGGCAATGTCGAGCCTTGGGGAGTGCTCGTCAAGGCCTGATGTGCCATGGCGGGGATGATGATGCCACTTTTATTGGTTCAAGAGGAGAGAGAGGTGAACTCCCAATTAGTATGGTCGGTGATGCCACCATGGTTGGAGATTAGAGAAGAAGGTGAGAGAGAGGGAAAACGAGCACGGAAAAGCAAATAGAATGGTGTAAAAGGAAGAGGGAAGAAGAATAATTACAACGATGGTGTTTATTGGAGAAAAAGAGCAAATAAAAGTGAGGTTGCTAAACCCCATCACCATTGCCTTCAAGCTATTGTATGGCAAGGTTGAGGCAAGAAAAAAGGCAAGGGATCAAAGTCATCAGATCAAGGCACAATCCTTTCTAGTAGTATCTAATGGCCCAAAAGAAAGCATATGAAAATAGGGGCATGTGATCGGGCAATGAAGGAAACAATTGATCATCAAGGAAAGGATAGGGTTTAGTGGGCCGTTTGCCAATTTTAGGCCCAATTAGGGTAAAAATGGACTAAAATTCATTTAAAACACATGTACTTGATCCAAACTTCAACATTCCATGACTTGGGATTTTGATGTCTGATTATAGTGATTTTTGGATCATTGGAAAGATAATTGAAATATAAACAACTCAAAATACATAAGAGAATTATTTTATGACAATGATTATGTTCAAATTAATTTTCACTATGGTGACATGTTAACAATTTGAAAATTAGGTCTAAAAGCAAATTGAGTGTCACCACAAGACACATGTACATATGACAAACCAATTGAGTATAAAACTGATAACCTCCCATTTTGTGATGTTATCTTACTAGTTTTTCTTAGCTTCCCATGCTTTTTCTTAGATAAATTAGATAGAATACTTAACTTTCCGCTTTACTATGAATATACCAATAAACTAATATTTTCCTCTTTCTTCTTACAGAAAAAACACAAAAAAATTGCAAAAGAACTCAACCGGTCCCAAGACCGTGAAGAACCCCAAACGGTTTCCAAACCGTGAAGAGCTCAAATGGTCTCCAAACCATTAAAGACCCAAACGGCCTCAAGACCGTGAGGGCCCAAACGGTCCCAAGACCGTATGAAGGCCAACCGGTCCCAAGACCGTATGAAGTCAAACAGTCCCAAGACCATATAAAGGCCAACTGGTCCCAAGACCGGATGAAAGCCAAATGGTCCCAAGACCGTATGAAGCCAAACGGTTCCAAGACCGTATGAACCGAAACGGTCCCAAGACCGTATGAAGGCCAAACGGTCCAAAGATCGAATGAAGCCAAACGGTCCCAAAATCGTGAGGACTCAAATAATCTCTAAACCAAGAGATTCCAAACGATCTCCAAACCATGAGGATCTAAATAACCCAAAATCATTCAAGATCTCCTTGAGGCCTATTAATAGGACCGAAGGGGTCCTCATTGAGGGGGATTTTCAGATGCCCAAAGGCTACCTCAACTGTTCCAGAGCTGTTTCTTCCTTCATCCTTCACCCCAAGGCTATTGATCTAAGATCCACACTCCATCCATAAGTCTACTTTCTCTCTCATCGACATAGAAGGTGGGAAGTGAAGGATTCGTCACCAAAGAAACCACACAGTGTGAAGATAGTTGTTCCCTACTCCAAGGGGTCAACCTTCCTCCCTCCTACGTGGAGATGATGATTTCCTTCTCTTCTCATGTCCCCTTCTTTGTTCTTTCCATGAGCGAGTAGTTCCATACATTAGGGTGCATGGAGTAGCTGTGCTACCTATGTTTTCATTTCATACATTGTAATTCATGAGTTTGCAATAGAGAAATACTGTCTTTTCAGTTC
The DNA here is from genome assembly GCA_963693085.1 of Alisma plantago-aquatica. Lineage (NCBI taxonomy): Eukaryota > Viridiplantae > Streptophyta > Magnoliopsida > Alismatales > Alismataceae > Alisma > Alisma plantago-aquatica. Next base: position 581,973,703 of record OY856409.1, on the reverse strand, counting down.
AACATCAATCGTTTAATGAATACTAGTTGCTTGATCACCAACTTGTGTTACCTATTATCTGCTAGTGCGAATTGTCTACGTTTGTGCTTTTAGATTCGATTATCGATTGTATGTTGGTTCTTGATGTATGTAGTCACCATATATCTATTTTGGTATCTAGAAACATTGTTCAAGAAGTGGAGTAGACTCACCTCCATCATAGTACTTTCCTACTATGAAATGGAATTAGTTGGCGTAGGGAAGTACAACTTTGACAGGCCGAGGAACACACTTTGCAAAGGGAGTGATGCAAAGTAAGTGACCATTTGTTCGGGGATGACTGGCATTGTAAATACTCCCACATTTCTCGTAGTTGGTTATTCGAAAGAAAGCTAAGTCTACAAAGATACTAACTGATTAGACCCTTTTTGCGAACCATGTTATTATGATGTATGTTATGATCCATGTGTAGTGGTGGTGAAACTCGGTCACATCTAGACCTGTCAAACTGGGTCAAAATCCGCGGGTGCCCATGGGTCGACCCGTTTAAGTTGGGTTTGGGTCCTATAATTTACCACCCGCTGGAAAACACCCAGACCCATACCCACCCGTTTAACTAGCGGGTTTCATGGGCAATCCGCGGGCACCCGCGGGTGACCCGCTTTATTACACTGATTTTATTAATAAAAATAATTATATAAGATTTAGTTATCAGTAAAAAAATATACACATGTTGCATATATGAAACTTGTCGCTTGCATGTGTTTGCGTCCAAGCCACTACCACTTGGTAGTAATAGGTAATATATATATTTTCTGAAGTCTAGTAATAGGTAATATTAAATATGTCTTGTACTCTTATCTCAAATTTTAAACCACAACCAAGTTAACAAAACACATAGATTGGTTTATAATATTTTTTACTCATTAAATAGTTTGTAAAATTTATTCTTTTGCATTATTTTGTGAGAATGGGAGGCATACATAAAGGTTGTGTCATCATCATACTACAAATTAAAAGGGTGTGGAGTTGTTGGTTGTATCATCTTCATATTGAAAATTAAAAAGGGCGTCGAGTTATTGGTTTTCATCTTCATACTGCATAATAAAAGAATGTGGAGTTGCTGTTTGGAACATGTCAAAGTTTTAGTCTTTTTTCAGTTCTTCGATTTATACCCCATCTCATTTGGATGCCTCCTTCATAATATACATTGTTCAATTAATGTTTAGTTGTTTGGTATAGGTAGTCCTCGCTATTTAAAACATGTATGCTTTTGAGTTAAGCTTCTAAAATATGTATGATATTTGTTGTTCTAGCATCTATACAATACTAGTAATTAATTCAGCCAGTCGGAGGTTTTTCTTTACTAGCATGTACCATCTCTGCCCATGGGTCTATTGTTGTTTGATTCTCTTCTTATAGAAAAAATTTGGACAAATGAAAAAGGTTTACATGTCAATGTGATTGTTTTGTGTCATATATTATGTAAACAAACATTAGCATGGTAATTTTTTTTAATTTTATATGGGCATCCGCGGGCAACCCGCAACCCGCTGGGTCGGGTTTGGATTTATCTTTCTTCCACCCGTTTAGAACTGGATCTTTTTGACCCGCACCCGCGAGACCCAAACCCACAACGACCCAACCCAAACCCAACCCACCCACCCGTTTGACAGGTCTAGTCACATCCTAGTGGTTTCCAAATATTGTTTACAACCATAATTTTACTTCCCTGCCATTTGTTTTACATTTACATTTTGGTTTAAGCATCAACCCAACTCTTCGATCTAAATATCAACTCTTAAGTAGATAAATAGAATTATAATGCTTTCCATCTTGTTAATCCTTGACAAGACCATTGTCTCGTGGATTCGACCCTCAACTGTACTATGATAAGACTTCCACGTACCTTAGCGTACATGGGTGGAGATCTTTTTATAGCACACATAAGGTTAAACTTAGAGACTTACTATCTCTAGGATTTTTAGTGGTGCACACAACTCCACACGAGTGGAGGCTCCATCAAAAATTGGCACCGTTGTCGGGGACAATGGAACGTTTTAATTTCATTTGTTAACTTGCTAGTTGATTAGGATTTTACATTTTACCTTGATAACAACTTCACATCTTTTTGATTCTATCATTTTTCCATACCATCTAAAGTGTGACTTTTCTTCTACTCAGGTAGGAAACGTGTATGCAAACCACAAATTCTCCCCTGAACCAAAGTACGACTATGAGGTAGAACAAAACTTCCACAAATGCATTAGACTCAACCACCAACAAGCCAGACATATGGCTGAAGAACAATGCCAAGACGCCCTGATGCTGGAAAGAGTCAACACAGCTATAGAAACTCAGAGAGCACAACTCATCGCTCATACACGTGCTCAAATCCAAGTTGAAGTTTGAGTTGAAGAGCAAGCTCACATCCAAGCTGAAAATGAGGCAGCCACAACAATGCTCAATTATTGATCAGGAACAAGCAACTTCGAGATTATGCTGTTCCTAAAAATTCAGAGGACAATCACCTAGTCCAACCACCGCTCATTAACACTCCCAACTTCAAAATTCGAACACAATGGATCCAAATCATGCAAGGCATCTCGTTCTCTGGAAACACAGAAGATGATTGCATGGACCATCTGAAGCGATTCAAGGCACTTTGTCGATTGGTGCCACAAACCGGAGTTACACTTGATGCAATCATGCTCTGACTTTTCAACTTCACTTTGGTTGGAAAGGCACTGAGTTGGTATAACTCTTTAGATGGAGATCCAATCACCACCTGGCCTCCTTTGGAAGAAAAATTTCTGGAGAAGTTCTTTCCTCCCTCATTGACCTACCAGATTAGGGGACTGATTAACCTGTTCCACCAACTTCCTAGAGAATCACTAGCAGAATCATGGGAAAGATTTAAGGAACTTTTGAGAAAATGCCCACATCACAGAATCTCACAAAACCAGCTCATAGAAACATTCTATAGAGGGGTAAGTGATGAAATAAAGAAGTGTTTGGTTTCCTCATCTGGAGGAAACTTCATGAGAAAGAATTATGAAGATTCTTGGAAGATCGTTACACTTGGAGCTGAGAACCTATCTAATTGGGGAAGGTCATCTACAAGAGGAGTACTAAAAGATTGCAAAGTTGAAGAATCTATAGAAATGAAAGCCATCGCTGAAGCTCTAAAAACCATAGCTCATAAGCAGCAAGTCCTTGAAACATCGTTTGGAGAATATGACAGGAAGAAGAACTCTCAAGTTCAACAAGTCAAAGCAGCTACTGAGACTTGTGAAGCTTGTCATGCATCTGACCACCCCACATTATAATGTGGCCTTTTATATAATGTAGTGATGAATCTATAGACACCTCAATCACAATATGAACTAATTATTGAACATCCTGAGGATCAGCTGCCAGAGCAAGTTAATTCTATCCACACCATACCAGGTCAAGCATATTATAATCCAGATCAACCAAGAAATCACCTTGGGTTTCAGTATGGGAATCCTATGGGAACTGCCAACACCAAGCACAAGGTGGATCTTCTAACAGACCACCACCAGGATTCCAAGGCAACTACAAAAAAAAACAAGGAAACTATAGAGGTGGATTTCAAAGATTTGCTTACCTAAGAAATTCTTCTACATATTATCAGTACACTCACCCTCCGCTACACCCACAGTTGCAACAACCATTAATTCAACAACCGCAGTCACAAGCACCTCAAAAACCACTATAATGACCCTGCCTTCCGGTAACCCCCAATTAAGGGAGACCCAAAGGTCAGAGTCGTTATCCCATTTAATAGGATCAAAGGTTCGACAATTAATCAACAATAATTATGAAATTCTACTAACGAAACTGAATTCTTGTATAAAATAAAACTTTGCATCCCTTTTTAAAACATTGGTAAACTACTCTATCCACAACCTGGATTTATTCTATCTAATCCCCCTTACACTTTATTTCTTATTTCCACAATGTGTCACTTTACTGTTTATTCTTTCAATTGTTGTACCTAAAACGCTGACAAAGAAAATGTTGGCCAGCATATAGGAATATGCTGGTATGTGGGGACAACCAAAATTTCACAAATATGGTTAACAATCTAATTATCACAATCAAGTTAATTAACAAGCAAATTTATGCTTTTCAGTATGACATTCTCCACCGCTTTTGCCCTAACCCTGCCATACCCACCTCAGGGTTTCTTTTATCAATTACTTAAGGCCACCTTCTCAATCCCGATCTTGGTGCCTGGGGTCACCCTTCATAGTGCCCATTAGTCATTATTTAAATACAACCTTCTCAATCCCGAGCTTGGTGTCTGGGGTCACCACTCATGGTGCCCATTGGTCTACCCTCCTGGGCCTGACCTTTGGCATCATCCATCAGGGTGGCATGTAGGTGTGAGAATACACACTTCTATTTTTATTGTGATAATAATATTGACTTTATGATTTGCAAGTATGAACATCCAAACTGATAAGTTGCACTCAATGTGATGAATCATTCGGGAAACTCTTCGAGAAACTAATGCAATTAACCATAATTAACCACATACCTGTCAAGTTGTCTTGAATGCTGAAATAATTCAACCAATTAAGAAATCAAGCAAGCACACACAAGTTGGTCCTAAAATAGGCATCCAATTTTCTATCATTAATCATGTCATCATGACCTATTAATCCTAGTTGTTTCCTAGGGTTATTAGTCCTTTTTAGGGTTCTGATCACTATTTAGGGTTCCACTTCATTTTTATTACTTTAAACCCTAATTTATAAAATTACTTACAAACCCTAATTATTTCATCTTTCTTTCATAAAAGATCCTAAGATCATATTTTAGAAACATGAAACCCTATTTTCGGATTATAATTACTTTTCCCTCCTTTTTCTCCTATTTAGGATTTCTAAGCATATTAATCATCATATTAGGTTTAAAACCCTAATTCTAGCAATTTTATCTTCAAAACAGATCAAGATTCATCTATATCATTAAATAAGTTAATAATGATTGAATCAACTTATTCGTAAGATTAAATCTATCCTTTATCAACAATTAGGGTTTTTAACCATATATTAATACTTTTTCCATCAAAATTATACACTTTTACAAAAAATATACTTATTTAGGCTTCCAAACCATTTTTAACTTATTCGTTGTATTTTTAAGATCAATTTACATGATAAACCTTTCTCATATGAGCTTTCTAGCACATGATATGATTTTAGCAAAGAAAATCCTTTTAATTGATATATTAGCAAATTCTAGAAAAATAAGGATCGTTACATCTATGGTCTGCTGGTCCACTCAGGATCCAACGACCAGGGACACACACACCTATATTTTATTTTAAGTTGTGAAGGATAAGATTGTCCTTACCTGGACTGAAGACATGGAGGGGTAGCCGGGTAATTTTGCGGGATCTCCCCTTCTTCAACCTCGCGACCTTGCAGCTGTTGCTAGGGTCAACCGTACGGTTGACTTCTTGATCCAGCTGACCTACGAGCATGCGAAGGGGTCACGAGGCTTCGTCTTCCTCCGTCGAACTCACCTACGGGCTCAATTGCATGCCAAGAACTCACCAAAACCTCCCCCTACTCGCCAGACTCTAGTGAGGTTCGCTGAGGTGACAAGGATGCGAGTCAGGGTGAAAGGGGAAATTGAAGGCACGAGGACAATCCTTGTGCTCTGCCGTAGAGGTTGGGGTAGAAATTTGTCATGATTGTGCCCTCACAGACCCTCCCCTATATATAGGGTAGAGACAGATGCACGAGAATTGGGAACTTCCCCAATAAGCTGCCAAACCTCGACAAAGTAGGCATGAACCTCTGCGATTTCCTCTCCTCAGTCCAAAGGAATCAACAGCCGGTTTGCACACTCTCTGGATCACGAGAAATCTAAGAGAGAAAATCCCTCTGTACATGACAAAGTCCCAGTCCTCGTGGAACTGGTCCATGGGTGATCAGTGTTGGATCAAGATCCAACGGTTGCTATTTCACGCAATTATCCAAAAGGAAAATCCTTGTCCTATTTTCAGAATAATTCCATTTTTGGGAGATAACTTGAGAAATTCATATCTCCTAAACCATAGCTCATTATTATCTCAAATTTTAAGGGAAAGTTCGTCTTGACATGATCTAGGTATTTATGAAGTTTGGGAACCAAATTCCAATGTATGAGAAGACTTCCTTCCCTCCCAAGTTATCCTTCAATTAATCCAATTTTAATTAGTATTTCTATTCCCTTTGCCATTATATTGTTATTCTGGATCCCTTGGACCTCAAGAAATCCTAAAGTAACAGATTCCCATATTGGGAAATACCTATTTGCTTTTATATTTTATTTATGTCTATTTCACATATTCTCCTTATCCTTTTTTATTTCTTCATTAAAATATCTCTTTTTGAGGATTTCTCTTTATCTCTCTTTTTATTTTCCTTATTGGAATTCCTTTTAATATTATAAATCTCATGGATATGAAAATCCATCAAAGATAAGTCAATTATACCTCTTTCTACTTATTTCCCATTTATCATTGTTTTCAATTTCTTTCTTAATAAAGAAACATTTATTTGATCTTTTCTTGTTGCATTATCTTTGCAATTGTGGTCTCCTTGGAACCCAAGGAACCCAAGAGGCATGAAATCCACCTGTAGATTACATTCATTTGCCTTCTAGAGGTTTCTAAATCTTTGTTTTCTCCATTTCTCTAATAATGGAATTTCTTTTGTCTTTTCCTTGTTATTGGGCCCAATAGCCAATAAAGCCCACCAAACAACTAACAAGGCTATTGTAAATGAAATCATTTTATTCAAAACAAATTATATAATTATTTGATCAAATATCTTTAATAGGAGAAATTACATTTCTCACCAAAAGAACCCAAAAATTGGGGCTCTCCCACAGTGAACTGCATGTCAGTCTGCTTTGCATCAGCTCATGACTCATGTCGCCCCTGGGATCTCTTTTAGCCATTGCATGATCAAAGCGACTTCATCTGCACACACTGTGGTTCTTTCTGGACCTTCATGAGGTCCCTTCACCAACATCATCTTGATGAAGTGGTGCCCGACACAACCTCCCTTACAGAGCTTCTTTTCAACCCGATACTGGCTATGGTGGTTATCATCACATCTTACAAAAGACAAGAACTGTCTCTAGATATCACCCTGAATGAGCAAACATGCTATCATCATACCCTCTAGTCTCGATTACACTAACCATTAGTTAGGGGTGATAAACTGTACTATCATCAAGTTTTTCATGTACCTACTTCCACCGCATGGAAGTGAACCTTTAGGTTATACTCAAGAACTTTTGAACTCACATCATGGTGTAGTTGAACCATATTTCTCTCTTACAAGTAGTTCAACCATATCTGTCCCTTGACAGTACTTTTTTTTCTTCTCATTTCATCTAGGTAAGGTGATCTACCATAACCCATATTGCATCTTAACCTTCCTTGGTCTAGGGAGACTCACCACAACATCCATAGTGATGTACTCCCATTCCCTCTCAGGGACTCTTTTATGCTCTATTTTGATACACTGGGTTACTGGTGTTCGTCCTTCACCTCTTGGCTTGCATGGCAACATACCCCATGCAACTTCATCTTAGGCATCTGAAGTACTACTATCACTTATTATCTTGGTAGTACCATGGTATATGGTGATCTTAAATCATGATCTCCTGTATGTCATGATTCCTCAAGATTGATTCCTCGGAAACCCTAAACCACTCTAGTCAGGGTTTCATCACCTTCCTTACTAGAGAAGTGCATTTGAGGTTCTACTACCATCCTTTCATTGCATCAAGGCCTAGGCTAGCTAACCAAACAATCATTAACTTAATCAACCGATATTGTTACATCTGAGTGTTAGCCAAACTCATCTCTTATTCAAACTTAGGGTTAACCAAACAACCCCTTCTAGCCTCTGGCTAAACAAGGCAGCTGCATCGCATCCTGAGCATCCATTCCACCTCACATACTTACGTGTTAGGTAATGTTGAAGACATACACCTCCATGCATTCCACTTATTATCTCATCTCAACTGTAAGTCTATCTTCATCAAGAAAACTCTGAACTCATCCTCTTGGTTTTTGAACTCCACCTTGTATAACTTGCAAATTCCACATAGCTCCTGTTAAAAACATCCTTATAAGATGACTACCTTATTTCTCTTAGTGTTTGTAAACCATCCATGTATCATTCACTCCACCAGGGTATGTTATCATCTCCGTCCCCATACCTTGTAGCAACGTTCCAAATCACATCATCTTTATCCTTGGTGTATGGCATGCATACTATCCTATCTCTCACTCCCATAACAAGAGGAAATAAGCATTTTTCTGCAGTCCAAATACAGAGTTCTTCCTGTTCCAAGAGTAGAGATGGTACATCCCACCTTGCCAGTACACCTTTAAATCTAAGTTGAAACGTGCCACATATGTCTCTACATCACAATCATCTCAGTATCAAAGTTACTTCCATGGAAAACTGGTCTCGAACCTACTTGGTCACCACACAATCCTTGGTCATCTCCTCTAGGTTTGTAGGGTGCCGACGCTTTTGGGATCATCCCTCTTCCCCTATGCATCTAGAGAGTGCCCTACTCATCTGCCCTTTGGGTCCCATGAGTTCATGAAGGTGATCAATCTCCTAACCCATGGCCCTCAGACAATGATAGTTGTTACCTCCCGACCCTATGGTCATGTGCAACTAGGGAATTAGGCAACTCTTACTTCCATCGGTCTTATCCCTACCTGACCCTAGGATAGACTTAGGATTATAACATAGTATATGTCCAACTTAGGACCTTACCCAAGTCTCCATCATCTCTCTCTGTGTTCATGGGATGACTTTCATCCTTTCACAGGGGTCATGGCGACCTGCCTACCTTGGTTAGGCCCCATACCGATTACCTCCATGGTAACACATCCACATGCACTTAGATATGGTTATCTATGGGTCTACGGGTTCATACTCTTACCATGTACTCTTCACTTAGATTCTCAAGATCCTATGAGACCTTTTTAGGTTTCCTCAAAACCCAAAAAATTGGTATACACCCTTATGTCTAGGGTTTACATCCACATGAGCATGCTTAACCCTAGAAAGATACTAAGGCACAAGCAGACCACCTACTAAACCATGCTAGGTCATATTGGTTCTCATTCCTCAACATTGGACCAAGAACAAACCTTCTCATGCCACCACCTTGGCTGTGAGGGATTCATCATCCATATCTACAACTTAATGGGGTTTCCGTTTCCTCTAAACATGAGGTGTTCCTTGCTCGATTCTATAGTAACTCAAATCTCATCATGAGCATTAGGTACACCACTTCCCTTCTTAGGACTAGGAATCCTAGGTTCGTTTTTTGGATATCCAACTACATGCTCAACCTTTTATCATAAAACCAAACATGTATGAGGTATGGCATGCACTTCCTGTCATCCTTGTACTCGAGCAACATCTCAGAGTGGAGTCCTCCTCAAGGACAACCAACTAGGTATAAGGCCTCACATCCTATTACTAAACCTCTTTAGGGTCTAAGGAACTCTTATTCCAATCTCAGAAGGTGAACACCTATACCATGGCACATAGGTACCATCAGCCTCATCCTCTCTCTAGGGTTTGGTTCTTATAAAGGAAACCAAGATATCATCGGCCTCCAGGATGAGGCAACCACTATCATCCACTTAGGTTGCATCATCCTCAATTCCCACTTTTCCTCATATCTCAGAGTCTAGGCTTCCAACATTCTTGCATGGATCTTGCTCTCTCTCTAGAGATAACCCTACAAACAACCTTACTACCTGAGGTCCTCTCTCCAGGAAGGTGCATCAGGCTCACAAACCTACCCCTACATGGGTGAAGCCCATGTTCAAACTTATGTTCACTCAGGATTATCCATAGCTCGTTATGCTTATCTCATAAGCCATCCCTCATACTCTCCTAGCCAGGGTTTTAGCCTACTATCAACACTACTGGCATACTTTGGGTGCATGCTATGCCCTACTTGCATAAGCCCACATGGTTTCTATTTCTCTAACCTCATCAATGAAGGAGCTATCCTTCACTCTAACATGCACGACTCCTTCCAGGGTTGGTTGCCAAAGGTGCTAGGTCATCCAACCTCTCATGGCTCATATGGGCATCCAAAAGCATGTCCACCCTCACACCTGGTCTATCATGACATCTAACTCATCATGTCATCTCTCCCTCTAACCACCACTGGGGTTAGGGTTAGCATCGTCCCCAAAGGATGTGCCAGGTCTCTACTTTTAAGACTAACTCTACTTATCCTCTTGACAAGAAGGTCTAGCCTTAGGTCTCTCTCGAGGGCATGTCAACTTATGTCATACGGCCTAAAAATGTATCTATTCTTTAGTTTACGCTTAATGTATTAAGCTGTATTAAGCTTATGTCCATGACATCTTATTTACATGTTTTTGATTAATTTGGTGAAGGATTCCTTAAACCTTATCAACCTTACCCATACCTCAAGAGGGTGAGGAGAAGAGAGAAAACCCTAATCTTTATGGTCCTTAACAACATTTGAGTTGAGAAGGGGTGAACAAGATGAGAGAATCCTAAAGGTATCTTATTTCAAGTCAAATCCTGAGACGTTGGCCAGGCAGTCACACTAATCTGGCAGTACTCGTATTCTGACTAGCGGTGCGGAGGAAAATCTTGCCAGCCCCCAGACGTGATCCTTTTCTAGACACCTCTGTCTTTCGAAAAATCCCCTAATAACTCCCTTGGGTTCTACAGAGTTTGTAAAATTTAATAATTATTAAATATTAAATGTGGAACCTATGCTCTGATACCAAATGTAACGACCCCGCCTTCCGATAACCCCCAATTAAGGGAGACCCAAAGGTCAGAGTCATTATTCCATTTAATAGGATCAAAGGTTCGACAATTAATCAACAATAATTATGAAATTCTACTAACTAAACTGAATTCTGGTATAAAATAAAACTTTGCATCCCTTTTTAAAACTTTGGTATCTATACACAACCTGGATTTATTCTATCTAATCCTCCTTGCACTTTATTTCTTATTTCCACAATGTGTCACTTTACTGTTTGTTCTTTCAATTGTTGTACCTAAAATGCTGACAAACAAACGTCGATCAACATATAGGATTATGCTGGTATGTGGGGGCAGCCAAAATTTCACAAATATGACTAACAATCTAATTATCACAATCAAGTTAATTAACAAGCCAATTTACGCTTTTTAGTATGACATTCTCCACTGCTTTTGCCCTAACCCTGGCATACCCACCTCAGGGTTTCTTTTGCCAATGACTTAAGGCCACCTTATCAATCCCAAGCTTGGTGCCTGGGGTCACCCTTCATAGTGCCCATTAGTCATTCTTTAAAGGCCACCTTCTCAATCATGAGCTTGGTGTCTGGGGACACCACTCATGGTGCCCATTAGTCTACCCTCCTAGGCCTGACCTTTGGCATCATCCATCAGGGTGGCATGTAGGTGTGAGAATACACACTTCTATTTTTATTGTGATAATCATCGTGACTTTATGATTTGCAAGTATGAACATCCAAACTGATAAGTTGCACTCAATGCAATGAATCATTCGGGCAACTCTTCAGGAAACTAATGCGATTAACCATAATTAACAACATACCTGTCAAGCTGTCTTGATTGCAGAAATAATTCAACCAATTAAGAAATCATGCAAGCAGACACAAGTTGATCCTGAAATAGGCATCCAATTTTCTATCATTAATCATGTCATCATGACCTATTAATCCTAGTTGTTTGCTAGGGTTATTAGTCCTTTTTAGGGTTCTGATCACAATTTAGGGTTCCACTTCATTTTTATTACTTTAAACCCTAATTTATAAAATTACTTACAAACCCTAATTATTTCATCTTTCAATAAAAGATCATAAGATCATCTTTTAGCAACATGAAACCCTATTTTCGGATTATAATTACTTTTCCTTCCTTTTTCTCCTATTTAGGATTTCTAAGCATATTAATCATCATATTAGGTTTAAAACCCTAATTCTTGCAATTTGTTCTTCAAAACAGATCAAGATTCATATTTATCATTAAATAAGTTAATAATGATCGAATCAACTTATTCGCAAGATTAAATCTATCCTTTATCAACAATTAGGGTTTTTAACCAAAATTAATACTTTTTCCGTCAAAATTATACACTTTTGCAAAAAGATACTGATTTAGGCTTCCAAACCATTTTTAACTTATTCCTCGTATTTTCTGATCAATATACATGTATAAACATTTCTCATCCGAGTTTTCTAGCACAAGATATGATTTTAGCAAAGAAAATCCTTTTTATTGATTTATTACCAAGTTCTAGAAAAATAAGGATCGTTAGATCTATGGTCCACTCAGGATCCAACGACCAGGGACGCACACACCTATCTTTTGTTTTAAGTTGCGAAGGACAAGATTGTCCTTACTTGGAATGAAGACACGGAGGGGCAGTTGGGTAATTTTGTGGGATCTCCCCTTCTTCAACCTCGCGACCTTACAACTGTTGTGAGGGTCAACTGTGCAGTTGACTTCTTGATCCAGCCGACCTACGAGCATGCCAAGGGGACATGATGCTTCATATTCTTCCGTTGAACTTGCATGCAGGCTCAATTGTGTGCCAAGAACTCGCCAAGACCTCCCCCTACTCGTCGGACTCCAGTGAGGTTCGCTGAGGTGACAAGGATGCATGTCAGGGTGAAAGGGGCAATTGAAGGCACGAGGACAATCCTTACGATCTTCCACAGAGGTTGGGGTAGCAATTTGTCATGCTGGTGCCCTCACACACCCTCCCCTAAATATAGGGTAGAGATAGATGTGTGAAAATTGGGAACTTCCCCAATAAGCGGCCAAACCTCGACAAAGTAGGGATGAACCTCTACGGTTTCCTCTCCTGAGTCCAAAGGAATCAACAATCGGTTTGCACACTCTCTGGATCACGAGAAATCCGAGAGGGAAAATCCCTCTGTACATGGCAAAGTCCCAGTCCTTGTGGAACTGGTCCAAGGGCGATCATCATTGGATCAAGATCCAACGGTTGCTATTTCGCGCACTCAACCAAAAGGAAAATCATTTTCCTATTTTCAGAATAATTCCATTTTTGGGAGATAACTTGAGAAATTCATATCTCCTAAACCATAGCTCATTTTTATCTCAAATTTTAAGGGAAAGTTTGTCTTGACATTATCTAGATATTTATGAAGTTTGGGAAACAAATTCCAATGTATGAGAAGGCTTCCTTCCCTCCCAAGTTATCCTTCAATTAATTCAATTTTAATTAGTATTTCTTTTCCCTTTGCCGTTATCTTATTATTTTGGGTCCCTTGGACCTCAAGAAATCCTAAAGGAATGGATTCCCATATTGGGAAATACCTGTTTTCCTTTATCTTTTATTTACGTCTAATTCACATATTCTCCTTATCCTTTTTATTTCTTCATTAAAATATCTCTTTTTGAGGATTTATCTTTATCTCTCTTTTTATTTTCCTTATTGGAATTCCTTTTAATATTAGAAACCTCATGGATACAAAAATCCATCAAAGATAACTCAATTATACCTCTTTCCACTTATTTCCCATTTATCATTGTTTTCAATTTCTTTCTTAATAAAGAAACATTTAATTGATCTTTTCTTATTACATTATCTTTGCAACTTTGGACTCCTTGGAACCCAAGGAACCAAAGATGCATAAAATCCACCAGTGGATTGCATTCCTTTACCTTCTAGAGATTTCTACATCTTTCTTTTCTCCATTTCTCTAATAATGGAGTTTCTTTTGTCTTTTCCTTGTTATTGGGCCCAATAGCCAATAAAGCCCACCAAACAACCAACAAGGCTATTGTAAACGAAATATTTTTATTCAAAACAAATTATATCATTATTTGATCAAATATCTTTAATAGGAGAAATTACATTTCTCACCAAAAGAACCCAAAAATTGGGGTTGTAACAACCACAACCTCAAGGACATCAACAAATTGGATAGTACTATCAAAAGAATGCTCCACCTCCACCAACAGATGAGATATCTCTAATAAGACAAATGTTGCAATATCACCAGACCATGCTTGCCAACCAACAAGCTCAACAAAAAGATGTAGAAACCCAACTAGCACAAATTGCAGCTCAGTTGAAACCACCGATAGGTACTTTCACTGGTCAACCAGAAATAAATCTGAGACATGATCAACATAGACCACAACAACTGAATGCAGTTACCACAAGGTCTGGTCATGTTCTTACTGACGCTACCAAAGCCACTCAAGAAGAAGAAGGTATAGCTGAAATCATCCCAACTGTAAACACAAATCAAGAGGCTAAAAAGTAGAAAGAAAAAGAACTAGTTCCCAAGGAACCAGAGGTCCAACCATACAAGCCCAGGATACCCTATCCTGGCAGATTGAGGGGGACTAAACTGGATTCTAGATTTCAAAAGTTTAAGGAAGCAATGAAGAAGCTTTATGTTGATATCTCATTCCTTGACTCTCTCTCTAAAATTCCTGCTTGGTCTAAATATCTAAAGACTTTTCTATCATAGAAATACATGACTGAAGAACATGAGACCGTCAAATTATCTCAAACTACTTCTGACATCATTCTCAACAAAATGCTAAAAAAACAAAAGGATCATGGCTCCTTCGACATCCAATGTTCTATAGAAAAAACAAATGGCTATATACCTAATGTTTCTAGACTGGGTCGTGCTGTGCTACAGGGTAAATCCTTCATCGTCGAGAATTCTATTATGATCCCCGTGAACAGCAGAGATACAAGTGTGTGGTTTGATAGATGGTGGGGCAACAAAGCACTTTTGAAGGATGCCGCCACAAAACATATACCGGAAGAATTACTAGATTTGAAAGTCTCCAAACTTGTTAACTTGGAAGGTAAATGGGACGAGGAGTTCTTGAAGGAGTGGCTTCCATACAACATAGTGAAGAAGGTGCTACTTATAGCCACCCCGCTAAATACCAATGCTCAAGACACCCGGGCCTGGTGTCACACTGACACATGATTGTTTACTACCATAAGTGCCTATGAGATCATCAGGTCGGCAAGGGATGTAAGAACAGATGGCAAATGGGACTAAGGGTGGACAATGAAAGCTAGTATGAATATAAAGTTTTTCTTCTGGCTCATCGGTCACAATGCCCTATTAACGAACAGCAGAAGAGCTGCTCGCAACCTGACTATGAGCAGCCACTGCCCGATTTGTGGCCTACAGGAGGAAACTATTCTCCACGCCTTGAGGGACTGTGAGTAGGTTGTGCAGGTTTGGAAGGAGATCATAAGATAGAGGTATTGGGATCAGTTTTTTAGAGAGATAGTTTCTTGGAACTGGCTACAAAATAATTTGAACGCCCCTGCATTGCATTGCATTCAGTTCGCCACCGGTTGCTGGCAAATCTGGAAGCACCAAAACCTGCAGGTTTTTGAAAAAAAGAAGCTAAGTGTGACCCACCTGAAAAACCCTCATCATCAAAGAAGTACTCATCAACACAAAGGCATGGATTTCTGATCATCCATAGAAGCTGAACGAGAGTAATCATTTTGGCTGGACTAGACCGAAGCAAGGTGCGCTGAAGATCAATACTGACGCCGCATTCAATATGACAACCCAAAGAGCTGCTATTGTTGTAGTTTGCCGGGATGACAGAGGCCAATGGCTGGGGCAAGACCATCCAAGTTGATAGTGCTCTTGAAGCTGAAAATCGAGCTATTGAGCTTGCTGTCGAGATCAGACAAGACCTAGGGTGAGATAATATTTGCATTGAAACAGATTGCATGAACGCCAAGAAGGCTATTGATGACAAAGGCCCAAGTTTCCCAAAGTTATCCAGATGGACTACTGCAGTGCAAAGTGGGATGAAACCAGGTTGGTACCGTGCACACACCAAACGTGAAGGGAATAGGGTTGCAGACCAACTAGCCAAATTCCATATAAAAAACAACCGTGGCTCTTATTACTATAGGAGTACACCTAATCACATTGTTGACTTAGTCAACATGGATATTTGTAATGGTAGTAGTACTACCAAGTTTAATTTTGTCTTGAGTAGTTTGGATTGTAATAGTTTGTTTTAGCTTGCAAGAGAGGGGTGAGATGAATAAAAAGGCCCTCTGAGTTCTCTAAAAAAAAACCTCTTGCAAGAAAGGATTGGCTGATTTGGGGGCCAACATATCTATCATGCCCTTTTCTATGTGTAAAAGATTGGGCTTTATTGATTTGCTACCCACAACAATGGCAATCCAGTTGGCTGATAGTACCATTACCGCACCTTTGGGCATTATTGAAGATATCCCAGTGAGAGTAGGAAGAGACTTGTATGTCCCTTGTGACTTTGTTATCATGGACATAAAAGAAGATCTGAGGTATCCAATAATACTTGGCATACCTTTTCTTGTGACAGCTAGAGCACTAATTGATGTCGAAGCTGGCACAATTACCTTAAGGCTGGGGAAAGAAACTGTTCAATTTAGAGTCTTTGACAGCCTTAAAAGTCCTACCATCCACGAAGAAGTTTTTCTTCTTGAGGCAATAGATAAAATCTCCTAGCTAAAGCAAGCAACTCCTAAACCATCTGATGCTCTGGAAGACGTCTTAATGAATCCAGAAGCTGAATTTTCAACCAACGAACTGGTTCAACAATGTCTGCAATGCCTAGAACATGCCGAAGAAGTTCCAGAAGCTAGTTTTGAGGAGTTGAAATCTGTCACCACTCTAGAGACCACTGAAGTGCTCAAGGCACCTGAGATGAAATTCCTACCATTCAGACTCAAACACATCTTTCTAGATGAAGAAAAACTATGTTCGGTCATTATTAGTTCCACTTTGGTAGATGACCAGGAAGAAAGACTCCTTGTTGAGTTAAGTAAGCACAAGAAAGATATAGGATATAAGATGACCGACCTAACCGGGATAAATCTAGCTTTATGCATGAACAGATTACCTATGGTGGAAGAATTTAAACCATCATGGGATCACCATAGGAAGAGAAACTCGAATCTTAAAGAGGTAGTTCGCCTTGAGGTTCTAAAACTGCTAAAAGATGGTATTATCTACCCAATTTCTGACTCTTAGTGGGTAACTCCAGTTCAAGTGGTCCCTAAAAAGGGGGGAACCATTGTTGTTTTGAATGATAAAAATGAACTGGTGCCCACCTGGACAGTTACTGGGTGGAGGATGTGCATCGACTATAGAAAATTAAACAACGCAACAAGGAAAGATCACTTCCCCTTACTTTTTCTTGACGAAGTTCTTGAACGTTTAACTCACCAGAAATTCTTTTGTTATCTCGATGGCTTCTCAGGGTTTTATCAAATTATGATACACCCTGAAGATCAAGAAAGGACAACTTTTTCATGCCCTTTCGAAACCTATGCCTTCAGAAGAATGCCCTTTGGGCTATGTAAAGCACCCACTACATTCCAGAGGTGTATGTCTGCTATATTTGCAAGTTTAACTGAATATATCATGGAGGTATTCATGGATGACTTCTTAGTCTATGGAGACTCATTCGATTACTGTCTTCTTAATCTTAGTAAAGTGCTGTAAAGATGCGAGGAAATAAATCTAATCCTTAATTGGGAAAAATGTCACTTTATGGTGATAGAAGGTGTTTTCCTCGGGCATCGGGTGAGTGAACGAGGGATTGAAGTAGATAAAGCAAAAATAGACGTCATTTCAAAGTTGTCACCACCAAAAGACATCAGAGGAGTACGAGACTTCTTGGTCCATGCCGTATTTTACCAAAGATTCATTAAAGATTTTTCAAAAATAGCAAAACCTATGACTCACCTGTTAACCAAGGATGCAGACTTCAATTTTGATCAAGAATGTTTACACAGCTTCATGACCCTAAAGAACACTTTAGTCTCTGGACCTATACTAAGAGCCCCTGATTGGTCACATCCCTTTGGGATAATGTGTGATGCTAGTGACTACGCTATAGGAGCAGTACTAGGGCAGAGAATAGATAAGAAGCCTTACGTGATATATTACGCATAAAAAATGCTTGATGATGCCCAAAAGAACTATACAACTACAGAAAAAGAATTTTTGGTAGTCATCTATGCTTTTGTGAAATTCCGTTCTTATCTGATTGGATCAAAGGTTATAGTTTACACAGACCATTAAACAATAAAATATCTGATTAAGAAACAAGAAGCCAAACCTATATTTATTCACTGGGTGTTGATGCTTCAAGAGTTTGACTTGGAAATAAAGGACAAAAGTGGGGTGGAAAATATTGTCGTCGATCACCTGAGTCACATTTAGGTTCAAGATGAAGACAATATACCTATCCGCGACTCTCTACCCGATGACTAAATCACGAAGGTCACCACTGGATTTCCCTGGTATGCCAACATAGTAAACTATCTAGCTACGATAATTGTCCATCCTTCTGCTTCCTATCATGACAGGAAGACATTTTTTCATGATGTCAATCAATACTAATGGGATGAACCATACCTCTTCTGCTTATGCACAGACGGATTGTTCCGTCATTGCCTTCCTGAAGAAGAAATCACCCCAGTCTTGGAAACTGTCATTCTAGTCCTACTGGGGGCACATGAGTTCAAAAAAGTCTGCTCTTAAAGTCTTACAGTCTGGTTTCTTCAGGCCGACAATAATAAAAAATGCACATGAATTTGTAAAATCATGTAGTAAACGTCAACTATCTGGAGGGATATCCAAGCGGAATGAAATTCCACTAACTCTGTGTTAGGAAATTGAACTCTTCGTTGTATGGGGAGTGGACTATATGGGTCCATTTCCCTCATCATATGGATTCTCCTATATATTGGTCACTGTGGATTACGTATCCAAATGGGTAGAAGCTATACCTACTGTATCTTGTGACTCTAAGAAGGTTATTAAGATGTACACGGATATTATTTTCCCTAGGTTCAGAGTTCCTAGAACAGTCATATCCGACGGAGGGTCACATTTCTTGGAACGTAGTTTCGAAGCACTTCTGTGAAAATACGGAGTAAAACACAAGGTTGCCCTGCCTAATCATCCACAGACAAGCGGTCAAGTTGAAGTCTCAAACAGACAACTGAAAGCAATTTTTGAGAAATCTGTCAACATAAACCATATAGACTGGTCCACCAAGCTCCATGATGCTCTTTGGGTATATCGTACTACTTACAAGACACCAATAGGAACAACTCCGTTTCATTTGGTGTATGGAAAGTCATGCCATCTTCCAGTCAAACTAGAACACAAGGCTTGGTGTGCTATTAAATAGTTGAATTTCGATTTTAAAAGTGCTGGCGAATATAGACAGCTTCAATTACAAGAACTTGAAGAACTAAGAATGTCTGCTTACCAGAACGCCATGATTTACAAAGAAAAAACTAAGATGTGGCATGATGGCCACCTTAAAAGAAAAGATATCATTGTCAGAGACAAGTTCCTTCTTTTTAACTCCAGACTCAACATGTTTCCCAGAAAACTTTGCACAAAGTAGTCTGGGCCATTCACCATCAAGCACATCTACCCAACTGGAGTTGTCATCATCCTTGACGACAATGGATGAGAAAGGAATGTTAATGGCCATAGACTGAAGAAATGTTATACTCCAACCAATAAAACTCCAAGACAAACCATTGTGATACATGATCCCACTGCATCAATCTGACTAAGCCATAATTTCGTCGAGCCAGTGACGTAAAACCAAAGCGCTACTTGGGAGGCAACCCAAGAACTGACTATCACCTTTCTATTTTTTTTACTCTCCACGAGATTATCTTATTCATCCTGCTCTCGGGTTGTAGGCGAAGCTACATGATCTTATACAACTGATCTGGTCCCCTCTCATCTCCATATTTCTCAGAGAATTGAGTTGGACAGTGATCCCATACTTCCTTTTGTACATTGTTTTTGGTTCCCCATTTGACAATGAGATCTGTAAGTTTATTACCTTGCCGCCTAGTGAATTCAACCTTAATGTTCCTCTTGATGCGGCTTAGTCCCCGAAAGCACTTGATGAGATTCATGTGTCTGTTTGGACACTCCTCCTCCCCTTGAATCATTCTCGATGCCACTTTGTTATCGGTCTCCACCCAGATAGCACTAGGGTTGTGTAGGCATGCCTGGACTCCATGTATGATAGCTAGTAGATCGACACCCAAAACATCTGAGGAATGGATCCGAGTCACGCCACCGAGTTCCCATGTCCCTGTGTCGTCTCTAAGCACAAAGTTGGTAGCCTCTACTTTCATCCTTTTCACTACTGCGCCATCCACATTCATCTTCAGTGCTTCGTTTGGAGGGGGAGTCCATGACTCAATAGCATGCCTTGTGGTGATCGGTGTGGCGTTCTTCCTGAAGCTGATCAGGTATAGCTTGACTTGCCTCACAATCGCAGTAACTATGACCAGTGGTTGTATGTCTTTAGTGTTGAATATGAAATCATTTTGGTTTTTCCACAGGTGCTCTAGGGTGACAGCGAACCAAATAGGGCGATCAACATTTGTTTGTGTTTGTGCGTGTCATCCTTGCGCACGAGCCATGCTAATCTTCTCTGTATTGTTCCAATTTTATCAGATGTCTCCGAAGAGACTATCACCTTTCTATTTTACTTTGCTTAGCCTTGATAATTTTCTAGTCTCTTATTTGATTATTTCTTAGACCTATCTTCTTTGTTCAGAAAATATAAAAAATTTACATAAGCAACCAAAACAAATATAAAAATATAAAAATCAAAAACCAAAATAGTCTTATCCTAATGGTCTCAAAACCATTTGGACTCAAATAATCTCGAAACCGTTTGGAACCAAATGATATCAAAACTATTTGATCGTCACGGTCTCAAAACCATTTGGACTCAAACGGTCTTGAAAACGTTTAGTCCTTATGGTCATGAAACCATTTGGTCCTTACGGTCTTGAAACCGTTTGGTCCTTACGGTCTTGAAACTGTTTGGACCCAAACGATCTTGAAACCATTTGGCCCTTACGGTCTTGAAACCATTTGGACCCAAATGGTCCCAAGACCGTTTGCTTAATGAGAATTTGTACGGTCGCCCCTCCTTTTTCAATAAATATTACTTGACCCCCTGCCTTTTCATTCCTTCGACTCTCAAACTTTCTCTTACGCAAACCCTGTTCCATTCTTTCTTTGCTCCCGCACGACCAAAGCTCAACCACCGCTCCATTTTCATATCTAACGCCACTACTACCACTCTGTTCTCGCTTCTATTCACTCTTCCGATGCCACTGCCGCCGTTCCTGTTCACGCTTGCAACAACTACCCCATCATTCTCTCAGCCGTACTCATCACAACAAGGTAGATGGTACTCACAACCATCATCGTCACTACAGTGCATCTTCCCTTATTTTTATCATCGCTGGTATCACCATTACTGCCACTGCTATCATCGATATTGTTGCCATCATTGCTGTCATCATTTTCATTGTCGTTAATCTACTCGTCGCCGTCACCGCTTCACCTTCCTCATGGTTTCACCTTCCTAGCAGTTTCGACTCAAACGTTCTTGAAAACCATTTGGACCCAAATGGTCGTGAAACTATTTGGACCCAAATGGTCATCAAACCGTTTGGACCCAAATGGTTGTGAAATCGTTTGGACCCATTTGGACCCAAACTGTCGTGAAACCATTTAGACCCAAATAGTTGTGAAACTGTTTGAACCCATTTGGACCCAAACAGTTGTAAAACTGTTTGAACCCAAATGGTCTTGAAAATCACGGTTTCACCCTTAATGGTTTCATTCTTAACAGTTTTTGTTTAAAAACCGTGAAGCTAACACAATGCTACAATCCTTTCAACATTTATACCATAATTCCATTTTTACTAAAATTTCAATCTTTTCTAACATATATGATTTCTTGTTCAATTTTTAGAATGGCATCACCTACGAAAGAAGTTTTTGACACCCACCTCTGGACCAAGGAGCAGTTGATGGAGTGCCGAAATAAACTCCAGCGCATCCTTAACCTGTGTAAAAAAATAGTTAAAGCTCCAATTGACTTGCCCAAGGTCATCCATAACCTTGAGCGAGTCAAGAAATGTTTAGCAAAAGATCCGGTTGAAGAAATTGAAGATTTTTCCTCAACCGAAGAAGGTTCGAACTGCACACCAAATTTTGAGGAAGAATCCCCACCTAAAAAGTCAAAGGGAAAAAGGAAAGCTCAGGAGGCCACTGAAGAACAACCTACAAAAAATGGGCACAGAAGCAAGTCCGACCCTCAACTGTAAGAGAACAAATCCTGGCAGGACATGCCACTCTTGCTACCACCACCACGACAATAGCAGCACCAGTTGATCTCTATATTCAACAACAGCAAGCTAGTGACAAAATCCTGCGACCAACCAAGTATGTTTGCTCCAACATACTGAAGAAAATGGGGATCTACGACATAGTACTTGCCCTACTCGACAACGCAAACCTTTCCAAACTCTGCTTCATCGCAGAGAATTCCTACATTGAACCCACACTGGAATTCTTCACCTACCTCACCAAAGAACACGTGGATGCAAAAGACAAATCCAAGGACAGAGGTGACCACAAGCTTGTTACCTCACTTTTCCGGAAGAAGGTCTCTTTGACCGAGAACCTATTGAATTAAATCTTCTTTGACAACCAAGATCAGCTAAAGAAGGCTAAGGAGGCAGATCTGGACCATCCCTAGTTCAACATACATACCTTCTGGAAGTCTTTGACAGGAATTCCCAGTTATGAACCAAAGACTTGCAAAGCCTCCGACATTCATTCTGGCCTGGTGCGGACTCTGCAAAAAATAATAACATGTGCTCTATTCCCTAGGACAAAGTGTGAGAATGTTATCATTTCAGACCTGTTCACACTGTGGTCCATCCTAAAGGGGAAGCCAGTCAACATCAGATGACATTTGATGCATAAACACACATCTTATGCCCTCGGAAAGGAAATCTGCATGGGTGGCCACATAACATCAATTTTGAAATATCTCAAGATGGACAGACCACTTCCAAGATGTACTGTGGTAAAGGGAAACATCCTAACAAATGAGCAGATCCTAAATAATACATATATCATAAAGGAGAAGGATGCCAAACTTCATTATATCTTCTGCCCAACTGTCAAAGCCTCCAGGACACTACTATTGCTTCCAGAGCTGGCTGATTATAATAAAGACAAGCTTCTCTTCACTAAAGTGGAGCTTGCTAACCTTCTCGCCTTAGTAAAAGAAAAGGAGAAACAAGAAAAAGCAGGGCAGACAGAGCATAGAATCACTGCCCCAGCGACAAGGCCAAAGAAAATACAAGTAACACTACCATCCAAACTACGCACACAAAAACAACAGCAGTCGAGGATGCCCACATCGAAGATTTACCCCAAGGAAGAACACCCTCACATTGCAGAAAACATCATGAATCCAATACCAGAACCCATCATCTTGGATCTGGTTGTTGGGTTCACCTCTACAACCACCCCCACCACACTCCCACCTTCCACCATTCCACCATCTACCACTCTTCCACCTTTTTCCACAATCATATCCATCACAATCCTTTTCCCCACAACCACAACTTCACCCATATCCCCTGTCTTAGTCCCTTTCCCCACAGGTGACCCAATTTTCACCACAACGCTCAATCTCACCTTCTCATCCACCACCTACCCTGACATTCTTGGTCCCACTACCCATATCTGGGATGTCACCACCTCACTTATCCGCCACTACCCCAACACTGCTGGTGACTCCTTCTACAGTCACCACGCAATTCGTGGGTACACCAATGGTGTCTCTCTCACACGACACCACCACCCTTCCACCCAGACCCTAGCCACCACACCCTTTCACCACTGGGGTCCCTTTTTCACAAGTCAGTGAGGAATTCAAATGACAATTTGACGCTATTCAAAACCTCCTCACCAACCTTTCTAACATCTTACAATCATTTTTTTCTTGTGTGCGGGGACTTGCTACACAAATATCCAAGCTTGATGAGTGGACTCATGCCTTACCAGGCCTCCTCACAAGCATTCAACAACGGTAGGAAATAGCGGCCCAACTAGTCAACTGTGTTGATGACCGCTAACAAAACCTGCCAACGTTGATACTTGGGGTGAACAGCCAGCAAGAAGCATTGGCTCAGTATGTCGACAGCGTCTCCGAGCAAACTCAACCTCTACCTGAGACCCTTCGTGAGCTTCAGCAACAAAAATATACACTGAGTGCGCGCTTGGATGCCATTGATAACAACCTCACACAACTCATCCACCGCCAAGAGGAGCACTCAAACGATGAACTCAATCAAGTACGGACACAAGTAACCAATCTATCAACATGACTCCTCTCTGCCAAAGCAAGATATACATATCTCAAAGAAATCCACGACGCACTGCTCGAAACCCATAAGTATGTGCAAGTGGCACTTGACGAATTACAAACTATTCATCAGTAGTGTAAGAAAGCATCAGATAAGAAGACAAAAGTCAAGGTGGAGGATGACGATGTTGATGACAATGAAGATGATGATGAGGATTCTGACTCCTCAACTGACTCCAATGCAGACATCTCCTCCTCAGATGACCTACCTAATGACCCAGGCAATGCTGGGGAGGGCACCAGATGAGGGGAAGATACTACAAAGAGAGGAGAGGGTGGAGACCACCAGGAGGGTGGAAGCAAAGATCACAATGCCCTCGATAATAACGATAACATCACAATGTCATATGGGGATCAATTCTTTAACTTTTCATCTATGAGCTCTCTGGGGGATGCTGCCAAAGATGCAACTTTTGTTGAGTTTCAACAATGCATCATGGAAACCAACATTAGCCCACTGACATCAGCCATTCATCAACACCTTGCCCCAGAGCAAGCTACACTCCCCCCAGAGAAGAATGTTTCTAAAGATAGAGTGAGTCTCGACACCGACGATAGACTCTACTCTGACTCTGACAAGGATGAAGATCTTCCATAATATTTGGACAATAACGAGCAGACTTCACTTCCTCCACCACAAGACCTTCCCCCGCCACCACCTCCACCTCACAAGATGCATGACTTGGACATGGCATCCATCTCTACTTTAGATGTTCAGGACATCTTCATCCTGAACACTATTGTAGACGATGCCAAGGACGGGGGGGGGGGGGGGACATCATCTATATTAATACAAAGATGAAGCGCAAGTTGACACACAAAGATTTCCGTATTCTCCTACGACCACAATCGGTGCTGAATATGGCTATCTTCCGTGTCCTCCTTGCTAACACTATAGAATAATTTTAGAGCCCAAAGAAATTGCAACTAGTTTTCAATGCTTCACCCGCTCTAGCTTTATGCTTATTACACAAGGACCTACATGCAAAGTCCATCGAGCAGCTGCAAACAAGTCTTCTGAGAAAGGCATGCTACATCACAGTGTCTTTTAAAGTTTCCGACCACTGGAAACTAATGATTGTCGACACCGAGGCCCACGATGCAAAGGTGTACAATTTCTACGCTAGTTAGCTCAAGGCCGGAAAGATAAAATTTGTTGGTTCAGAATCCAGAGAAGCGAGATGCATTTCTTTACGACTTCTCAAAGTCATATGGGGTGCCTGCCCATCCCTTGAACATGGCTGAAACTAGCCTTGGTTCCAAATCATTAACCCAACATTTCAAACACTTGAAGGTTCAGGGGATTGCGCTCTCTACACAATCAGATTCATTGAGGTGCTCAACAAACAAATCCCCTTTACCGAGCTAGCCACAGAAGATATGGATTCTCTTAGGGGACGTTACACCATGGATCTCATCTATGACAGATGGTTCTTCACTGACCCGACAATGTTGCATGATGATGTACCCTATTATCTATTCTCTACTATCCAATTTCCACAAAAACAACCTTTCCGACAAGTACTAAAGGAATTGGAACAACAACAACCACAAACCGCCAAGGTCCCAGAAAAATGACAATGGGACCCTTACACCTTTGATATGGAGGAAGATAAGGGGGAAACAGATCTATTAATAGGAGCTACCCTTAACAGATCATCCAAAGATATGGTTCATGTATCTGTTATACAACCAACGTTCTCAAACTTTGACCTTGTTGCATGCAAGAGTCTTTCAGACAATGAACTTAGACTCATCATGTCTCGACTATATGCAGAGAATCATGAGCTTATTTTTCTTGAAGGGAATATCCTCGTAATGGAAGATGCACTCTGGGAAACCGTACAAATAAAGGGTTCACTATCCGTGAGTGTGATGGCTGCCTACCAATTTCTTCTTGCACGGGACTTGCCTACGATTTACATGGCATCAGCATACCTAAAGGATGATTTACTCGGGTCAAAGAACTTCGGAACCACTGATGCCCTTATCTCATATCTTCAACATACGACTCCAAAGTTCAACCTGTTTCCATTCCTTCACTCTGAGCATTGGATGTTGCTGGCAACAAACTTACACAATGGAACTAGTGTCATCTACAATAGTTTTGATAGCCAGTTTGATCCAAACCAGTGAGAGTATGTTGTTACAGCAAAGACGCACACATAGGAAGTGACAAAGGATTGTGTCGAACGACTACACGATATCCTCGGCAAACACACAAAGGTGTACAACAAAGATCATTTCAAGCACCCAACCTTCTACCACAAATATCCCCAACAAATCAGAGAATCAAATGACTATGGATTCCACATCCTTTACTGGATGTATACCCTCACCATGCTTGGGAAATGCGTTGAGGACACGAAGGAAGTGGATTATCACACTTTACGGGGAAAGTTTGCAACAAATCTTCTCCATTCCTATGGAGCAAAAAAGGGTTTAACAGATCCTTGACACCCTTGCCCATGTACTTCTCAACCTATCACCTTGACACTCTGAGGACAAAGTGATTGATAAGTTGGGGGGGAGTACACTGGGCAAGGGTCGAGGTATCATATTCAAACCTTCTTTTTCTACCTTTTCTTTTACCTTCATTCTTTCGCACAAATCTTTCTTTTTGACATTTAGATTTTCTGATAATCTCTTTGATAGAATAACTTTTGTATATAAGACAACTTTCTCTTTGGTAAGGGGACACCCCTAGCTAAGTTAGAGATAAAGTAGTTCTCAGAAGCACCTACATAGTAGCATTTAGTCACGCAATGGCAATTTAATAAATCACCTCCACACTCAATATCCATGCTTTTGCTTCAATTCTACATCACACTCTCCACATGTCAAAACTACGGCTGAAACAAGCAAACACTCTCAAGGATGGAAGGGAACCAGGTGAAATCCAAATCGAGGAACCTCGCAAGTGGACCACCAAGTACAAAATTGAAATAAGTGCATGTCTGGAAACTCTAGGGAACAATTTTCTTCTTTTCAAAAAGAGGCTTGGCAGCCCAAATAAAATCCCTAAATACCCAATTCCTAAGCCAGTGAGCATATGAATAAAACCCAAAGTGTTGAATAAAAGCATGAGAGTTGTTCCATGCATAAGGACCTATAAGAAGAGCCAATAAAGGTCTTGCCCAGCTAGTACATTCAGCTGCCCTCACAAAGGTAGATGTGTCGTGCCCGGTAGTGAGATCCTAAGGTCTCCACATATATGGAAAAGCTGGCAAAGGTCTTGCCCGGCCGATACATTTAGCTGCCCTCGCAAAGGCAGATGTATCACGCCTGGTAGTGAGACCCTAAAAGTTTAGATAAACCCTCCCCCCTTCGAAGGGGGAGTTACACAACAGCTTTCAGACAAGCCTCGTACCTATCTTAGCTTTTGGTAGGATTTTCAAAAGAAGTATAAAACTACTTAGAGTCAAAGACATGCATAAAATGCGATCAAGGAAAGGGTGGTCCCAATGCGAGTTACGCGATACAGAAGAAACCTATGATCCACTCAACTCTCAATACCTGAATGAGTTGGTGCAAGCAGAAGCTCTGATAAGACTCTGGAAGATCTCTGGTTTGGAACTGAAGCAAGAGTATGGAAATCTTCATTAAATAAAATTGCCTCACCACTTCGTGCCTTAGCTCTATCCAGCTTGAGGACAAGCTAGACTCTAAGTTGGGGGGGGTGATAACCTCCCATTTTGTGATTCTATCTTACTAGTTTTTCTTATCTTCCCATTATTTTTATTAGATAAATTAGATAGAATACTTAACTTTTTGCTTTACTATGAATATACCAATAAACTAATATTTTCCTCTTTCTTCTTATAGAAAAAATACAAAAAATGTAACATCCCTGGCCTGGGTTATGCTTAAACCCTAGATGTTTTGTTTAATAAAGTTAATTATATGCTTGCTCTTATCTCTTGAAAAGTAATTAAGGCCCAAGAGGAACTTATGTTTCAATTTTAGTCCTTTTTGAATAATGTTGAAACAATGTTTTGCCTGTTTTGGACTAAAGTGCAAATTACCCAATTTGAGGGGTTAACTTGCAAATATGACATGGTAAAATGTTCCTCAAGTGTTGAAGCATCATAAGAATGAGAATTATGTAGAGGTATGGCTTGTGGTAGCTTGAGCACCAAGAAAGAGCTTGTTAAGCAATGTTTGTGCATTAAAACCTAGTTTTGGTGTAATGTGCAATTTACACAAAACCTAGGGTTCAATATGCAAAATACCACTTCTAGATAGTCCCTAATGTTTCTTGGTATTAATTAGAGACAAGAAAATCAGAGGGGCATCTCATTTGAATCTCTTTGGAGGAGAAAGAATCTTGATATTAAAATAATCAAGATTTAAGCATAATTGAAACCCTAATTCAATTTAATGCAAAAATAAATATATTAGTTGAATTTCCCTTCAACCAAAAAAAATGATATGGTTGAATTTGTATAAGTTTGGACGTCCTTTTGCCTTGCAAAGGCAACGAAATATCTAAAGTGAGTGGAGAGCCCACTCACATTAGTAAAAGGAAAAGTAATATCCACTCAATTTTGGATATTATTATTATATTGATTAAGGTGCTTAATTTGTTTTCTTTAATTCATGGATAATGAAGGGGAATTACAAGGTGGGGGAGATGGATTCGTATGCAAGGGATGGAGGGGAGCATGTGGCATCAAAATTGGGAGTTGAAGGAATTATTTATCACTTTCTCTCTCATTGAAATTCCCTTATAAACATCCCATTTTCAACCCACATGAAAGGCTTTTTCGATTCCTTTTTCTTTACTTGCTTTGGCCATGCACAAGGGATCTTAGGAGCAACAGGAGGACGTGCCCCAACCTGTAGGTAAGCTCCATAGTCATCTTCAACCTTGATTTCATGGTGGAAATCGAAATTCAATGCTTAATTTCTTCTTTTCTTCATTGAATCTTCAACTTTAGCCAATCCTTTCACTCAAAGACTTGAGAACAGAACTTGGGCAGTTGACAAATCTTCATTCACCATTGAGGATGTGAAGCTTGAAGCTTGTTTTCAACTTTGAAGGTGAGTTATATAACTTGAACCCTTAAATATCATTATTGATTTCATATCTTCATCATATGTTGATTCCTTTTTCATTCCCGAACTTTCCTTTGATTAGTTGATGAAATCACTACACAGATCACAACAAATTTCAAAGGTTTGTAGCTTGAAGATGATGATGTCATCTTCTTACACACCTCAACAAAAATCATGGGAAAACGGTTTTGAGTTTTGATGACCAAACGGTCTCAAGACCGTTTGGTGATCAAACAGTCTCAAGACCGTTTGAGAGCAAACGGTCTCAAGACCGTTTGAGTTTTAACAGTCTCAAAACCATTTGGGGTCTATTGATGATGTGGATGATGAAGATCCAATGGTTCAAATTGATTTAATTAAAATGGTTCCAAGAATGGATGGTCCACTGATAACAAACCGTAATTGGATTGAATGGTTGAAACCCTAAATCGATTGAGCCGATTTCTAAGTTGGATGGCTCAAATGGTTTCAAGACCGTTTGGAGGTGAAGGGCTGTGATGGATGATTGGATATCCAAGGGCTATAATTTGATGTGCTTTCAATGGTCCAATTGATGTGTGATTCAATAAAGAAAACCCTAAAATCAATTGATTGATTGGAGGAAACCCTAATTGATCCAATCAGTTTCAAGATGGTTTGGACCAAATGGTCTTGAGACCATTTGAGTCCAAATGGGCTTGAGACCATTTAGGATCAAATGGTCTTCAGACCATTTGGAGAGAAAATGGTCTCAAACCGTTTGATGTTCAATCGGTTTCAATGATAAGTTGCTCATTCGGTTTCAAAACCGTCTGGGATTAATTTTTTTATTCAAATGGTCTCAAACCATTTAGGGACTTTGAGATCAAGACCGTTTGATGGTCTAACGGTCTTAAAACCGATTGAAGGTTTTGCGACCAAGACCGTTTAAGGTCTAACGGTCTTCAGACCGTTTGAAGGTCTAGTACCTCAAGACCGTTTGAAGGTCTAATTGACTTAAACCATGTAAGTATTTATTAAACTCCATGATTGTTCATGATGTATATCAAAGATAATTACAATGGTATTACATTCAAGGTACTTAAGTGATTAGTACCTTTTGAGTGGTTAACCTTTGATGCTTATGGAAGCAATTCCTTAATACACTATGCTAACCCTAAATGTATACACTTGAGTGAAGTGTTGACCTAATCTAATCAAGTTTGAAGTAATTAACATCCTAAGGAGGATGAGAGAGATAGAAATTCATAAATGTATAATGATCAAGTAAGTGTTTAAGCTCTTACACTGTCAATATGAATAAATATGTAATTAGGGTATGATCCTTGATAAAGAGATCATGAAACCCTAATTGAGAAGGTTGATGAGCCACAACCCTAATTTAGGGCAATGCTAGGTGTAACCCTAATCTAGGGTAGTGATGTAACCCTAATCCTAGGGTGATGATATGAGAAATCCCAATTCAGGGTAATATAATGAAAATCCCTAATTCAAGAGAATGCTACATCAAACCCTAATTTTGAGTAAAGTTATATGAAACCCTTATTTGGGGAAAAGTTATAATGAACCTTAATTCAAGGTAATGTCATGTGAAACCCTAACTATGGGTAATGTCATATGAAACCCTAATCAAGGGTGATGTCATGTAAAACCCTAATACATATATGTGATGTGAAACTTTAATCCAGGGTGATGCTATGTAATGCAATATGATCCCTAATAAAGGGAGAAAGTATGTGAAATCCTAATTTTTGATTATAGTGCATGAAACCCTAATGTTGGGTAATATGATGATAAACAATAACCATAATTTTGGGTAATGGGATGAGTATCCCTAATTGAAATGAATTTGGAAATCCTAACCCTAATAAGGGAATAGTGATGCTACTCTTACATTGCATAGTGCTGATATGTAATTGATTTAACTGTTATCATGTGCACTAATCATGCAGGTATCATGAGATGTTGGACATATCCAGGTATGGGCTATGATGTTTTATTATTGAAATTGTTTTATGGGCCTTGTGAGCCATAATATGCTTTACTGCCTAATAATAGGTAATAAGAGATTAATGGGCTTTAAGAGCCATGTGAAATGCATGTATTGCAAGTATCATGTTTACCTTGGTCAGATGACCTGAAGTTATTAGTTACCTGATAAGCGGTAACAAGTGTTCTTTAATGAACTAAGGGTTTGAATACCCATATTCAATAATCCTGATGATGAGATGTTAAGGGATGAGAATACCCCTAATGTGACAAAGGATTGAGATCCCAATGTTTTATAAAACTTTGAAAAGTGGTTGATAGAAGTATTACTCATTCTTTGTAGCATTGTTATAATAATTTATGTTTGAAAACCTGATTGATGCTAAAAGAATATGGTAATGTACTTAGTTAATCAAGTGAAATCTTATTATGTAGAGCCCTTGACATAGATCCATCATCGTCAGTAGTTGGTGATGGTGAAACAAGTTTTCCTACAAGAACTCCTGGAGGGCATACTATTGAGTATGTGGGGGTTATGGGCGCGAATATCCTTACGCCCTAATGGAGGAATTGATGTGAGATAAACATTAAATCTCTCAATCCTTCATTATATATGCCAGGATGGATGTATCATGAATCTCCCGATAATGTTAATACCGGATCGATGCAAGATAAACAAGAAATCTCTCGATTGTGAAGAGAGTACAGCTGCCACTGTAACTCTATAGCGAAGTTGCCAGGATACCCTGGAAAGCTATTTAGCAGAGACACAAGATGTCCTGCATTTTGTCCTCACACTGGCTGAGGAGGATGAGGTCATGGGAATCCGACTCTTCCTTGACCTATGTATGGTACTGATTTCGATTTCGCAATGGTCAGTTGGAGTATGAGAGGTATACCTCATCTCCTCAGGGCTTAAATATGATTGTAAAATGTAATCAACCATGTAGCATATTTACTTTAGGTTGAAATATGAGAATCACCGATTGATGATACCTTGCTTAGCATATCATAGATGGATAAATGTTATATATGTTCTTCAATTCTTTATTGGATAAGTAACATGCTACCTTATTAAGATATAGATGAAATGATTTGAATAAGAATATTTCTCTAATCTATTTAGACATTGAATTATCTATTGATGAACATATATGATTCTTATGCTCAATTTTATTCTATTAATTTGCA
The DNA here is from genome assembly GCA_963693085.1 of Alisma plantago-aquatica. Lineage (NCBI taxonomy): Eukaryota > Viridiplantae > Streptophyta > Magnoliopsida > Alismatales > Alismataceae > Alisma > Alisma plantago-aquatica. Next base: position 581,941,112 of record OY856409.1, on the reverse strand, counting down.
ATAATAATATTTCTGGCAGAGAGTTATATCTCTCTTTGGGACAATTTCAATTGTCTCACCCCTGTGGGATCCAACTTCTTAGGTAAATGCAGAAGAAGAGGCAGAAACCCTACAACAGGGGCAGAGAAGCAACAACAACATGGACAACAGTGATATCTCAGGTGGAGGCACTGGGTGTCATGTTTTGTATAGAGAGTCCTATGTGTCATCTCTGTACTCTCAGGTCCTAGGAGTTAGTAGTTAGTACTTTTAATGAATTGATCTGAGATTTTGGCTTGATGCCTCAAGGTTCTTATATTGCCTGTGTATAGTTTTAACAGAGTAGTTGATGCTTGTAATCCCAGAGAAGGGATGGTACATGATATGTACTTATGAACCAGGATACTTTGATTCTTGATAAAAGTGTTTTCCTGTGTTTAGATCTCTTTGTAAATGGTTTTAATTTTTAGTGATTTTTAATATTCCGCTGCTTATGTTTAATTCCACAATTAATTACACTGTGAAGGTCTGATCTGGTGTCGGGTCATCTAAAAAAAATTACAAAAGAACTCAACCGGTCCCAAGACCGTGAAGAACCCCAAACGGTTTCTAAACCATGAAGAGCTCAAATGGTCTCCAAACCGTTAAAGACCCAAATGGTCCCAAGATCGTATGAAGGCCAACCGGTCCCAAGATCGTATGAAGCCAAATGGTCCCAAGACCATATAAAGGCCAACCGGTCCCATGACCGGATGAAAGACAAATGGTCCCAAGGCCGTATGAATCCAAATGGTCCCAAGACTGTATGAACCCAAATGGTCCCAAGACCGTATGAAGGCCAAACGGTCCCAAGACCGAATGAAGCAAAACGGTCCCAAAACCGTGAGGACTCAAATGGTCTCCAAACCGTGAGGATCCAAATAACCCAAAATCGTTCAAGATCTCCTCGAGGCCTATAAATAGGACCGAAGGGGTCCTCATTGAGGGGGATTCTTAGATGCCCAAAGGCTACCTCAACTATTCTAGAGCTGTTTCTTCCTTCATCCTTCACCCCAAGGCTGCCGGTCTAAGATCCACACTCCATCCATATGTCTACTTTCTCTCTCATCGACATAGAAGGTGGGAAGTGAAGGATTCGTCCCCAAAGCAACCACACAGTGTGAAGATAGTTGTTCTCTACTCCAAGGCCTCCTACGTGGATATGATGCTTTCCTTCTCTTCTCCTATCTTCTTCTTTGTTCTTACCATGAGTGAGTAGTTCCATACATTAGGGTGGGGGGAGTACCCCGCTAACCATGTTTTCATTTCATACATTATAATTCATGAGTTTGCAATAGAGAAATATTGTCTTTTCAGTTCAACATCAATCGTTTGATGAATACTAGTTGCTTGATCACCAACTTGTGTTACTTATTATCTGCTAGTGCGAATTGTCTACGTTTGTGCTTTTAGACTCAATTATTGATTGTATGTTGGTTCTTGATGTATGTAGTCACCATATATCTGTTTCAGTATCTAGGAATGTTGTTCAAGAAGAGTAGAGTCACCTCCATCATTGTACTTTCCTACTATGAAATGGAATCAGTTGACGTAGGGAAGTTCAACTTTGATAGGTCGAGGAACACACTTTGTGAAGGGAGTGATGCAAAGTAAGTGACCATTCATTCGGGGATGGCTGGCGTTGCAAATACTTCCCCGTTTCTCATTGTTGGTTATTCGAAAGAAAGCTAAGTCTACAAGATACTAACAGATTAGACCCTTTTTGTGAACCTAGTTGCATCAGGACACATCTGACTATATCACCTCCTTGTTCTGCACCATAGACTGCAACCACAATATCATCTTCTTTGGAAACTCCTCCTATCACGAAATGACGGTTGATGTTGTCCTCCAAGTGACAAACAATGGCTTCTTGCCTCTATGGTAGTCCACACAGACCGCTTAGAACTCCTATCATCCTATTAGACCGGATAGAAAGGAGTTGTCCCTCTCCATTGGTGTACTATTCACTGACTTTCTCTCCCACAATGACAACTCTCAGTTGTTCTCTCCCATGGCTATCCCTCCCTTGTCAGGTAGGACTTGCCTTGGCTCTCATGGCTACCACAACTAGCGAGGACAACAATTGTCAAAGGAACTGATTCTCAGCTGTTTGTGTTGTAGTTGTACTTTGGGAAGCCCCCAGTAGCCCTCTATATATAGGAGGGGTTAGGGTCAGGGTTCCCAATCCCCAACCAATACATGACTAAAGTGGGAGTGAAAAGGACAAGTAGATCTTATATTTTCACAAACTTTTCAGAAGTTTCACAGCCTGTGTGTGACAAAACAATTGTCTTTCCAAGTGAGACGATCATCTCACATGTGAAACAGTTGTTGGGGATGTGAGATGGATGTTTCACACTTTCAAAGTCAGATATGAATTGGCAAATCATTTCCTAATTAATGTCATACATTAATTTACTTGCACTCCAAGTTTGTGCAATTGAAATGAGTTCAGGAAAACTTCATAACTTTTGTTCATCCTGATCGAGCCTTCTCACACAAGAAAGACGACCATCTCACTCACCTAGACGGATGTCTAGTGAGTTCGAGTCAAGCCAATCAGTTCAACAGCTTGAACTGATCAGTTCATAGGATAGAACTAAACCAATTCCATTTTTGATCTACCTAACAACCCAAATAGCCATCTCAACACTTGAGACACCCTTCTGGCTTCCCAAACGACCGTCGCACCCAATGAGATGGTCATTTGGTAGTTTTGTTAGTGATTCCGTCAATCTGAATTGAGTACCTAAACACTTTAGTACTTAATTGAATTATCATTCAAGATCAAACTCCTCTTCTTGATGAGTTCCTATGTGTGTGACCCTATAGGTCCCATATCGCGTTGGCAGTGAATGTCCATAATAATTTATGGCATCACAAGCAAAGAGTGGTTCCTAGTCGCACATCATTGCTACCCAAGTAAATGGAAAAGTTGTGGAACAACTTCAACCTACAATATGTGTATAGTGTTGCAGTGTTTGTACATTTCCTTTTTCATTGATGTCCAGATTGAACTAGAGGCATGAAGCAGACACCCTCATTATTATTCAATCTTGTTTCTTGAACCAAGAGCAGACTGTCTGAGATATATGTGAGTTCAATATCACACATGGACTCACATGCGCATGGCCATGCTTTTCTCAGTCTCACTTATCAAGAGGCCTAGGATATCACACTCCAGTAGGAGGGACAAATCCCATGTATATCACTCACGGTCAGTCCTTATGTGTCAAATCCACCCAATCATCACTGTTATAACAACCCATGTTTCAGGACTGCATTTGATGATATCAAAGTGTACCCAATGACGTGTTGAGTGTAGTGATTTTAGGTCTAAAAATCACAACCACCACCATCACTGTAAGAGATCACTACGACTTCCATGATGATGGATTCCATGTGTCAGTCTCATGGTGGGTTTGTCTGGTACACTATTCTCTAACATGTATCTGTGTGATTGGTTTGATATTGCCATATTATGACCAATGATACCCAGTCATCAACCAATTCACACTCTGATCTTATGTGTTATTGTTGTCTATCAACCTTCCACAATAACAATCAATCAGAGACATAATGAGGATATATATATATGTACTCTTAACATCCGTGTGATCTAATTTCTCAAGTCCTCAACCTGAAGACATATGTCATTCAATAATATTACTCTCTAGACTTTTATTATGTTATTTCATTATCTCATAACTCAAAAAATAGAATAAATTGGAATCTTGCTTTTATTAATAATCAAATATTTTTTACATGATATGCCATTACAATCATCATATGATTGTCTCTCTGGTCATACATAACCGAAAACCTCCTCATGCCAAGGTTGATTTATGTAATGTGAATGAGTTGGTGGTAGACAACAAGCAACTAACGACTGAACAAATATTCACAAAAACAATAGGACTTATTTTCTTAGATGTTAACATATACAACATGAATATTCATTTCAATGAACTCAATGAACCCTCGAACAACAATGCAATACTTGATGGGAGATAGCTAAAAATATCACATAAATGTGAGCCACCATCATCAAGACCACAACAATAGAGGTCCTCATAGTAAATGTAGTATATCCTAAATTGTCGATGCTAACAACACCAATCTAAGGAATAGATGAGAAGAAGTGCCCTCTGATGAAGATGAGGACAAGATAAACTCTTTCTTCAAGGATGAACATGATAGAGACCCCCACTCATTCACTCAGGATATTGAGCCATAAGTTCCCATGCCTCCACCTCTCCCTTGCAAAATGGAGGAAATGGACATGATGGCTGTGTTGAAGAATTCCTATAGGGATGTCTATGTCCTTGCAGATGTCCTAGATGAAAATCTTCCCAGGGAAGACATCTTATACAACAATAATAGGAAAATCATAAAATGAGAGCACCTCAAGGGGATCTTCAAGATGAAGGCCAAAGTACACATGAACCTATTTAAAGTACTATGTACAACTACACTTGAAGAATTTATGAACTTGAAGAAAATCTAGTTGGTCTTCAACGACACTCCTATACTGTAAACATGACTTTTTAAGAAGAAATATAATTCTCCATCAGACATAACTCCAAGAAGCATTAAATAGGCAACAAACAAGGTTCATCACATTTCTATACAGAAAAAAGAAACATAGTAGATTTATACAAAAGGCACATCATAATTTACAATTGTTGTGCAAAGGAGATGAAATGCAACACTATGGTCTTACATGACATGGGCATGTGAATTCCCAAAGATCTTGATAAGATTCTAGCATGATGTAGAGATGATAGGGTTAAAACTAAAAAAAATTGAAAAAATTGGTGTTCAACACAAAAGTCCCCCAAGAACAACCTGATTTTGGGAAATGTGCTTTTATCTGGCTAAGGCTAATGGAGGCAGTGAATAAAGGGATCCCCTTTGAGGATGTTTTTGTGGATGATTTACATGGATTACATGACATATATGCAATGGAGGGGATATCCGTCTGACTCTTTTTAGCAAACTGGTGATGGCACCTGATGTAGTGTGACATACACATTATATTGGCTTCTTCTTGACAAATGACCAAGGTGAGAGATCAGGAAAGAAATGTGGCTGGTCCCAACTGAAAAGAGAGGGGAGTAGTGTGGTTGAACTTCACAAAAGAACAGAACAAGCAACATCAACACCCAAAAATAATACATTAGAGTAGAGAATAGAAACTCACCAGATTAAAGAGACTACAAAAAAAACACCTTCAATGGTTCCCCCTAAAATACCAGTGGTTGTAACCAAGAAGGCACTTAGTGTACGGAAGCACCAACCAAAGGAGGGGGAGTTAGATGATAAAGTCCTTCTAGATCAACCAGAACACAACACTTTTGTTGAAGAAAAACGTCAAGGACCTATTGGGACTATCATAAAAACCTTCTCAAACCTTGACAGGTGGGCATGTGAATGTCTGTCTCAATACAACTTGAGAATTCTCATGGACAAACTAAAAGACGATACAACTTAGGGGACCTTGTCTTAGAGAGAGATAGGATATGCTTCTTGAAGGAGGACCTCCGAGAAATGTTAAAGGTAGATGGGTACATGTTAGTCACCTTATTGAAAACTTACCAATCCCTTCTCTGGGATAGTATTCTGAATGCACACATGGCATAGTATATGTTATAGGAGGACATTATCCTTAATAATATTTCAGGAGAGAAGGCGGGACTGATTCAATGCCTACAAAACCCCCTTCTAGACTTCATTTTTCTCTCGCTCCTATATGACAGTCATTGGACACTCCTAATGGTCAATATCAAAGCAAAGACAATAGTCTTGTATAACACCTATGACACTGCTATGCATCAAACGAATATACACACATGACAAAGACGTAGAGTGCCATTGAGAAGAAAAATTAGACTTTTGCAAAAGATATGATAGTGTTGATCTAGGAGCACAGAAAGGGATATCAGTTTTTCCTAGGGGGAAACTTCAAAAAAACACTATTCTTTCATCGAAGTCATGAACAGATACATAAATCAAAAAATTGTGGCTTCCACTACCTAAGTTGGATCCAAGAGTTAGTGTTGAGGGGGTTAGAGTTGAATGTTTATAGCACAAAATACACCGTCCTATCTATACAGTACTCTCTTGCTACACTCTCATTGGGGCAATGAGGGTCTAGAAGAAAATGAGTAAACCTCTCACATTTATATTGAACCTCAATCTTTGACACTCTAGGATAGGGTGCATGATAAATTTGGGGAGGTTGTAAATAGTGAGGGAAGTACTACTCTTGTCCCTCTAGCTTACATATTTTCTATTGCTCTATCATTAACGTTGCTATCTTAGATTTTATAGTGATCAATTGGACATATATATTTTCTCTTTAGATTGAACAATGATTAGGAATTTTGCTAAAATAAAGGAAAATTTTTTGATATAGGCAAAATTTGAATCCAATTTTCCTAGATGTTGTTCATGCTCCCATCTTAGACCTTCTTCCCTTCAAGATTCTTCTTAGCGTAATCATTTCAAGAGCGATAGATTTGGGCTATAGATTGAGCCAAAAACACATGTGAATATGTATCTATGCCATTTTATCTCAAGACATTGTAGGTTGCAAATAATTCTTTCTATCCCCAAAGAATCCCCAAAAATAAGGAGGACCCAATTTGATACAATCATGATCGACCTCTCTATCCCTATAGTACAACTTGGAAACCACATACATCTAATAAAGAGGAAACAACTACCCCTTCTATTGCTAAATCTCCTCTAGGGGTATAAGGAGGTGTGGTAGTGCATGCATCCTGAAAATCCTATCACCCAAGGCCTTGCGAGAAAGAATAAAAGTTGAGTGAGAGTAAAATCACATGATATGTGCTCAAAACAATGTTGAATGGTTCTTCCAGACCGTTGTATAGTCACACTCAAGAATGCATATATGTTTTTCCAAGTATTAGAACCTATATGTCAAGAATACTTCCCTTCCTAACTTCCATGGGAGATCTTAGAAAACAACCTTAAACTACATCAGGACTAATAGTTGAGTAAACAATGTATTTACAACAGTACTCATGGTTGAGTGACCCTAAAGATGGTAGGATTCACCACAAACTTAATCTACCCCTAAACATCTAGCTAGGATACCTACAAAAATAAAAGTTGGATTTGAAAGCTACCTTTAGTGAGAACCTTGTGTGAGTATGGTTAGGAAATAAGGTTATGAGTGATATGTGAAGAAGAAATCCATTCACCTAGATGGCGGTGCTATATAAGAAGGGTCATGTAACTCTGGATTCATGGGGAAGAAATTATGGATATACTAAGAAAAATGTGCAATAACCAAATATCTTGACCTAGAGATGGCATAAGGATGTCAGCAATGCTGAAAATAAATAAATAAATTAAGAAAGCCCTTTGAAGTTGCTTGATGCTTTGATTTTATTTATTAGCTTGAGGACAAGAAAGAATCTGAGTTTGGGGGGTTATAACATCCAATTTTGTGGATTTTACATGTTGGTTTTTATCCTCTTTCATCTTAACTTTTCATCTTTATCTCTAATAACTCCTCTTATTCCAACACTTTATGAATAATCATTACTCTACTCGCACTTCATGTCTTTCGTAGGAAAAAAATCATAAACAAACATCTCCAATGACCGTATCATGACAGGCCTTTGAATAGAAACATACAGAAGAGTCCTTGGTCCCCCAACCAATTAGACCATTCACACATAGTTCAAAATCAATGAAACTAAAGCGCAGGCTGGATATTAGTTCTTGACCAACAACAAAGAAAATTCATAGTCTGGCAACTTCACCGCTCAATGGATTTATTACCCATTGGCTTCATGGCTCGATGATACCATACATTGTCAATCTTCGATGTGTTAGATTGACATACTAGACACATCAAAGTCATTGACTGGAGTTCAAACATCATCTATTGAATAACAAGGTCACTAACCAATGATCACAGTCTATTGACCAATGTGACCTTTATAGAATGGATGACAACATTGTACTGTTAGTTAGACTCTATGTCCCACAACACATGCTTTGAGGTCGGTGAGACAAGAAAGTAACCCACACTCAAGTACCTAAGGTATGAGAAGAAGGCCCATAAATAGAGCACGAGAGGCTCTACTACAAGGAGTTTCATCTTTTGCCACAAAGTGTTGTCCTTTTTTATTCGGAGCCATCAACTGATAGTGTCGAGGATGGGATTCAAGGCTTCATTGAAGTCATGTTCGTTTTCCATGTGTTGAAGTATCTCCTTTGAGATAGGGATTTCTTGTAAACCATTCCATTACCATACCATTGTGAGATTCAGATAAGAAGGAGGTCTTCATTGACTTACATATTCATAATGGTTCTTGTTCATTGTATCTTTGTCCTTCTTCACTGATCCATCTGGTTCATCTTCATCCATCTATGCATCTCCATGTCTTATTTCACTTATAAAATATAAATTGTCACTCACTAAAATAAGTTTCTAATTTATTTTCTTGGGTTAGGGTAGCCACTAAGTCTCTCCCAACATGAAAATACTTGCTTCCATTGAATATATACTCTTAGGAATGTCTATCTCCATACTCTTTTTCTTACTTTTTGACTTGCATGATTAGCTACCATCTTGTGTTGCTAGACTGGTAATGCCTCAAGAGATTAGTATAAGACTTTATCTAAGAGTTATGGAGTAATATGAATCCATGAGAATGTTAGAATGCTAAAGCTAATCTCATATAATTGTATGTTTGTTTCTTTTGATTGTCATCTTGAAATAGATACACTCTTATGATTTAGATCTACCTTAAGCTTGAGAGAGGAGGGAATAGACACTTATGATGATTTCTTGTAAACAATGATAAAGGTATACAATAGATGTGAGTATAGCATGCGGGTGAGTGCTCTTAGATGGAAAAACCCAATCCAAGTTTGTATCCATATATTCAAAAACACTTCTAAAGATTGTTGTTCTACTTTTGTCTTGTTGATATAGTTGTACTTTTCTTTTATCAATAAAATAATTGTTTGGATATTCTTGTTCCATAAGAAATATATATCTTTCTTTTAGTTAGGAATAACTGAGCTAAGGCTTAGGATTCTAGCCATCTTCCACCCTTATTTCTAAGATCGACCCTATTTACTATACAAGGCCCTATTGTTATTGCCATGGGTGCCTAAGTATCAAGTTATAAATATAAAGTCTGATTACTCTAGATCCGATCCTTTTAGGATTTGCAATTTAAGGATATCATAAAACTGTCCACTTTTAGTCATTGATTGGAATACTACAAAATATGGTCTTATACTAGAAAATTAGTAAAGGTCATTAAAAATGATGGTATAGGTTATACCATTAGCCAAAATGATGTTTATATAGACGATGGCATAGGCCTTTACCAAAAAAAATATATGCAATTCCAACACTTAGTCATTGGTAGAAATGTGTTAGGTTATCTTTCATCCAGTATGTCCTCTCAAATGTCACTTGTGAGGTGACAAAACTATTATTGCTGGCGTAAGTAGTATTGGTGTCAACGATAACCATATTGTGACTTCTACACCAAAACCCAAAAGATATATATATATTCAATAACCATTGTCCTATTTATTTTTCAATATGTTGAGAAACATGTGCTAATCAAGAAAATAAGGCTACCGATATAGAGTTTTTTGTTCTCAAGTCAGGTAATATATCCTAAAACTTGAAGCATTCTACTATAGCTAGGTCATACAACTTGTTGTAATCTATTTCTTTGATGATGGAAAATAACAAAATCACTTAATATATGATTAAAAAGTGAATTTATATTTAAAAGTAATATTAGTCAAAGACTAATTTTTATTAATATTGAACATAAATTACATAGGGAGGACATTGTCCTTGCCCCCTGTAGAGATAGAATAAATATAGAAATCAAATGAACATGGGCACAAATGGTGAATATAATTCTTGGACTTCATTCATTATATACATAAAACGTCCCTATCAAAGTAGTTTATCACTTTGACTCCCTTATACCAAATATGAATTTCTTCATTCATGATGAACTTACCCTACTTCTCTGTATCAAAATGTTACAAACAACATAATTTATAGATTACAAATAAAAATATAGATATATTGAGTCTAAGCATAGGGAATTGTATCATAAATTAAAATGTATGAGGTAATAAATACAAAACTATCATACTCAAGTTGTAGAATGATTCATGAATGTGTTGGATCCATAGAGTACATGTGTTGGTATTTGAAAAGCAAACAAGTATTTAATGGACATGTAAGCTGACTAGATATGAGTTACATTTGTAGTGGCATGAAAAACATATTGGTATCAAACTTTGCACATACAAACATTTTTTACTTGCAATAAGTAAAAGAAAACATTAGAAACTATATAGATATATAGTAAACATTATGTAAGTTCATAAGAAAAATCAATAAAAGTTATGCAATATTGCTTGATCTGTGGTATGGATTTACTAGGTAAGAAATAAGTTCAACACCGTGATATCTAACATTGAAAGTTTAATATGATATACTTCTTAAGGGAGACTAATATTGGTTGTAAGCAAAGATATTTAGATGTAGTTATACTATTATAAAAAAATTGAATAATTTTTCCATCTCCAAATTTTTTTCTTTTGAAGTATCACACGATGTTAATGAGACATCAAGTCATTCCAGGAATACAATAGTATTGATTTAGGGAACTCTATATCATTTTCACACCTCTTGTCTATATATGGTATGCGACTAATTTCCATTAACAACAAGACATAAATATACTAATATTTGCACTAGTTAATAAATATTTTCACACATTCTGATTGTAATAAAATTATAACACTCTACTTATAAGTAGATACATCTATTGGATCTAAGGGCTCTAGAGGAGGGGGGTGAATAGAGCTTCAAAAACATACACAAAACATGTTAGACCTTCAAGTTACTTCAAATAATCTTAATTGCAAATAGTGAGTTTGATGGCAATTGAAACATACAAGGCAATGATGAGAGAGATTAAAGCAACCAAGATAACAAGCTATTTTAGAGTGGTTCCACTCTCCAAACTAGGAGAGAGTCAATCCACTACCTAGAGAGGGCTCTAGGATTTCTAAGATGTCTACTCCTTATATTGACTTATAATAGTTTCAACATATGATCTTCCTTTTCCAGGACAAGGATACCCAACTTCCCTTTTAGTCCAAGGGAGCCAACAACCTTACAATAACGAGCTTACCTATCCAAGAGCTAGTCTTCTACCTCATAAAGGTCTTAGCCACTCTTGCAATAAGCTGGATGCCTTCACCAAGGTCCTTCCCATCATGCAATGAGTCTTTGGCCTTGAGGCTTTACTCACTAGCTCCTTGGATCTTCTGCATTGATCTTCAACTTCACTCGAAGTAGCCTTGAGGACCTTCTTCTCCAACTGAGGAAGCTTGCTTGTTCTCCTTCTATTGGAGAATTTTTCCTCAATGGAGTATTCAAGAAAGGGAATTGGAGAAAGAGAGATCTTGAGAGCCTCACAAGTGTACAGTGATGCGGCTCTCTCACATGAATCCTATCTCACTCATAATGAACAAAATGAGTTGTAATCAAGAGAGAGAAAGGGGCTCAAGTGGACTAAAAGAACTCAAGTATAGCAAGGACCTTGAATAGAATGAATGAGCAACCTTGGAATGAACTCCAAGAGGTCCTATTTATAGCTAGAGATGTCCACTAGAGTGTGGGATCACTTATACATGATTTCTAGCCATTTGGAGGGACACAACAGATATAATTTTGAGTTTTGCACTCCTCCAATGGTTAGAATCACTTTTTCTGCTTTTTTCATACAGTGCATTTAGTCAAGTTTTATCAAAGATAACTTGACCAATTACACTATGCGACAAAGCCAATTTAAACCATCAACTGAGTTTGTCATGGTGGCAACTCGACCAACCACTTAAATTGAGTTTGGTCTATAGAGGGGTCGATCAAGTTCTATTAAAATGAAACTTGTGCAATCAACATTCATTTCCAAAATCTAACATGGATCGGTCGAGTTTGCAACTCAACCGATGAAGTTGTTGTGATGAATTTTACAAAATGAATGTTAAGTGACAAACGTTGGAATTATGTGACCCTTATTTTTTCTCATCTTAGTTACAATTCACATTATCAATACAAATGATTACAAAAATGTTCTAAGGTTATTTGGAATGTTTTCCACAAAAGTGGATTTGCATTGCTTTTGTCTTGAACTAAGACAAGCTAGGGCTTGAGTGATTAGATTCTTTTCATGTACCTAATGGCTGAAATCAACATTAAACAAATATATTAGATACACATGAATGGAATGGTTAATTCATTATTAAAATATGGACAATGTTCAACACTTAGGTTAACATTCTCCCCCTTTTGACAATGACAAACCATTCCTCAATATATTGAAAATGCTATGAAAGCTCAACCTGTACCTTTGAGAAAGGATATGAAAGTTAATCCTTTACCTTATGAATTGCAAGGGAATACATGATTGATCAATGTGAATTGCTCCCCTTCAATTCATGCTTACCTATACTTGCATGTCCAGCCTTTCCAAAAAATAACCAAAGCACATATACATACTATATGGTCCTTTAGCAAGTCACATGACATGAGATAATTGACAAGAAAAGGATCATACAAGTGATGAACCAATATGGTTGAGGTCATTTCTCTCCCTTTGTCATATCAAAAAGATTAGGAGGTACAAAGAGGTAAAACACATGTCTTCTCAAAAGATACAAGATAAAGCATTCAACCACGTAGCACACATCAAACAAACCCGAGGTAAAGAGAAACAAACAATCCAATGTCATAATAAAATTTGGGTAACATACCACAAATTCGTGGGATACAGTCAACTAGAGAGTAAGGGTACATATGATTAAGATTACAACAATGAAACATGTCCTCACTACAAGAACCATAAACCAATGAGAAAATAGTAGAAATATAGAATAGTACATCTCAGATACATGTGCCCAAATGTCATAGTACATAAGAGTCTAGAAAGATCTATCTAGTCAACACCTAAAGACTAAGAAATTATGACATCAAGCTATATCTAAGCTATCTATGTACACAACATCATCATCCACATCATCATTGTCAGCCTCAGACTCATAGTCCTCATCTTCACCTGAAGGTACAGTAGGGAAAACAACTTCATCACCAGAGGCACCAACAAAGACATCAGAACCAACATTTGAGCACCATCCTCAATGGCTTTCTCATCATGATCAACTTCATCATCAACCTGGTCAGGCATCTCCTCATTGGAAGGAGGATCAAAACCACGATCGGGCCAAATGACATTCTGCTCATCCCAATACATGCTGAGAGTGTGCAACTCTTTTTCCTGAGGGAAAAGAGGAGCCAAATTGCCAAATGTTGGAAAGTAAGGTAGTAAGAGGGCCAACAGCCAGAGTGTAATGTCCCAGGATTTGATGTCTTGGATAACATGATCTTTAAAAGGAATGATCAGACCATCATGGTGCACGTCCTTTTCTGGGAGCCCATCACTAAAGAACTACAAATTTAAGTGTTCTCAGCTTGAAGTAGTACTAGGATGGGTGACCAATCATGAACTTGACCATGGTTTGCTTGTGAGTGGGGACAAAGTGTGTAGTTAGTCTATGGGGCCACTCATCATTCCTGAAATTCTACTAGAACTTTCGACAGTGAGACCATGTTTTACAAATGGTATCAAAGCCAACTCCCTCTCTAGTAGGTGGGTCCCACATGGGCCTATGAAATGCTAATCTTTGAGCTGTGCGGTCGACGTATGTTGGAAAGGGCTATCTGAGTTGATGGAGCTTCCCATGCACTGGTAGTGTCCAGGCATGTTGGAAACGACTATCAGAGTTGATGGAGCCTCCCTTGTACTGGTAGCCATGGTCAGGATCTAGGTGTACATGGGTCATTTAAATCTACAATGATATGGGGAAAACATTATAAGGCCATATAGTTGATTCTTAACGAGGATGACAAGAGTCTAAGTGTAGGTGATTGTAACCTCTCATGATTTGAGGTTTTGGATAACATGATCTTTAAAAAGAATGTTTGGACTACCCATATCACCAAGGTGCACCTCGTTTTCTGGGAGCCCATCACAAAAGAACTGCATATTTAAGTGTGCTCAACTCAGAGTAGTACTAGAATGGGTGACCAATCGGGAACTAGACCCTAGCTTGTGCGTGAGTGAGGACAAAGTGTTCAGTTAAGGCTAGTAGTGGTCTATGGGGCCAGTCGTCATTCTTCAAACTCTAGTAGAGCTTTGGGCAGTGGGCCCGTGTGTTACACAGAGGAAGCAATCTAGGGGTAGGTACAAGTCCACCAGCAGAAGAAGATGTGACGACAAAAGCAACAGGTGGAGGGGCTGGGTAGAAGTGACTATATGCATAGGAAGTATAGTCACCACCTAGGTAGGACTGGTAGGAGGGGTAATGGTGGTTGTAGGATAGGTTCATGGTAGACATGATTTGGAAGATGTCTTGATCCAGGTGCTCCTAAACCTGAAGGTTATGTCTGCTAATGCATCATATAACCCACAAGGGCCTCATTTCATACATGAAACGAGGCACATGCAGGTCAAAACCATGGTGGAGGTGAAGGTTACTGGGTGGATGTCGAGTTAGAGGATCTAGGTGTGGTAGTATAGGTAGGAAGGAAGGTCTTCCTAATTGTGGTTTCACAAATGAAAACTACTTTCCAACTAAGTTTGTAGTTAAGATCATGGAAAAGAGATTTCTGGGTAGCAAAAGTGAACAAACCACAGATCAAGGCTGGGTAGGGTGGGTGGGTACCCTGTGTATTCTTCCCTACGTCAAAATAGGTCAGGTGATGTATGATATATTGGGACCATTTGACTCCAACATTCTTCAACAAACAATACATGATTACAACAATGTTCTCTATACTGTCTGTTTAATTTTTCTTCGGGTGGACATTACAGTTAACAACTAACAAAAGTGTCCTATTTTTGTGATCAAGGGAATAGGATGGCAAGGTTGACTTCCTCTTATAGGGTGCCTTAGGTTTCTTCACGAACTTTTGGATATCAGGAAGAGTAAGATAAAAG
This sequence comes from Alisma plantago-aquatica, assembly GCA_963693085.1. NCBI lineage: Eukaryota > Viridiplantae > Streptophyta > Magnoliopsida > Alismatales > Alismataceae > Alisma > Alisma plantago-aquatica. The sequence goes on along the minus strand of OY856409.1, from coordinate 581,925,996 downwards.
TGCTTGTAGAAAGCCACGAGGGTACAAAAGGTTGAAATATTCAGGATAATCTTTTATCCAAGTGTCGATAACCTTTGTTCCATTGAAAAAGATGTTCAATGAATCTTTAGAGATTATAAAATTAATTTCAGTAATCATGGAAGAGAGGGTGACCTAAATATTGGGTGGAAGCACTAATGTGTCGTAGATTCATGTGAGATTCACATAGAACTTATGGATTTCCTTGGTTTTTGTGATGGAATTAAGAAAGCACCAGTATTCTACACATAAGGCTCTAAGGTGATGGGTATAGAAAAGCTCAAGAATCTCTTTGATGACAGCCTTTGTTTTGAGAGGAGGCTCAAACAAGACTCTAAAAGGAAAGGGGTTCCTAGGAAGGAGCTCCTTGTAGTGATTAAGAACTTTTATCATCAAAGGAGATTAAGCGAGGGTTAGCTGAGGACGAGTGTACACCACCAGGAGCAGCTCTCTTTCTTTGGTTGGATACCATATGATCAGATTGGAGAATCAAACAACAACCAAAATGAATAAGAACCATACAAACATGTCGTCTAACCACCTAAAATGGTGTGGGATGAGGAAAGAGAGGCTTGGTTAGGCAAGGAAGAGGATGGTCACACCTAAGGTTGAGGTCAAGAGGGGCTAGGGCTTAGGAATCGGTCAACTTTTCACTAGTTGAGAGGGAGAAATGTCGGCTAAAACCTATTTTAGGTTTGGTCTAACCCAAAAATTGGTCAAGTTTGTACTGGGAAAACTTGATTGATCAAGAGAAGAACCCTTCACCTCGGTCTGGGATCATTTGAGTTGGCAACTCGACCGACAAGTAATATGTCCAAAACTATAAAATCTTAGATTCTAGCCTCTAGGGTGCTAATCAATTTTATTTCTTTAGCCTATTATGCATTTTAGACATATTGAGGCACATTTCACTTGTCATAGGATACTATTTTGTGACAAAATAGATGTTTGCGAAAAATACCCAAAATGAGCAAAGGTAAGGCTTAAAAATAAGGTAATTTTAGCACATTCAAATAAAAGATGATTAAATTAAGCAAGAAACATATAGGCAAGATAAAAACTAGCTAGAAGGCATGCAAATATCATCAAGAGAAGTTATAAGCAGTTTTGATCTAATGAAAGTAAATTTCTCTCTAGCTAGATGTTTATTGAAAATGTCCCCTAATTGATTTTCTGTATCCACATGCATGATATAAATATCCTTCTTGGCAATGTGGTCACAAAGAAAGTGACAACGAAACTCTATATGTTTAGCTCTACTATGCAATATAGGATTATAAGACAAATTAATTGCACTAGTATTATCATAAAAGATAGGAGAAGCATCAAAATAATTGTTAAAGTCTTGGAGCATTTTCTTCATCCAAAGGAATTTGGCACAAAAACTTTTAGTTGCAATGTATTCAGCCTCAGTAGTTGATAGAGCCACAATGCTTTGCTTCTTGGAGAACCAAGAAACTAGGCAATGTCCTAGGAAGAAGCAAGTGTCACTTGTCCACTTTCTATTAATCAAGCATCCTGTGTGATCTGCATCATTATAAGTAGTAAGAGTAATTCCCTTGACTTGGGATCCCATAGTCCAAAATTTGGGGTTTGGGCTAGATACCCTAAAATCCTCTTAACCGCTATAAGATGTGATTTCCTAGGACTTTATTGAAAACAATCACACAAGCCAACACTAAACATTATACCAGGTCTAGAGGCATTTAAATAAAGTAAACTTCCAATCATACCTCTATAAATCTTCTCATCTACCTTTTCACCTTCTTCATCTCTATCAAACTTGGTGGTGTTTGACATGGGGGTGTCCATCAGCTTGGTGTTCTCCATCCCAAAGCACTTAAATAGCTCACTTGTGTACTTACATTAGTTGATGAAGTTTCCATTCTTTCTTTTCTTGATTTGAAAGCCAAGGAAGAATGTAAGCTCCCCCATCATGCTCATCTCAAACTCACTTTACATAAGATCACTAAACTCCTTGCAAAGATCAAGATTAGTTCTACTAAAAATTATATCATCAACATAAGTTTGAATGATAAGAAAATTGTTAGAAATGTGCTTTAGAAACAAGGTAGAATCTACTTTGCCCATGATATAGCCACGATCTAAAACAAAGTTGTTTAGTTTCTCATACCAAGATCAAGGTGCTTATTTGAGACCATAGAGAGATTTTTGCAATAAATAAACATGGTCAGGTAGGTTATCATGTTCAAAGCCTAAGGGTTGTGTAACATACGCTTCCTCCTCAATTATACCATTCCAAATTCACTTTTAACATCCATTTGATAAAGAAGAAAATTCATGTGACTCACAAAAGAAAGAAACATTCTAATTGACTAAATCCTAGCTATAGATGCATATGTTTCATCAACATTTATACCTTCTTATTGATTGTAGCCTTGAGAAACTAACCTTCTTTTATTCCTTACAACTTTACCGCTTTAACCCAACTTGTTGCAGTAGACCCATTTGATGCCAATGATCTTTCTACCACTTGGTCTTGGTACAAGGGTCCATACTTTGTTTCTTTCAAACTGGTCCAACTCTTCTTGCATGGCTTGGATCCATTTATCATCCTTTAGAGATTCTTTGACATATTTTGGCTCCATTTGAGAGATGAAGGCACTTTCTAGTTGTTCTTTGTTGAGTGCAGCCAGCATCTTAACCCTTTTAAAAGGATTGCCTACGATCAACTCCTTTGGATGATTCTTTGCAAAATGAGTAGTTGTATCCTTCTTTTCTTCTTTCTTCTCTTCTTCATCAACTAACACCTCCTTTCCTTTATCACCAATGTTGAGCTCTTTTAAGAGAGGAATCACCTCACCTGCAACATCATTGTGTGGAATAATATCTTTGGAAATAGAGGGGTTAGTCTCAACAAATCTAATAGCCTTCTACTTTGCATAGTTCTATTTTATATACTCTATATGCCTTGATGGTAGTGCTGTAGACAAGAAAGAAAGCCTTGTAATACTTCAGATCAAACTTGTCAAGAGAATCCTTGGTGTGAAAAACATAATAAGGATACCCAAAAATATGAAAGAAATTAATGGAAGGCTTTCTACCATGCCATAGTTCATTGGAAGTTTTCTTAAGAAAAGGATGAGTAAAAACCCAGTTTTGCACAAAACATGAAGTACTGACAACTTCAATCCAAAACTTCTTTGGAGTGTTATACTCTAGAAGCATAGTCCTAGCCATCTTCTTTAGAGACCTATTCTTCCTCTCTACAACCTCATTTTGTTAAGGCACTCAAGGTGAAGAAAAACTATGTGCATAGTCGAATTCCTCACAAAAGTGTTCAAACAAATAATTCTCAAATTCTCCCTCATGATCATTGTGGATAAAAACAATTCGACACGAAGCTTCATTTTCAACCTATTTACAAAAATCCGAGAAAACATCGACAATATCACTTTTTGAAACAAGGAAGAAAGTCCAAGTAAAGCGTGAGAAATCATCGACAATCACCAAACCATACTTGCTACCATAATGCGATTGTGTAGGCATTAGTCTAAATAGATCAATGTGAAGAAGCTCAAGAGCTCTCTTAGTGCCAATGACTCCTTTGTATTTGAAGGAGGACTTGGTTTGCTTTGCTTGGGTACAAGGTTGGTATTTCTCATCCTTTTCAAAATCCAATTTGGGAAGTCCCTTCATCAAGTCCTTTTTGCTCAACTTCTTCAATTGATGCATATTTACATGGCCAATCCTACAATGACATGAAGATATATCATTCAAATTGTCAACAAGACATCTACCAACTATAGGCTTCATAGAGTTGAGCACAATAATATAAAGATCACTATTTCTAGTTCTTATATATATGACATTGTAGGAGAGCGAATCTAGAAGCAAACATTCTACAAAAGTTAATAGAACAATGTAGCCATTATTCCAAAGTTGACTAACACTTATTAAATTGTGATGTAGGCCATCCACAAGAAGCACATTCTTGATACAAAGTGAATTGCCCATATCACCCTCACCTATTACCTTACCCTTGTTGTTATCCCCAAAAGTCACCGATACACCTTTCTTCTTTTTGAATTGTTTGAAGCGACTGATTTCACCAGTCATGTGTTTAGAACAACCACTATCAACAATCCATTGGCCTTTAACCTACAAGAAAGGAAGATAATCAGTGCACAATTCAAACTTTGGGACGCGAAGTTAGCTTGAGGACCTACTTCATCTTGGGGTTGGTCCCCTTCCGCCTTTAAGGACAATAAGTAGAATCATGATCACCACTCTTACAATGAGAACAAACCAAAGGTTTCTTTGAGCTGGATGACTCTCCATGGAATATTGGAGGTTTCTCTTCTTCTTCTAACCCTTACCATTGCCTTTTGAAGTACCCCCACATCCTTGATAACTATTACCACTATGTTTGGTGGAGTGATCCAAGACTTCATTAAGGGACTACTTCCCTTTGAGGAATGTTTTCAAGGTAGATTTAAACTTATGATTGTCATCAGTAAGAGTAATAATGGTAGAAGTCAAACTAGCAATATTATCATCAACATGCAGTTGGTCGGCCTCAAGACAGAGGGCTTTAGTCAAATAAGAATCTTTTTCAAGATTAATAGAAGAAACATCTGTGCTAAGAAAAATAGGTCTAGAAGATAAATAATTTACTTGAGAAAGTAACCTAGCATTTTTAGTTCTAAGTAGTTGAAGTTCTTTAACATAAACATCCCTTTCATCTCTACGAGCATCAACAACAAGCTTAAATTCAACATTTTTAGTTTTAAGAAACTCAAGCTCATCAAGGCATTTTTTGTTCTCTTCCTTAAGACCAGTGGTATTCTTAAGGTAGATCCCATTCTCAACTTCAACCGCATTATATTGTAGCTCAATATCAAGAAATTGGTCTTGCAAAGAATCAATGCTCTCAAGATGAACTTTCTCATTTTGATCAAGAATGACAATTTTAGCATAAAGATCATCATTAATTTTACCCAACCTATTTTTCTTAGACTTGCATTTTAAATAAGAGGAATGAGAAGTATTAAGCATTTCTATAAGAGTTTCTTTGGATAACTCATGCAAGCTTACCTCACTTACCTCACTTATGTCTTCACTTGTGGAGGCCATGAGTGTAAGGTGGCATTCAACTTCATCTAAGATTGAGCTACTTGAAGATGAGTCCTCCCAAGCTTTATGAGCTGCATCCTTGCTTCTCTTCTCCTTCTTATCATTCCTCTTATACTTGTCTTCTTTCTTGTAATCATCCTTCTTCTTGTGGCTGGTCTCTGTTGGTATGTATGCCCTGAGAGCCAATCATGGGATGATTGGTGGGATACATTAAGATTGATAAACATCAAAGGAAAGCCTCCAATTCTTTCTAGTTCAGTCATATGAGTTAGTGATAGAACATATTGAATGTCTAGAGAATGACAATACTCAATGACATATGCTTTCAGGTTGAGGACCGGAACGACGAGATCATAGAGATGCTAAGAGTTTGTACATTCTTGTTATGTCCCTAGTCGGATGTCATTGTGGAAGGTAGATAGACTGCAATGACACAGAAGACTAGATTGTGGTGTTGGTTGATGACAGAATCTCATTAGTCATGATATAGAGATATCAAACCAAACACATAGGTACTTGTTAGAGAACAAGTGTACTGGATAGACCCACCGTGAGTTTGACACATGGAACCATGACATGTTAGTCACAGTCAGTACTCACAGTGATGGTGGTGAGTGTGATTCATTGACCTAAAATCACTACACTCAACACATGTCGTTGGGCACACTTTGACATCATCAAACGCAGTCTTGAAACATGGGTTGTTATAAAGGTGATGATTGTGTGGCTTTGACACATGGGGCTTTTGAGGGGTGAGTGATAGATATGGGATTTGTCCCTCCTGAGGGAGTTTGATATACATCGCCACTTGATGAGTAGTATTGAGAAAGGCGTGCACGCATGTGTGAATCAATATGTGATATCGATGTCATACATATCTCTTCCAATCTTCTCTGAGATCAAGAAAGTGAATGAACGTTGACAGGATGACTGTTCCATGCCTTGAGTTCATTCGGGATATCAGTGGCAAAGTAATTATACATTCACTGTAACACCATTCACGGATTGTAGGATTGAACGTTGTTCTCCAACTTTCTATTTCACTTGGGTAGCATTGATGTGTGATTAGGCACCGCTCTTTTCTTGTGAAGTCATAAGTGTTATGGACTTTCACTGCCAACGTGAAATGGACCTGCAGGGTCACACACATAGCATTTAACCTGGAAGAGGAGTTTATTCCACAAACAATGTTTAGATTGATTATTAAAGGAGTTTAGTAGTTCAATTAAACACTCAATTAATTGATAGCTCAATATCATAATGTTCAAGGTGTTGGACTGATTGATTAGAGTATCGGATTGATTGAAACTGCAATTGACTGATTCTGCACAATCTGCACTCCCAACTGATCGGCTCATGTGATGAACCCATCGACTGAGCTTGGTGAACCGATCGGCTCAGGTGGTGAGTCGATTGGCTCATGGACAGGGTGAAATGGTTGCTTCAAGTGTTGAAACGATCCGTTCAACTGATGCAACCGAGGAAGTTGGGAAAGTAGGATTGGTGAGAAATTCCCTTTTCGTTTCACTTGCCCAATTTGATTGGAACAAGGATTGGTATTTGATACCAATTAGAAACAAAAGAAGAAAAGTCAACTGAGAACTGATCAGGACCATGAACCGACCGGTTCAAAAGTGAACCGATCATTTCATGGGTCCCAACCCATCGATTGAGTTGTCAACTGACCGGTGCAGGTCCCCAATCGACCGTTTCAGAAATGAAACGATTAGTTCAGGTTGCGCAGTTGGTTGTTTTTGCCGGAAAATCTCGAACCCTTCTACTCCTGCTTTAGTCCCGCATTGCCCGGGATAGAGAACCCTGTCCCATGACCCTCCTACAAATATAGGGGTATTGGGGGCTTCTCAAAGTACAACCCAGTGCAACCAGTTGCTCTGTAAAGTTGTCGTTCTCTCTGATTTTGGTAACTGAGAGAGCCCGAGCAAGTGCTACCCGATAAGGGAGGCACAACAAGGGAAAGAAAACTGCAGAAAGTGACTGGTGGCAGGAGAGTGTGTTAGTGACTAGTACGCTTATAGGAGGGTGCGACTCCTTCCAATTCCTTGTGGGACAAGGATATTGGAGTTCCAGGTGGTCCGTGTGGACTACTTTAGAGGCGGGATATTTCTGTCGCTCGGAGGACAGTTGTTAATCCCGACAGTCCCGATGAGACCAGGAGTCGTCAGTCCCGCTGCGACCAGGAGCTGTACAAACACCATCCAAGACCAGAGGTGAAGACCACGCAAGCCGCGAGGTATTGTCGCCGAGCAAGCCTCGGGACAAGGTATGATTCCACAAACCATCCTTTCCTATTGTATAGACATTGATGCGTTTCCTTGTTCTGGGTTTGGGGAGGAGAAAATTTTGTTTCCGTTGCCTTCTCTGCCTCCCCTAAAACCCAACAGTGGTATCAGAGCCACGTCAACTGCTCTATACTTTATGATTATCGATATGATTGATTTTGGTTTGTCACCTTTATTTATTGCATACGATGTGAATAAAATTGGCTTTATGCATGTCCAATCCTAAATGCACAAATCCCAATCTACATATATGATATGTATTATGAATGCACTCGATACGCGTCACCCTTAAACGAGTTTTGTGGTGGATGTATAGCGTGGTTATGGCCAATAAACCCTATCTATGTATGGTTGTATGTGGTTGCTTGCATCTCGGTCTGCACACTGATTCCCCTTCTCCTATTCCTGATGTAACTCAAAAGAATTTGAGATTTCTTTCTTAACTTTCCTCCCCTCGAATGTAACTCGAGGTTCTCTTTTTACAATGTAAAATAGGATAGAATTTTATTTCCTGTTATGTTAAAGAATGAAGGACATCATGACGACAACTAAGACGATCAGTTCAAGGCGTGAATCGATCAGTTGACGTTCGAGACGATCAGTTCAAGGAGTGAGTCGATCGATTGATGACCGGTTTGAGGAGAGAGACGAGCGGGTGTGGCCATGATGAGATGCACGACGACCAAGCGAACCGATCGGTTGGAGGAGCCAACCGATCGGCTGGTGGCACCCAGCCGACCGACCTGATGGCTAGCCGATCAGTCATGTGATGAGTTGATCAAACCCAGAAAGGCAAAGCACAAAGTTTATCTTGTACAGGTTGCATGTGATGTAGACCTAGATGACCGTGATTCCTCTTGGCTCGAGGAATCACATTAGGATGGCCATAATCATCGTTTTTATCGATTTGCATGTTGTCTGTGGGATATAGCTTGTATATGATATGTACTATGTATTGTGGTGATTGGATATGTATATGTATATAAAACCAAATCCCTCATTAAATATTAAGTTTTAGATGCCTTCCAAATGTGACACACGTGAAAAGCTTGACCGACCAAGTGTGGGCACGCCCTAGCGTGGTGCACCGTCTATCTCGTGGAAGTGTGAAGGATGGATATGTGGGTCTGCCCTAGCAGGGTGCATATTCATCGTGTTTGCTTTGGGTCAGACTTAACAAGGTGACCTAGATAGGATCTAGCACCTTGAGGCATGGAGATGATCATGGAAAGGAGTTGCATATGACATCTTATCAAGAGTTGCATATGATGCAATTGGCAAGAGTTGCCTACCTGAGAGATCTAAGTTGTGGGTGACAACCCTAGCTGGTCCACGACTTAGAGGATTTCAGGATCTTTCCCACTAGAAGGTTGTACGTTGCAATCTTCCGAATTGATGGTGAGGGCTATCAATTTGAACTAAAATAGTGGGAGCAATAATTAATTAAAGGCCTAATTATATCGTCAACTTTTCAAATCAATCAAATAAGTCAAAAATGACTTTTTGGACTAAAATTGCATATTTCCTTTTTGTAGTACAAATGACAACAAACAAAAATCACTTTTCTTTGCGACCGGTCCTTGAAAAGGACATGCTAAATGGGACAAACTTCTACGACTGGTATAGGACATTGAGAATTGTTCTCACTCAAGAGCGAAAGCTCTATGTCCTGGATACTCCAATTCTAGAGGAACCTGCTCCTAATGCACCAAAGACAGAAAAGGATGCTTACAAGAAGCATTCTGATGATGCCATTGATGCAAAGTGCTTGATGTTGTGCTCTATGAACCACGAGTTGCAGAGACAACATGAGAACATGGGTTTCATTGAAATGATTCAGCATCTCAGGAACATGTATGAAGATCAAGCATGACAAGAGAGATACAATGTATCAACAACACTGTTCAAGTGTGTCATGATAGAAGGAGATCTAGTTGGTCCTCACATACTCAAGATGATTGGGTATGTGGAGAACCTGACAAGACTGGAATTTCCACTGAGCCAAGAGTTGGTTACTGACGTGATACTACAATCGTTTCCAGAATCCTACAGTCAGTTTGTGATGAACTACAACATGAACAACTTTGATAGGCCACTGTCAGAGTTGTTGGGCATGTTAAGGACAACCAAGACACAGATGAAGAAGGACAAGCCTAATTCTATGATGGTGATCATGAGCACGAAAGGAAAGTCCAAGCACAAGGGCAAGGGAAAAGCTAAGAAAGGTTCTGATGCTAGACAGGAGCCCAAGTCGTCTTCAGCTCTCAAATCCAAGGGAGGCGTGACCAAGAAAGGCAATTGCCAACATTGTCAAAAGCCAGGACATTGGAAAAGGAATTGTCCTCTCTACCTGGAAGAACAAAATAAGAAGGAGGTGACAGACATCTCTACTTAAAGGTGTCATGAAAGTAAACTTGTAACACTTTTGAGGTATATGATACCAAGATGTAAAGTGTAAAGCACTCAATAAATGGGGCAAGTGTTGCCGCCATAGATAGGAGTACTTTAGTTTATTTTCAGCCTAAAAGGCATGTAATATAGTTATGAACTGCTATTTCATATTTGCCAATAGATAGAAATACTTTATTTTTGCATATTGTATGACAATGAAGGCAATTAATAAAGAGATGTTTCAATATGTTCTTTGTGGCAATGCCTTGTTTATCTTGTGGTATTTGATATGCATAAGATAAAATGATACCTAAAATTTATAAATAACTCAAACAATCAAATTAGCATCAATCATGAGAAATTCATTTCTAGTTTCCATGTGATGGATAAATCTAGACTCTTTTGGTTAGAGAACCAGTAAGAGACATGAATATCTTCGACATGATTAATCAATCTTCACTAATGGTAGTGGGAGAATGATTGTCCTATTAGGTATAATACATGTTTGTATTTACATACCTATTGGAACAAATGCTAATACTTCAAATGGTGTTTAGAGAAATACCAATATGAATATCTTGAAGTGTTCAAGATTATCATAGATGAAGTGAAAATTTGGTGAAGTGTTAATTCTTGATGAGATCAATGAATGAAATACTTGGACCAAATGTTTGAGATCATTATGAGTGATTATGATAGTGTATCATAGTGAACTCATGATTAAGGCATGGTGATGTCTAAATCAAGAAGGAATCATACTCTAAGGAGTTAGAGAATGATTATCAAATAACTGAATTCTTCTTAATAAAAGAATACCCCTCACTAATAAAAGAAATTAAGAATCACAAGGGTTGTGAATTCTTATATCCTTACGCCTTAATTATCTATGTGATGAGTTGTTCATGTGATGAGTCAACTATCTAGATGAATATGAGGAACTAAATTTTGAGTTATGGTTTATGACCATTTCATCCTAAATGACATCCATGTAAACCATAAGGTATTACCTTGATGGTAGCACCCATTGGATGAAATCCATAAGTGCAAGTGAATCTTAAGTGTTAAGACACATGGATAACATTTTCAGAAGGATGATGCTTGTTGATTGCAACTTAATGACTAAGACATTTGCATATGGATACTAAAACCGCATTCCTATGAGGAATAAAACAAGGATGTGTACGTGACACAACCTATAAGGTTTATGAATCCACTAATGCAAATGAAGTCTATAAGTTACAATGGACTAATCAATGTAATTGATTGAGAATGAGCAACTCAGAATTGGATCTTTACTTTAATGATATAGTCAAAGGGTTTGACTGATATGTCAAAGATAAAGAAGGGATCTGTGATTTAGTGGGAGCGTGTTCACATTCCACATGTTGATGTGAAATGGAAATGTTCTAGAATGGAAATCCAAAAGTGGAAATTATCTTAGAGGAAGATAGAGATGTTTCCTATGAGATAGGAATAGAGATGTATAGAGATAGTTCTCGAAAACCTGTTGACCTGAAAAGAGAAAGCATACATTGGCAATCTGTACTGAAGGGTTCAGTATGCACAGATTCAGTGGGAGAAAATATGTCTATGTTACATGGAGTTAGTATCCCAAGGCCGAGTGTCCAATTCTTATGAATAATGGAAACACTAAGAATAGATATGGATCTATCATGTATGTAATCATCCCATTATCTTGCATGTATCGACATGGCAAGAACAAAATGCATTCATCATCTTGTATGTAGGACATGGCCATATGATGTGCTCATCCTGATAACTCATATGTGAGACATGACGAGTGGATGTCTGTCTACTTCCAGTAAGGGTTACTGGAATACCATGAGAACTTGATAAGTACTTGAGAAGTACTAGTTCTATGGAGATAAGGAAGAGTTCAATGTAAAGAGTTACATTGATGCGAACTTCCGAAATGACAGAAAATTAATCGCAAAATATATATAGGATATATAAAAGTGAAAGTTTGTTGATAATTGGAAGTGTTCCAATAAAACCTTTTAAAAAGGAAATGTTGAGTATCTATGTGTTGGAGAGCAGTAGTGGATATTATATGGATCTAGAAGTTCATGAGATGAACTTATAGATATTCCACTCATTGATGACAAGTATGGAATCCTTGATCATGCAATGTGGCTAAAGGTTAGCAAAGGAATACTAGATCGCATATTACAACAACTCCATCTCATACGTATGATGTACAATGAAGAGATGAGAGACATGCAATTTATACTGACTCTGGCAAGGTGTTGCCATTACTCACTATGATCGCACTAGAGCAGAGTAACATGTGGGACATGTTTGAAGATCACTATGAATATCATTCAAGGGTGATTGGCTCACAGTGCAAGTGGGAGTCTGTTGGTATGTATGCCCTGAGAGCCAATCATGGGATGATTGGTGGGATACATTAAGATTGATAAACATCAAAGGCAAGCTTCCAATTCTTTCTGGTTCAGTTATATGAGATAGTGATAGAACATATTGAATGTCTAGATAATGACAATACTCAATGAATTATGCTTTCAGGTTGAGGACCTAAACGATGAGATCATACAGATGCTAAGAGTTTGTACATTCTTGTTATGTCCCTAGTCAGATGTCATTGTGGAAGGTAGATAGACAGCAATGACACACAAGACTAGATTGTGGTGTTGGTTGATGACAGAATCTCATTAGTCATGATATAGAGATATCAAACCAAACACATAGGTACTTATTAGAGAACAAGTGTACCAGACAGACCCATCATGAGTTTGACACATGGAACCATGACATGGTAGTCACAGTCAGTACTCACAGTGATGGTGGTGAGTGTGATTCATTGACCTGAAATCACTACACTCAACACATGTCATTGGGCACACTTTGACATCATCAAACGCAGTCCTAAAACATGGGTTGTTATAAAGGTGATGATTGGGTGGCTTTGACACATGGGGCTTTTGAGGGGTGAGTGATAGATATGGGATTTGTCCCTCCTGAGGGAGTTTGATATCCATGGCCACTTGATGAGTAGGATTGAGAAAGGCGTGCACGCATGTTTGAATCAATATGTGATATCGATGTCATACATATCTCTTCCAATCTTCTCTGAGATCAAGAAAGTGAATGAACATTGACAGGATGACTGTTCCACGCCTCGAGTTCATTCAGGATATCAGTGACAAAGGAATTTTAAATTCACTATAACACCATTCACAGATTGTAGGATTAAAAGTGGTTCTCCAACTTTCTATTTCACTTGGGTAGCACTGATGTTTTACTAGGCACCACTCTTTGCTTGTGAAGTCATAAGTGTTATGGACTTTCACTACCAACGTGAAATGGATCTGCAGGGTCACACACATAGGATTTAACATGGAAGAGGAGTTTTGTCCACAAACAATGTTTAGATTGATTACTAAAGGAGTTTAGTAGTTCAATTAAACACTCAATTAATTGATAGCTCAATATCATAATGTTCAAGGTGTTGGACTGATTGATTAGAGTATCGGATTGATTGAAACTGCAATTGACTAATTCTGCACAATCTACACTCTCAACCGATCGGCTCATGTGATGAACTGATCAACTGAGCTTGGTGAACCGATCGGCTCAAGTGGTGAGTGGATCGGCTCATGGACAGGGTGAAATGATTGCTTCAAGTGTTGAAACGATCGGTTCAACTGATGCAACCGAGCAAGTTGGGAAAGTAGGATTGGTGAGAAATTTCCTTTTCGTTTCACTTGCCCAATTTGATTGGAACAAGGATTGGTATTTGATACCAATTAGAAACAAAAGAAGAAAAGTCAATCGGGAACTGATCAGGACCACGGACCGACCCGTTCAGAAGTGAACCGATCGTTTCATGGGTCCCAACCGATCGGTTGAGGTGTCAACCGACCGGCTCAGGTCCCCAACTGACCGTTTCATAAAGGAAACGATCGGTTCAGGTTGCGTAGTTGGTTGTTTTTGTGGAAAATCTCGAACCCTTCTACTCCTGCTTTAGTCCTGTATTGCCCGGGATAGAGAACCCTATCCCATGACCCTCCTATATATATAGGGGTATTGGGGGCTTCTCAAAGTACAACCTAGTGCAACCAGTTGCTCTGTAAAGTTGTCGTTCTCTCTGGTTTTGGTAACCAAGAGAGCCCGAGCAAGTGCTACCTGATAAGGGAGGTACATTAAGGGAAAGACAACTGTAGAAAGCGACTGGTGGTAGGAGAGTGTGTCAGTGACTAGTACACTGACAGGAGGGTGCGACTCCTTCCAATTCCTTGTGGGACAAGGAGATTGGAGTTCTAGGTGGTCCATGTGGACTACTTCAGAGGCGGGAGATTTCTGCCACTCGGAGGATAGCTGTCAATCCCGACAGTCCCGGTGAGACCAGGAGTCATCAGTCTCGGTGCGACCAGGAGCTGCACATACACCGTCCAAGACCGGAGGTGAAGACCGCGCAAGCCGCGAGGAATTTTCACCGAGAAAGCCTCGGGACAAGGTATGATTCCACAAACCATCCTTTCCTATTGTATAGACGTTGACGCGTTTCCTTGTTCTGGGTTTGGGGAGGAGAAAATTTTGTTTCCGCTGCCTTCTGTGCCTCCCCTAAAACCCAATAGTCTCATGGTAGCTCTTTTTGTCCTTTGGTCATTCATCCTTGCAATGCCCCTTTTGTCCACACTCATAGCACCTTGTAATTGAGTATGAACAAGAATTTCCTTTGAAGTTTACCCTTGGCATAGTTATCTTCATGACCACTAGGGCCATCATCTTCACTTGAGTAAGTAGGAGATGATTGGGAAGGAAGTTATTGTTGAAGGATCATGGCCTCCACTCAGTCTTTGAAGGCATTATCTTTGACTTTTTTTGAGTCCTTCTCTTCTTTCTTTTCATCTTCTTCTTGCTTGTCTAGCCTTGTCTCATGGGCTTGGGTTTCCATCTCTTTGGAAGAGACCTAAGTATCCTATAGTTGATTTCTCCTCTATCCAAGGGTTGTCCCAAAGATGCAAGTCCATTGATAATGGTGTTGAGCCTTGAGTATATGTTTTCCATGCTCTCCTTCTTACCCATCTTTAAGTTCTCAAGAAACCCATTGAGCATGTAGATCTTAGACTCCTTTACTTGTTGTGTGCCTTCATATGTGATGCACAACGTGTTCTAAATCTCATGGGTTGTGTCCCAAGAAGAGATACGGTTGAACTTAGAGGGAGTGAGGGAAGTGACATGCTCAAGCTGTGCGTTAAACGCAAGTGCACGTATTGAAGTAATATAGGCCTTGTGAGGCACGAGTCAAACTTAGGGAAACATAAATTTTAGTAGACTACTACTAACTGGCCGCGATCAGCTAGACCGATTGGAAAAGATGATTGTTGGTTTTGAAACAAAATAAAAATAAAATACAGAGAAAAAAAATGAGTGATGATTAAATGTTAAGTTTAATCAAATGGAATGGGAATCCTTAGTATTACAATTTCACTGCAAGGTCTCGCTGCATGCAATTCTACACAACTAGCATTATTTGTTCCTTATCCCTGATTATGGCCCGTAGTCAGAATTGCTTGCTTCCGCTATACAATTCACTACCTAGTTCTAGGTCAGTTCCATGTCAGTAATAACTTATACCCTATATCTAAGTGCTTTAATGAATCCTCTGGGTATCCACCATTAACCGTACATTACCTTGTCTAAGGAATTTATTAGTTAATGTGTTAATCATGCCTTTTCAACCACTAATGCTCCGTCAAGAGCAATTAATAGTATTAAAATTAACTATGGTGATCAAGCATAGTAAATTGTGATAGAAACATGATAACATATCAGGGAGATTGAGAGAATTATGATAATCAATGTAAAATTGTCATACATAGATTCCCCATGATACTCCCTGTCCTAGGGATAATGGGGTTAGCCCCGCATGTTCATCTCAATGATACACATGGAGAAGAAAGAGGAAAACATGGGGAAACAAATGAGAATATGATGTAACCCCTAAAATAGAGAAGATTTGGGTGACCCTCGGTGCGTGACGTCCGTTCTGCAGCCTTCCGGTAGTAGAATCGCCCATCGAAGACTATGGAATCATCTGGGGCATGACTCTGGGCTCCGTTCCTCGCTCTCCTTTTCTCCGAGACTTGTGTGGATGAGTGCAATGTGATACCCCAGTCTCTGCCATCTTTTTCTTAGGTATAGGTATGACTTACGACAGCTAAAAGATAATGGTCATTCGATCGTGGAAATTCTAGGCGAAATCCTGATCTGATGGCATCGATACCATCGACAGGGTGTCGAAGGTATCGACAGCTTAGGGTGTGGTTCCGTCACTAAAATGGGGATCAACCTGGATGGTTTTCCTCCG
The DNA here is from genome assembly GCA_963693085.1 of Alisma plantago-aquatica. Taxonomy (NCBI): domain Eukaryota; kingdom Viridiplantae; phylum Streptophyta; class Magnoliopsida; order Alismatales; family Alismataceae; genus Alisma; species Alisma plantago-aquatica. The sequence continues at coordinate 581,909,835 of OY856409.1, read as the reverse complement.
CCTTGGTAACTATTACCATGTCAATAGTATCGACAGGTTCTGGAATACAAAGTACCTGAATCAGAGAGAAAAACACAAGTCAATCAATGGAATTTCATAATTCACTCAAAATAGGATAGAATAAGATAGATTTAATGCATACAATGATTAAAGACTAAAGGAAATGAATCATGCCATTATAGTCACCAAAATGACAATTAAATACATAAAACAAGTAAAAAATTAGCCTATCAATACGACTCAAAAACCCTACATCAAACTCCCCTAAGATTGAATCTTGCTCATCCTCGAGCACAAAACTATAAAATCTGATTGAGAGTGTCAACTAAAGAACATAATCCCATCAATGATATCTCAATATGATTCCCACCTGCAAAACATATACTGACCTTTACCAACCACGGAACGATAACTACCCTTTAGGCGACAATAATCATTCATGAAAGACGTCCATCCCAAGATCATGAACACTATCAAGTAAAGTAGTTAGTATAATAAAATCCTCAGGTTCAAGCTTGGTGCATCTTGTGATCTCCTATCTATGTTTCTCATTTTCTCTAACTACCATCTAAATGGAAGCAGCTCTCCTGATGTACATGAATGAGGAGAAAATCATGGGTGGCCTACCACTTAGAGCAACAGGTGGATGGAATAGGTGGCTGTGGAAGAAATGGATGCACAATACAGTCGATCATGCAAAAAACAAAAATGACCTATCATGATGCGAATGTAGATGAAAATGTCCTAATGGTACATTTTTGGTGGAATGGTGCATGCACTATCATTCTATCTCAAAGTGAGGTGGAATATTTAAGAAAACTACACCATGTGCTTGTTCTTCTAATATGTGGGTGAGAACACGTTCCTTTCTCCCTCTTATTCATACCTACTTCTCAATCTTGTTTTTTTTCTTCTTTTCTCTCTTTTTTTTATTTTTTGTTTGAAACCTTCATTTTCATAAATGGCAAGGGATTATTTGTTGGGCTTCCTTCTTTTTACATATCTTGTACATTTCATGCATTCTATTCAGATGGTATGGAACAAGTTCACCACCTATAATGTTTTCATAAGAACACAAAACACATGATGTGCTATATGCTCAAAAACATTGAATGCAACTACATAATGACAATTATGAAACTACCATGACATCCACCTAAGGATAATGTGGATGTATAACTACTCTCTACTTTTTTTCTTCTTATGCAAAACTATGTAACAATATCTATAATGCACTACCTATCTACATGGAATGCAATCAAAAGTGAAAGACAGTAATGTGCTCCCAATTCTTATGGTGGAGTATGAATGAAATTGCGGTGGATCAGTTCACAAGACTAATTGACAAAACCTTCAGAAAGAATTATATGTCCATCCTTACTGACTTGCGTACCCATTAATTAAGGGATTTCTCTCTCTCACTTCAAATTAACGTCATGTTAACGTTTGTTTGGTTTAGCCTCAACATCCATATCAATCCTCTAAACATGAACCATAATGATATTCAATCCTGTTCATATATTTTAAAGTTGACCTACCCAATGAGTTTCACATGTGATGTCCTCAAGTTCTCACAAGACAAGCTTACAATTTCTTAAAGATTTTTCATTAAAAATCATCCTCTCACAAACCCCCAAGTGAAAACATCGAGATGACATTCAATTAAATTAGACTCCACTGATTACACTAGATAGATAGTGGATCCTACAAAATAGTGAATCTAGCAATTAAGAAAACTAAGATAAAGAAGGATAAAAATTGCAAAGACAAACAAAAGATGAAATAAAATAAACAAAAACTAGATAGATGTTGTTCCAGCACGCCCCTAAGCTTGAGTTCAAATATGGCCTAATAGTCAAAATCAAGACTTAAGAGGTGGAACAGCGATACCCCTCTACTGTTGTGGTGGTGGGTGCGACGGGTACTAGTGGGTGCTGGGATCCCAAGTAGGATACTGCCCTTGGAATTTGATGGAAAGAATTTGTCCTCTTTTATAACTATGGCTGGCGCTGCTGTCAGTCCGTCGATACCGTCGACAAGGGTGTCGATGGTATCGAGAGTACTGAGATGAAATTTTCTAATAATCTCCAGACATCTCACAACCATCAATGATGTGGTCGATACTATCAACCTTCTCCAGTCTCAATCCTCTTTTGCTCTGTTCCATTGTCAATACTATCGACGAGGCCGTCGATAGTATCGACGGAGTGAGAGGCCGTCGATAGTATCGACGGAGTGAAATTTTTGTAGCTGCTTCACTATTCCAAACTCGATACCAGCGACACATGTGTCGATGGTATCGACATCATTCCAGTCCTGCACACTCAAAAAACACATCAGCATAGCATTTTTTTAAAATAAGTACAAAATTAATGAAAACTACTTAGGAAAATGAAAAATAAAGCAATTAAACATGCACTCTACCAAGGTTGGGCTGCCTCCCAACAAGCACCCTTCTTTAATGTCTTAGGCTAGACAAAAGGATACCTTTAACCTGGGTGGTCAAGGGATGTCTCCAATGATTCATTTGGCAATTTGAATTCAACTCTATCATCACCAATCCCAAGTGTCAAATACCCTCTCCCAATGGTAGTAATTACATCTGCCATAGCTTGGAACGACCTTCCCAATAGCATCTCACATCCTTACCGCTCATGCATGTCCATGACCACAAAGACAACAGGGAAGATGAATTTTTCGACTTTGAGTAGCATGTCCTTGCATATACCTTGTGGCTTCACAATGGATCCATCCACCAATTCAATTGACATGTATGTTTTTGTTGGCTTCTTCAATCCCAACTTTTGAAAAGTGGCAAGTGGCATTAAATTAATGCCTGCTCCTGAGTCACACTAAGCTTTTGGAAAATGTTTTCCACCTATGGAACATGGGATGTAAAAACATTCTGAATCTTTCCTCTTCTTTGGCAGCCTTCTTTGGATTATAGAACTCACTATTTCATCAACACACACAACATCTATATCTTTGATATGTCATTTCTTGTTGATGATGTCTTTCATAAATCTTCCATATGTAGGAATTTGTTCTATAGCATCCACCAATGGAATGTTAATGTGGAGCTTCCGTAAGATGTCCATAAATTTCTTGAAGTGCCTTTGCTCTTTCCTCGGCTTCAGACTATTCAGGAATGGCATGCTTGGCTCCTTTATGCACTTGTGCGGGGGAATATATGAAACTTTAGGGGTATGCTCCCCTAAGCTTGCTTCAACGCCACATTCTAGGATAGGATTTGGCACATCATCCATGGATGGCATGACTTGTGGCTGCTTCTCCTTATTCATAGTGGCTGCTCCACTGTGAAGTAAAGCTTTCACCTGCTCTTTCAGCATAGGAATCTCCTCAGAAATCTGAGATGTGGGCACGACAGTGGTGGAATCTTGGAGTGATTTGAATGGCATCCCACATCCTCATGACAATCCATACAAACTGAGAGGGTATGGAACTTTGGGTTTGTCCTCCAAGTCTATATGCATAATACTCTGCTCATGTATCTCCTCAATAGGAAGCTCTGCCCCCTTTTTGACTGATATATATTTAACCTGCTGATGTGGTTGAGCGGGCTCTGCATTCCCAGCTAGTTTTTGTTGAATGATTCACTTCATTACAGCCACCTCAGTTGCAATTTGGGTTATGGTCATCTCTAGCGTCCTCAGTTGTGCACCGTGGCTCTGTACAATCTGCTCAAACTGATTCATAAACTCTCCTTATGACTTAAGTTGCTTGCCGAATGTGCTCATCAATTCTTGATTTTGCTTCACCACCTTGCTGAGCAATTCATTATTCTTTTCCTCTAGGCAAGGCGGTGACTTCTGAGAATTTTGTTCCTTCCTCCAATCATAATTGTTATTTTTGTATCCCTATTGATGCATATACTTTCCATATTATTCCTCATCAGACCTATTTCTCTCCTTCTCAGCTTCTTAGCTAGTAAGTCCATCTTCTCATTTAATGCTTGAATGGCCTTTGCATCACCTGCAAGTTTGACCTATTCTGGTGCATCTCTTTCACCCCAAGACTGCTTCTTATCCATATTCTTTAAAATTTCCTGAAACTTGGAACCTTTGTTGTTTAGAAAGAAACATGTTCCCACTGAATCCAGATTACTCCTATCATGTTCATTAAGGGCAAAATAAAAGAACTTTGCTTGGATTTCTAGATCCATCCCATGATGTGGGCATCTTCGCAACATGATATTGAAACGTTCCCAAGTCTCTGAGTATGTCTCACCGACCTGCTGTTTGAAATTATGGATCTTCCTTATGAGATCATTTGTCTTTTCAAGCAGAAAATACCTTTCAAAGAACACCTCAATCATCATATCCCATGATTTGACATATTCATCATCCAGATTGTAGAGCCACTCCCTTGCATTTCCTGCTAGAGATGATGGAAATAATTTCAGATAAATGGCTTCCTATGGAAACCTGTCCACCTTCACCATGTCATAGTTCTCCAAAAACATGGTAATGTGGGCCACTGGGTCCTCATTTTTGAGTCCATGGAACACATGCGACTTGACCAATTGAATGAGCCCTGGGTCAATCTTGTAGCTGTGTATGTTGGTATCTTGTTTCTTGATTGGCCCCTTTTATGCAGAGGAAGAAGAAGACTTAATCTTCTCCCAAATGGTCTATTCCTCGACCATTGTGAAAACCTCAAATTCTTGTTCAAAGTCTACAGGTGGTGTATTTATTCGCGTGTCTGCAGATCCCGATGGCGGAATCTCAGGTGTCGATTGTGTGTAGTCCGTACTACGCACCTTCACCATGCACTAGTACCTGAAATATGAATAATCAAGTAAGTACAATGCTGGAACGAACAAAGAGTCTGAAAGATAGAAAATTTAGTTTAAAAATGAAAATTGAAATAAAAAGTGGCCTAGAGTGGCCGCTTGCAACACTCGTAGTGCTAAAATTTTCCGTTTCCCCAGCAACGGTGCCAAAAACTTGGCACGCTTGAGCCGTGCATTAAATGCAAGTGCATGTATCGTAGTAATATAGGCCTTGTGAGGCCCGAGTCGAACTCAGGGAAACATATATTTTATTAGACTACTACTAACTGGTCGTGATCATCTAGACTGGTTAGAAAAGATCACTGTTGGTTTTGAAACAAAATAAAAATAAAATAAAGAGAAAACAAAAATGAGCGATGATTAAATGTTAAGTTTAATCAAATGGAATGGGAATCCATAGGATTACAGTTTCACCGCAAGGTCTCGCTGCATGCAATTCTACACAACTATCTTAATTCGTGCCTTATCCCTGATTATGGCCCGTAGTCAGAATTCCTTACTTCCGCAATACAATTCACTACCTAGTTCTAGGTCAGTTCCACGTCAGTAGTAACTTATACCCTAGATCTAAGTGCTTTAATGAATTCTCTGGGTATCCATCATTAACTACACATTACCTTGTCTAAGGAATTTATTAGTTAATGTATTAATCATGCCTTTTCAACCACTAATCCTTCGTCAAGAGCAATTAACAATATTAGAAATTTACTATGGTGATCAAGCATAGTAAATTGTGATAGAAACATGATAACATATCAGGGATATTGAGACAAATTATGATAATCAATGTAAAATTGTCATACAACGATTCCCCAGGCTACTCCCGGTCCTATGGATAATGGGGATTAGCCATGCATGTTCATCTCAACGATACACATGGAGAAGAAAGAGGAAAACATGGGGAAACAAATGAGAATATGATGTAACCCCTAAAATGGAGAAGATCTAAGTGATCCTCGGTGTGTGACGTCCATTCTGCTGCCTTCCGGCAGTAGAATCGCCCGTCTATGGCTCTGGAATTATCTGGGGCATGGCTCTGGGCTCCGTTCCTCGCTCTCCTTTTCTCCGGGACTTATGCGGATGAGTGCAACATGATACCTCGGTCTTCGCCTTCTTTTTATTAGGTATAGGTATGACTTACGTCAGCCAAAATATCGCGACCGTTCGATCATGGAAATTCTAGGAGAAATCCTAATCCGACAACGTCGATACCATCAACGGGGTGTCGATGGTATCAAAACCTTAGGGTTCGGTTCTGTCGCTAAAAATTGGGATCAACCTGGATGCTTTTCCTCCACCTTGGTTACTGTTACCATGTCGATAGTATCGACAGACCTGTCGATGGTATCGATAGGTTCTGGAATACAACGTACCTGAATTAGAGAGAAAAACACTATTCAATCAATGGAATTTCATAATTCACTCAAAATATGATAAAATAAGATAGATTTGATGCATACAATGATTATAGGCTAAAGGAAATGAATCATGCCATTATAGTCACCACTATGACAATTAAACACATAAAACAAGTAAAAAATTAGCCTATCAATGCGGCTCAAAAACCCTGCATCAAACTCGTCTAAGCTTGAATCTTGCTCGTCCTCGAGCACAAAACTAGAAAATTTGATTGAGAGTGTCAACTAAAGAACATAATCCCATAAATGATATCTCAGTATGATTCCCACCTACAAAACACATACCGACCTTTACCAACCATGGAACGATAATTACCCTTTATGTGACAATAATCGTTCATGAAAGATGTCCATCCCAAGATCACAAACACTATCAAGTAAAACAATTAATATAATAAAATCCTCAGGTTCAGGCTTTGTGCATCTTGTGATCTCCTATCTACACTGCTCATTTTCTCTAACTACCTTCTAAATGGAAGCAACTCTCCTGATATACATGAATGGGGAGAAAATCATGGGCGGCCTACCACTTAGAGCAACGGGTGGATGGAATAGGTGGCTGTGGAAGAAATGGAGGCAGAGTACAATCAATCATGTGAAAAACAAAAATGACCTATCATGATGCGAATGCAGATGAAAATGTCCTAATGCTACATTTTTGGTAGAATAATGCATGCACTGTCATTCCATCTCAAAGTGAGGTAGAATATCTAAGAAAACTACACCATGTGCTTGTTCTTCTAATATGTGGGTGAGAACACATTCCTTTCTCCCTCTTATTCATACCTACTTCTCAATCTTGTTTTTTTTCTTTTCTCTCTCTTTTATTTTATTTTTTTTGTTTCAAACCCTCATTTTCATAAATGGCAAGGGATTATTTGTTGGGCTTCTTTCTTTTTACATATCTTGTACATTTGATGCATTCTATTCAGAGGGTATGGAACAAGTTCACCACCTATAATGTTTTTAAAAGTACATAAAACACATGATGTGCTATATGCTAAAAAACTATGAATGCAACTACATAATGACAATTATGCAACTACCATGCCATGCACCTAAGGATAATGTGCATGTATAACTACTCTCTACTTTTTTTTTCTTATGCAAAACTATGTAACAATAGCTATAATGCACTACCTATCTACATGGAATGCAATCAAAAGTGAAAGACACTAATGTGCTACCAATTCTTATGGTAGAGTATGAATGAAATTGTAGTGGATCAAGTCACAAGACTAATTGATAGAACCTTCAGAAAGAATTATATGTCCCTCCTTACTAACTTGCGTACCCATTAATCAAGGGATTTCTCTCTCTCACTTCAAATTAAAGTCACGTTAACGTTTGGTTGGTTTAACCTCAACATCCATATCAATCCGCTAATCATGAAGCATAAGGATATTCAATCATGTTCATATGTTTTAAAGTTGACCTACCCAATGAGTTTTAGAAGTGATGTCCTCAAGTTCTCACGAGACAAGCTTACAATTTCTTAAAGATTTTTCATTAAAAATCATCCTCTCACAAACCCCCAAGTGAAAACATCGAGATGACATTCAATTAAATTAGACTCCACTGATTACACTAGATAGATAGTGGATCCTAGAAAATAGTGAATCTAGCAATTACGAAAACTAAGTTAAAGAAGGATAAAAATTGCAAAGACAAACAGAAGATGAAATAAAATAAAGAAAAACTAGATAGATGTTGTTCCAGCACCCCCCTAAGCTTGAATTCAACTATGGCCTCATAGTCAAAATCAAGACTTAAGAGGTGGAACAGTGATACCCCTCTACTGCTGTGGTGGTGGGTGTGGAGGGTACTGGTGGGTGTTGGGATCCCAAGTAGGATATTTCCCCTGGAATTTGATGGAAATAATTTGTCCTCTTTTATAACTACAGTCAGCGCTGTTGTCAGTCTGTCGATACGATCGACAAGGGTGTCGATGGTATCAATAGTACTGAGACAAAATTTTCTGAAAATCTCTAGACATCTCGCGACCATCGACTATGTGGTCGATACTATCGACATTCTCCAGTCTCAATCCTCTTTTGCTCCATTCCATTGTTGATACTATCGACGAGGCCGTCGATAGTATCAACGAAGTGAAATTTTTGTAGTTGCTTCATTGTTCCAAACTCGATACCAGCGACACATGTGTTGATGGTATCGACATCATTCTAGTTCTGCACACTCAACAAACACATCAGGGTATCATTTTTATAAACTAAGTACAAAATTAATGAAAACTACTTAGGAAAATGAAAAATAAAGCAATTAAATATGCACTCTACCAAGGTTGGGTTGCCTCCCAACAAGCACCCTTCTTTAACATCTTAGGCTAGACAAAAGGATACCTTTAACCTGGGTGGTCAAGGGATGTATCTAATGATTCATTTGGCAATTTGAATTCAACTCTATCATCACCAATCCCAAGTGTCAAATACCCTCGCCCAATGGAAGTAATTACATCAGCCGTAGCTTGGAATGACCTTCCCAATAGAATCTCACATCCTTCCTGCCCATGCATGTCCATGACCACAAAGTCAACACAAAAGATGAATATGTTGACTTTGACTAGCACGTGCTCGCATATACCTTGTGGCATCACAATGGATCCATCTGCCAACTCAATTGACATGGAAGTTTTTGTTGCCTTCTTCAATCCCATCTTTTGCAAAGTGGCAAGTGGTATAAGATTAATGCCTATTAATCTTATGGAACATGGGATGTAAAAAAATCCTGGATCTTTCCTCTTCTTTGGCAGCCTTCCTTGGATTATAGAATTCACTATTTCATCAACACACACAACATTTGTATCTTTGATCTGTCATTTCTTGTTGATGATGTTTTTCATAAATCTTCCATATGAAGGAATTTGTTCTGTAGACTCCACCAATGGAAAGTTAATGTGGATCTTCTGGAAGATCTCAAGAAATTTCTTGAAGTGCCTTTGCTCATTCCTCGACTTTAGACTATCCGGGAATGGCACACTTGGCTCCTTTATGCGCTTGTGCGGGGGAATATATGAAACTTTAGGGGACTCCTTCCCTAAGCTTGCTTCAATGCCACATTCTAAGATAGGACTTGGCACATCATCCATGGATGGCATTACTTGTGGCTGCTTCTCCTTATTCATAGTGGCTGCTGCACTACGAAGTAAAGATTTCACCTGCTCTTCCGGCATAGGAGTCTCCTTAGAAATCTGAGATGTGGGCACGACAGTGGTGGAATCTTGGAGTGATTTGAATGGCATCTCACATCCTCCTAACAATCCTTAAAAACTGCAAGGGTATGGAACTTTGGGTTTGTCCTCCAAGTCTATACGCATAATACTATGCTCATGTATCTCCTCAATAGGAAGCTCTGGCCCCTTTTTGACTGATATATATTTAACCTGCTGATGTGGTTGAGTGGCTCTACATTCCCAGCTAGTTTTTGTTGAATGATTTGCTTCATTGCATCCACCTTAGTTGCAATTTGGGTTATGGTCGTCTCTAGCATCCTCAGTTGTGCACCATGACTCTGTAGAGTCTACCCAAACTGATTCATAAACTCTCCTTGTGACTTAAGTTGCTTGCCGAATGTGCTCATCAATTCTTGGTTTTGCTTCACCACTTGGCTGAGAAATTCATTGTTCTTTTCCTCTAGGCTGGGATGCATCTTCTGAGAATTTTTTTCCTTCCTCCAATCATAATTGTTATTTCTATATCCCTGTTGATGCATATACTTCACATATTCTTCCTCATCAGAACCATTTCTCTCCTTCTCTAAGAGCTTCTTAGATAGTAAGTCCATCTTCTCATTTAATGCTTGAATGGCCTTTGCATCACCTGCAACTTTGACATGTTCTGGTGCATCTCTTTCACCCCAAGACTGCTTCTTAGCCATATTCTTTAAAATCTCCCAACACATGGAACCTTTGTTGTTTAGAAAGAAACCTATTCCCGCTGAGTGCAGATCACTCCAATCGTGTTCATTAAGGGAAAAATAAAAGATCTTAGCTTGGGTTTCTAGATCCTACCCATGATGTGGGCATCTTCACAGGATGATTTTGAAACGTTCCCAAGTCTCTGAGTATGTCTCACTAGCCTGCTGGTTTGAAGTTGTGGATCTTCCTTACAAGATCATTTGTCTTTTTGGGAAGAAAATACCTTTCAAAGAACACCTCAATCATCATATCTCATGATTCAACATGTTCATCATCCATATTGTAGAGCCACTCCCTTGCATTTCCTTCTAGAGATGATGGAAATAATTTCATATAAATGGCTTCCTGTGGAAACCTGTCCACCTTCACCATGTCACAGTTCTCTACAAACGTGCTAATGTGGGCCATTGGGTCCTCATTTTTGAGTCCATGGAATGCCTGCAACTTGACCAACTAAATAAACCATGGGTCAATCTTGTAGCTGGGTATGTTGATAGCTTGTTTCTTGATTGGCCCCTTTTGTGCAGAAGAAGAAGAAGCCTTAATCTTCTCCCAAATGGTATGTTCCTCAGCCATTGTGAAAACCTCAAATTCTTGTTCAAAGTCTTCGGGTGCTGTATTTATTCACTCGTCTACCGATCCCGATGGAGGAATCACAGGTGTCGATTGTGCGTAGTCCGTACTACACGTCTTCACCATGCAATAGTACCTAAAATATGAATAATCAAGTAAGTACAATTCTGGAACGAACAAAGAGTCTGAAAGTTAGACAATTAAGCTTAAAAATGAAAATTGAAATAAAAAGTGTCCTAGAGTGGCCGCTTGCAGCACTCGTAGTGCTGAAATTTCCATTTCCCCGACAACAACACCAAAAACTTGACACGCTAGAGCCGTGCGTTAAATGCAAGTGCACGTATCGAAGTAATATAGGCCTTTGAGGTCTGAGTCAAACTCAGGGAAACGTAAATTTTAGTAGACAACTACTAACTAGTTGCGATCAGCTAGACCGATTGGAAAAGATGATTGTTGGTTTTGAAACAAAATAAAAATAAAATAAAGAGAAAACAAAAATGAGTGATGATGAAATATTAAGTTTAATCAAATGGAATGGGAATCCTTAGGATTACAGTTTCACCGCAAGGTCTTGCTGCATGCAATTCTACACAACTAGCATAATTCGTGCCTTATCCCTGATTATGGCCCGTAGTCAGAATTGATTACTTCCGCAATACAATTCACTAACTAGTTCTAGGTTAGTTCCACATCAGTAGTAACTTATACCCAAGATCTATGTGCTTTAATGCATTCTCTGGGTATCCACCATTAACTGTACATTACCTTGTCTGAGGAATTTATTAGTGAATGTGTTAATCCTGCCTTTTCAACCACTAATCCTCCGTCAAGAGCAATTAACAATATTATAAATTAACTATGGTGATCAAGCATAGTAAATTGCGATAGAAACATGATAACATATTAGGGAGATTGAGACAAATTATGATAATCAATGTAAAATTATCATACAGTGATTCCCCAAGCTACTCCCAGTCCTAAGGATAATGGGGATTAGCCCCACATGTTCATCTCAACGATACACACGGAGAATAAAGAGGAAAACATGGGGAAACAAATGAGAATATGATGTAACCCCTGAAACAGAGAATATCCGAGTGATCCTTAGTGTGTGACGTCCGTTCTACAGCCTTCCAGTAGTAGAATCGCCCATCTACGGTTCTGGAATCGTCCAAGGCATGGCTCTGGGCTCCGTTCCTCACTCTCCTTTTCTCCAGGACTTGTGCGGATGAGTGCAACGGATATCCCAGTCTCTGCCATCTTTTTCTTAGGTATAGGTATGACTTACGGCCGCCAAAAGATTGCGGCCATTCGATCATGGCAATTCTTGGTGAAATCCTGATTCGACGGTGTCGATACCATCGACGGGGTTTCGATGGTATCGACACCTTAGGGTGTGGTTCCGTCGCTAAAAATAGGGATCAACCTGGATGCTTTTCCTCCACCTTGGTTACTGTTACCATGTCGATAGTATCGACAGACCGGTCGATGGTATCGACAGGTTCTGGAATACAAAGTACCTGAATCATAGAGAAAAACACAAGTAAATCAATGGAATTTTGTAATTCCCTCAAAATAGGATAAAATAAGATAGATGTGATGCATACAATGATTATAGGATAAAGTAAATGAATCATGCCATTATAGTCACCAAAATGACAATTAAACGCATAAAACAAGTACAAAACTAGCTTATCAATGCGACTCAAACACCCTGCATCAGGAAGCACAGATGATGCTAACCACCTTGGCATTAAGTTGTGCCTTCTTCACTGTGGCTTCATCCCAAGTGGCAACATCCCCGATTGGATCTTTGTAGGGGATAATAACCACCTTCAACATGTCATATTTGGTTCCTTGGGAGGAAGAACTACATCCTTCATTTCTAATAAAGGAAATTGGTGTGTCGAAGAGCGGTGGCCTCATGGAGATGGTTCCCTCTAGGTTGAGTAACCCAAGTAAGTCATTCATCTTCTCATCTCATGGGAGATGTGTCAGAGAAGACCATGGCTCTGATACCACTTGTTGGGTCTAAGATCTCTACAGGGGGATTCAATAGAACTTCAAAAACTTACATAAACTTGTTAGACCTTCAATTTATTTCAAATAAGCTTAATTGCAAATAGGGAGTTTGATGGCAATTGAAACATACAAATCAATGATGGGTGAGATTGAAGCAACCAAGATAACAAGCTATTTTAGAGTGGTTCCACTCTCCAAACTAGGAGAGAGTCAGTCTGCTTCCTAGAGAGGTCAAGCTCTAGGATTTCTAAGATGTCTACGCCTTATATTCACTTATAAGAATTACAACATATGACCTTCCTATTCTGGGACAAGGATACCTAGCTTCTATTTTAGGTAAAGGGAGACAACAACCTTACAATCAAGGGCTTACCCATCCAAGAGCTAGTCTTCTACCTCACAAAGGTCTTACCCACTCTTGCAATCAGTTGGATGCCTTCACTAAGGTCCTTCCCTTCATGCAACGAGTCCTTGGCCTTGAGGCTTTACCCACCAACTCCTTGGATATTCCTCCTTGATCTTCTCCATCACTCAAAGTAGCCTTGAACACCTTATTCTCTTGCTGAGAAGCTTGCTCCTTCTCCTTCTCTTGGAGAAGCTTTCACCAATGGAGTCTTGAAGAAAGGGGATTGGAGAAAGAGAGATCTTGAGAGCCTCACAAGTGTACAATGATGTGGCTCTCTCATAGGAATCCTATATCACTCATAATGAAAAAATGAGTTGTAATCAAGAAAGAGAAAGGGGATCAAATGGACTAAAAGAACTCAACTATAGCAAGGATCTTGAATAGAATGAATGAGAGACCTTAGAATGAACTCCAAGAGGTCCTATTTATAGTTGGGCATGTCTACTAGAGTGTGGGGTCACTTATACACATTTACTAGCTCTTTGGAGGGATGCAACATATATAATTTTGAGTTTTGCAACCCTACAATGGGTAGAATCACTTTTTATGTGTTTTTTGTATAGTGCATTCAGTTGGATTTCAATAATGATAACTCTACCAATCACACTATGTGACAAAGTCAATTTAAACCATCGGTCGAGTTTGTCCTAGTGGTAACTCAACCAATCACTTAAATTGAGTTTGATCTACATAGGGATCTGTTGAGTTTTGTGAAAATGAAACTTGACCGATCATCATTCATTTCCAAAATCCATCATGGATCGGTCGAGTTGGCAACTCGACTGATGAAGTTGCTGTGATGAATTTTACAACATGAATTTTAAGTGATCAAACATTAGAATTAGGTGACCCTAATTTTTCTCATCTTAGTTACAAGTCATATCATTAATACAAATGATTATAAAAATGTTTTTAGGTGATTCAGAGTGTTTTCCACAAAAGTGCATTTGCATTACTTTTGACTTGAACTAAGCCAAGCTAGGGCTTGAGCGATTTGATCCTTTTCATGTACCTAATTCCTAAAATAAATCTTAAACATACAAATTAGTTACATATGAATGGAATGTTAATTCATTATAAAAATATGGACAATGTTCAATACTTAGGTCAAAAACATCTATATGTATGAATTTGCGGTAGACTGTTTTCTACGCAAATTGTTCCACACACAATGAGAAATGGAATCAACTTGAAAGTAATACCAATTTGGAAGATAAACTTGAAAAAACATTTTAGCATAAGAAAACATACATGAAAGAAGAATATTATGGTTCAAAATTTTAAATAGAAAATTAAACTAAAATGGCATGCCAACATTTTTAAAATGGTATACTTCAAATATTTTTCCATTGAATTTAAGAAAAATGACTTATATTCCTTAATGAAAACATGCAATAAACATAAGCGATGGTTATGGCCATTCTATTGTAATTAATTGGAGCCACAAAGAATTACCACAACCTAGGGTCTACATCTCATGTAGAAAATTGTTGTTGATGAAGATATGTGCTTGCCAATCTGGGTTGATCGGTTCAACTCTTGAACTGATCGGATCACCTCCTAACCGATCAGTTGGTCATCACACTGATTGTCTAGACTCCAGTCCACCATTTTCTGGGTACCTCTAGTTGATCGAATGGGCCTCCAGTCAATCAGTTTGGCTTCTTGGTCAGCTCGTCTTCTTCATTGTAACAAGAAATTAAACTATCCTAATATTACATGATTATAGAGAAACCTCAAGTTACATGCGAGGGGAGCCAAGGTAGGAGAGAATAATTCATTTTAAATTGGAAGATAAGGTAGAGGCTCAATATGCAAACTGAGACAAAATAGGAATAACCAACCACACAACTATGCACATATATATAGAATTATTGCCAATAACCATGATTCACATCCACCATCAAAACACTCTTTTAGGGTGACACATGTAAATTGCATTATATATATATATATATAGGGTGTTCATTCATTGCCCGCGCGGGTAGCATGGATTTTCGCTACCCTGCAACCAAAAAAATAACTCTCCTAGCTAAGAAAGTAACTCTGATGTAAAAAAAAGTAACTATGGTGTCAAAAAAGTAACTCTGCTGGCCAAAAAAGTAACTCTGTACAAAATATACAACAGATATATATAAGGACGGGTTTTTTTATTTTGGAGGGGCAAATGATATTATTTTTGGCTCAATTTTTTTGGAGAGCTAGACAAAATAGTCCTCTACAATTTAGAAATTTTTTTTTTGAAAAAAAGTGATCGGAAGGGTGGGCGGGTAGCTACCCGCGTGGGAAATAAAGATGGGCCCATATATATATATATCATGTACATATTAATTTGGGATTGTAAGTGGTATTTGATTGAACATTAATATTTAAATTGTATGCAATAAATTAATAATAAAACCAAACATCTAATCATACTTCTTATCCCAAAACATAGTAGATTGATGTGGCTTTGATTCCATTGTAGGGAAATATGGACACAGAATAGGCAGTAGAAACAAAAGTTTAACTGACATATTGTAGGGAAATCAGGTTGATAGATAAGGCAGCGGAAAAAAAAATCAAATGCCATTTCCCAAAATAGCAAGATTATGTCAACAACGTGTCTAGGAAGGAAGGTTTGCATGCTTATACCTGGTCCTAGAGCATTTCCAAGGACATTACCCTTGAAATAGTGTGCTTCTTCTTCAAGAAACAACATATAAACAATCATCTCCAATAGACTCCCACTTGCACATAGGGACAATCACTCACAAATCTTATTCCAAGTGTTCTTAACATGACCAACATGTTTCTTATATGCAAGCACTTTTATAGAGGGTTTAGGAATGTATGCTTCAAATTGGTATTTTCAAGTTTCACATTTCTTTGTTGTGTGATCTTTTACATGAAATGGAAGTCCCATAGTATGTTATTTGAGATTCACAACCTATGTAGTTGATCTGTTGTTGTTATAGTAGTTCTACTATGTCATTAATGGTTGGAACCTTGCACAAGTTCACCCATATGAACTTCTTGATCCATATAGTATCCTCTTTTGTTTCTTAACACATAGATCTCGACTTCTTCAATAGATAAAAACAACTGTCTTTAGCTTAAAACCCTTTCCAGCTTACAATTCTTGTTTAAGGTCAAACATAAATAGCGACCATTAATATGTCAATTTAGAAGCTTGCATCGGTGTAACCCTTTTCACCCAACTCTTCCTTATTACCATAACCAATGAATCGATCCTTTTGGAGCTTCTCAAGTACTAAAGGATGTTCTTTATGGTAATCCAGTGACTCTCACTGGCATCTGACATATACCCTCTCGTCATGTCCAATACATACGAGGTTTATAGATAGATATATATATCCTCTTTTTATGTCCAATAAATATGATATAATTGGATTTCCTCTCATCATATCTAATATATATGAGATAATGGGATAAGTATATAATATTGCATTCAAGATATATCCAACTATGAATTCATATGGCATCTATCATTGTGTTCATGTTCTTCACAAGAATTGGGACACTAGGCTCCTGAGAGACTAAGTCCATGGAATCGTTAACAAGTTTTCTCTCATTCAGTCTTGCATGCTAAACCCCTTCAACATCTTTCCAATGTATGCGATGTTTCATAGGTCAAGAAAATTTCCTGATCTATCTCTATAGATCTCAATTCCTATCACATAGGATGCTTTTCCTAAACCCTTCATATAGAAGGTGCTTTCCTTGCCATGTTTTAAAATTTATAGGATAAGGACATAATTACCCATCATTATGTGGAATATAAATATGATCCTACTAAATATTTTGTAATC
Source organism: Alisma plantago-aquatica (assembly GCA_963693085.1). Classification (NCBI taxonomy): domain Eukaryota; kingdom Viridiplantae; phylum Streptophyta; class Magnoliopsida; order Alismatales; family Alismataceae; genus Alisma; species Alisma plantago-aquatica. Next base: position 581,892,857 of record OY856409.1, on the reverse strand, counting down.
ACATATTCCATCTTCATCCTGACTCAAGTCAAACCCTTTTAATTGTATTGTCAAATAGAAGATTACAACTCTGAGATGCTTTCTTCAATACACAGATTGACCTTTGTAGCTTACATACTTTATTTGCAATATTGGATTCATAAAGCCTTTAGGCTGTGTCACGTACACATCCTCATAATTATTATAGTTAGGGAATGTGGTTTTAACATCCGTATGCCAAATCTCATTAGTCATAACAAAATGCAACAACAAGCATGATTGTAATGGATATAACCATGATAACTGATGAAAGACTTCATCATTTTCAATACCTTGAACTTTCTTGAAACTATTTGTAACCAATTTACCCTTCCATGTTGGTCTTCTTCCAAATATCTAAATGCACCCTATGGGTTTACCCCTTTAGGTGGATCCACAAAGGTCATACCTTGTTAGTTTACATGGACTCCATCTTAAATCCCATGGCCTCAAGCCATTTCTCATATTCTGCTTCCTCAATAGCTTCTAGGTAGGATTTTGACTCATCATTTATGATCAACTCACTACCTTTTGAATTATAATATATCATAATATTTCAAGCTCAAGGCATGCTCTACTAGAACTATGAGGTTTGCATGTTACATAAGGAACTTGAGATTCCACAACATCTTGTGATTCTCTATGTTCCTATTGTACCTCTTTAGGTTCAATGCTTTCTTGTTTGTCTTGAACATTTGAGTTCTACTTTTACTCCCACTAATTCCTTTGGAACTAAGTTCCTCTTCAGGAATACAACCATCCATATTTACAAACAAATTTGATCTTGGATAGGGATAAGAGTAGTATTTTAACATAATAACATTTATGTGATTTGTGTACAAAGCTTTTCAAGAAACGTTTTTCTTAGATAAGCATTCATCCCTAATCACTATATAAGACACATCGGTATGCTTCCCATGCCACATCTCATATGTTGTCTTTTAAACGATTTTAGACAGTACATAGTTTTAGTGTAAAGCATGTGCCCAAAAGAAATTGGAAGATTAGCTAGATTTTATTGACAACCTCACCATGACTTAACAAGGTGTGATTCCTTCTTTCTAATACACTCTCATGATATACTATCATTCTATTTAAGGTGGAGCTCATCATGATACTTTATCATGATCTCCCAGAAGGTTCTCAAACTCTTGGTATTTCAACACCAATCACATCAAAGTGTCCAAGTACTTTTACCAAGTTAGTTACATGCTTAATTCACTATCTCCTTTAACATTTTAATAGATTCATACTTGTATTTTGTTAAGTACAAACTTCCATATATATTAATAGCATCAGTATATATAATGAGCTATTGTTAACTACCTTTAGCATATATTCTAAAAGGTCTATATACCTCAGTATGTATAAGCCCTAATAGAATAATCACTCTCCCTCTACATATAGTGAAGATGCTTTTGTCATATTGCACAACAAATAAGATATGCATGTCTCTATTGGTTCAATAACTAAAAGAGTCTAGATAACCATCATTATGCTCAGAGAGCTAATCATATGATGATTTCAATGAGGCATATGATACTTGATTTGATATTGATAAAGGTAATTCCATCTATTATGTGACTCGATGACATATGTCTTCAGGTTAAGGACCTGAACAGTGAGACCATATGTATGACAAGAGTACATACATTCTTGTTATGTCGCTAGTCAGATATTACTGTGGAACAAAAATAGACAATAGTAATACATAAGACTAGAGTGTGTGTTTACTGATGACAGAGTCTCATTAATCATGATATGTGATATCAAGTCAAGCACACAAATATATGTTAGAGAATAGTATATTGGACAGACCCACCGTGAGAGTGATACATGGATACCATGGAATGGAAGTCACAATGGTCTCTCATAGTGATGGCGGTAATTGTGATTCTTAGACTTGAAATCACTACACTCATCACATGTTATTGGGTACAATTTGACATCATCAAACGTAGTCCTAAAATATGGGTTGTTATAACAGTAATGATCGGATGACTTTGACGCATGGGAACTTGACTATGAGTGATAGATATGGGATTTGTCCCTCCTGCAAGGAGTATGAAATCTAGGGCCCCTTGATATGTGAGACTGAGAATTGTATGGCCATACTCATGTGATTCAATATATGATATGTGAATTCACATGCATCTCAGACATTCTGCTCTAGGTCAAGGAACATGAATTGAATATTAAAGAGGATGATGTTTCATACCTCAAGTTCAATCTAGATGTCAGAGACAAAGGAACTATACGATCACTATAACACTAATCACAAATTGTAGGTTGAAGTTGTTCTCCAACTTTCTGAGTTACTTGGGTAGCAATGATGAGTTACTAGATTTTGCTCATTGCTTGTGATGTCATAAGTTGTTATGGACATTCACTACCAATGTAAATTGGAACCTACAGGTTCACACAAATAGGATACCCCATGAAGAGGAGATTGTCCACGAATGATGTTTATATTGAGACTAAAGGTGTTTAGGTACTCAATTAAGCATACAATTGACTGAATGGACTCAGAATTATCAAGTTCAAGTGTTGAACTAGCTGGTTAGGGTGTCAGGTCGATTAGAGACTGTATTGGAAATGTCAAGATTGCCAATCGACTAGTTCACCCTTGTGAGACGATCTGCTGGTGTGAACCAACCGACCGGTTCACTTGGTGAATCGGGAAGCTCACAGTCCTGCCAACTAAGGAAAAAAAGATTTGCCCATTTGGAGGAAAACTTTTGCATTTCACTTGTTCAATACGATTGGAATAAGGATTAATCTTTGAATTAATTGTAAATGATTGAGGAAAGTCAATTGCAGGCAAGTCTGGGAAGTGAAATGGCTGGTTCACTTAGTGAACCGACCGATTCACACTCCCAACTGACCGGTTCACTGTGAATTGATCGTCTCACCTTACCAAATGACTGTTTTAGTTATGAAATGACTGGTTTTCCTATCGTAGTTCAAACTATTAATGGAATTTCTAGATCCTTATACTCCCTAACAGACAGGGAACCCTAACCCTATCCTCTACTATAAATAGAGGGGTACTGGGGGCTTCTCAGAACACACAACTCAGAACATCAGTTGCTCTACATAGTTTTTATCCTCCCTGGTTTTGGTAATCGAGAGAGCCTGAGCAAGTTCTACCTGAGTAGAGAGGCACAGTGAGGGAAATACAACTGTCAAAAACCAGTATGAGTTCGGGAGAGCAGGTTGATGCTAGTACCCCAACAGGAGGGTCTTTTCCATCCTTCCAGTTCTTCTAGAATGGCAGGAGTTCTAGGTGGTCTGTGTCGACTACCTGTAGAGGCAGGAGATGTCTACCACTCAGGAGGACACGTCAGCCACAGTCCGTCGTAGAGGCTAGAGTCCATGGAAAAGACCAGGAGCAACACAGACACCGTCTAAGACATGGCATCAAAGACCGCGCATGGCTGTGAGGTATTATCACTGGGCAAGCCCCAAGACTAGGTACATCTTGCTAAAACCATCCTTCCCATTACAGAGTCATTGATGTGATCTCCTGCTATGGGTTAATGGTCAGTAATTTTTTTGTTTCTGCTGCCTACTCTAAGGCCATAAAACCCAACACATACAACATAGCATAAGGTACTTAATGTCTACGACATCATCAACATGCTTCAAGTAAGCACCCATTTTAGTCTTAGGTGCATTTGGAACGGTTTCCCTTAGCTCTGATCATTTAAGGATATAGACTTTCTCTCATTTATGAGAATGCTTTTCAAAATCCTAAACCATATGTGAAGTTAATACCATTCAATTTTATCCCTCTCAAGCACTGATCAGAATAATAACATATTTTTGTTTGCCATTAGTTTCCAAAAAGAAATATTGCAACTTTTTAAAACATTTTTGATTTGATAAGTTTGAAAATATTAATTAGGACTTTAATTAATTATTTCTCCCACTATTTTGTTCAAATTGATAACCCTCATGTATCAATTCAAAAGATTGTAATGCACAATCTTCTAGTGAGCCAAGATCCAAAAATATTAAGTCAAACCCAACCAACATTGGCACTCATGACCAATTATTAAGGTAGGCGTCATTTATCAATTGCATCTCATGCAACTCTTGGATAGATAGTATGCACAACTCCTTGTCATATTCCATAGGCATGCTTCTAAGCACTTAATCCTATGAAGGTCACCTAGTTAAGCCTGACCCAAAAACCAACACGATAGAATATGCACTCTGCTAGGGTAGACCCACATATCTGCCATCACACTTCCACAAGATAGATGACACACCAAGCTAGGGCATGCCCATGCTTGGTCAATCAAGATTTTCAAGTGCGTACTTTATGAAAAACCATCTAAGAGTTAATATTTAGTTTGAGGGATTTATATATAAATACATATACATATCCAATCACCAAATACTTATAATACATATCATATACATGTTATAACCACAAACAAGAACATGCAATAGTTAAAACACAAAAGGGATGGTTATGATCATAATAATACAATTCCTTAGACCTAAAAGGAATTAATACCGCTAGGGATCCACATCATATGCAACATGTTGATTAATACCTATGCTTGAAACAATGTGGGTTGGTCAGTTCAACTCTTTAATTGGTCAGCTTGCCTCCTTGTTGCTCGGTTGGGCTCTATAAATGAATGTCTGGTCTTTAGGTTCAAGTGATGATTAGACTCCTCCAGCCAATTGGTTGGGTCACTAGTCAATCGGTTCATCCTCTTATCATCTGGCCTCCTAGGCCCTCCAACCTATCAGTTTGTCTCACGACCTAGTTGGTTTGTCTTGTGCTGATTATCTTCTCAGGACAAAATATAAATAAAAACTATCCTATTTCTTATTACATTGTAAAAGGTAAAACCTCGAGTTATATTGGAGGGGAAATAGGAAGAAGAGCATTAATTTACATTTGGAATGAAGAGAGAAGCTCGGTATGTAAATTGAGATATAAACAGGAATAGACAACCACAACCATGCACAAACAGATCAATGATTATTGGCCATAACCATGCTTCACATCCACCATCAAAACCAACTTTTAGTGTGACGTGTGTACATTGCATATATATACATATATTAGTTTTATGATGTCATATGTGGAATTTAATCAGTTATGCACATTAAGCAGCTTAATATTCACATTGTATGCAATAAAATAAATATGATCATATTGGTTTCAATCTAGATACACCATAAATTGATGTGGCTCTAATACCACTGTAGGGAAATCGCGTTGACAGTTAACATAGTGGCAAAGTAAAATTGAATTCTCATTTCCCAAAGTAGCAAGATCGCATCAACAAATGTATCTCGGAAGTAAGGTTTCCAAGGTTATACCTAGTCCTAGAGCAAGTCCAATGACATTACCCTTGCAAAAATATGCTTCTTCTTTAGGCAACACCAGTCAAATAGTTTTCTCCACTAGCCTCTTGGTGCAGTACCATAGACAGCAGTTGATGATGTCCTCCTAACAATAGACAATGACCTCCTGCCTTAGAGATGTCCATGCGGACCACTAGGAAGTTAACATCGTGCTACCATAGCCAACGAGAATGAGTTGTCCCTTTTAAACATCAACCTGCTAGAGTTTATACACTCTCCCACAATTGTCTCTCTTTTGCTATCCCTCCCTTTATCAAGTAGGACTTGCTCAGGATCTCTATTGGTTACCACAACCAGAGAGGACAACAATTGTTAGAGCAAATGTTATGTTCTGAGAAGCCCCCAATACCCCTATATTTATAGGAGAGGCTAGGGTCAGGGTTCTCAGTCTGTGCGGGAGTCGAAAGGGTCGAATCCACAAATTTTCTAGAACATTCACACAACGAACCGGTTAGTTTGCATACCCAACTAGTCAGTTTGTGTGTGAACCGATCGATTTGTACCACAAATCAGTCAGTTTGTGCAGTTGCCTATTCTTAATCACATTGGTATTCAATGTAGATTAATGCACAACATGATGCCAGCACCATTCCTTGATCCAACCAAATTGATCATTGAACATGGCGGTTCATCTTATGAGCCAGTCGGTTGGGACCTATGAACCGATTGGTTGACTATGTGAATCGTCCATCTCACACCCTAGGTTAGCCATTGATCAATAAATGTTGATTCCAAATGACCTGACACTCTAACCGATTAGTTCAACACTTGAATCGGTCGGTTCAGAGTGAAGTTAGTCAATTTTGAACCTTATTTGTTTAATTGAATACCTAAACACCTTTAGTAATCAATCTAAACATCATTCACAAATATACTCCTTTAATCCAAGTGTATCCTATGTGTGTGACACTATAGGTCCAAATTTACATTGGTAGTCAATGCTCATAACCTATTATGACATCACAAGCAATGAGCGATATATTGAAACACATCATTGCTACCCAAGTAATTCAAAAAGCTATGTTGATTGCCAAAGGCAAGAAATTTTTAATTAATTAATTTTCTCAACTCCTCAATCCCCAGGAAGTTTACAAGATCAATTGTAGTCAAGGTCAAACCACAGAGAGATAGGTTAGTTAGGCACAAAGCTACTAATGTTCAACAATTTAATTGGAGAAAGATTGAAATCAGATTATGAAGAACTTTGATATGGGATTTCACCTCCACATCATAACTCAAATAAAACTCATGAATTCACTTATATTAGTCAATCATCATACGATGGGCTAATTTTATTTAATACATTTCCCAATAATAAATGATATTCCTATCACATAACATTCCCATGCATATACACAATTTTTGACTGCAACCTAGAACCCTCAACACAATCCTATCTATTCCCATGGTCACAGATGTTATATCAAAATGATTATTGCTCACCTCCTAATATATCTTCCCAGAAATAATAAGAGGCATAAAACATGTAAACTTGATGGCCAACCATGCATACAAGAAAATAAAAATCATAATTCATTTTGAAGAAAAAGATTAACTAATATGAAATTTGAGTCACATTGAGTTATGATATGGGAGATGCTCTCCCATGTCCAAGAAATGGAGTTTACTCACTCATGGTCAGGAAATACATGCACAAATGATAATTCATTGAAATAAACATGAGAAAAGAGAGAGGAATAACAAATGGATCTGTGTTAGTAAAGAATAGAAGAAGATCGCAGTCCAAGAGATAGAAATTGGTCTCTGAAAACACTCATCACCTCAACAACCTTCTCATTTCAGATTTGGGAAGGAAAGGAGGAAAGAGATGGGTCTAGGAATGGATTTTCTCCCAAGAAACCCTAACTTTTTCTCCTAGATCACCTCTCCAAAGCTCTGGCCTTGTCACCAGTCTCTAACCACTCCAAATGGTGTGTGATCCATTTCCCAAGGAGTGGCAGTTCTTTTATATTTCTGAATAAGTTTAAAAATAAGAAATTTGTAGAAAATACATCCATTATGACGTGTAAGGAGAGAAACACCTCATGTAAGTATTGATTTCCCTCATAGCAGTAGTGTTTGCAACGGACACGCCGTGTGGAATGGATCACACAGTGTAAGAAGGCTTCCCTATTAATTTCTGGGATTTTTGAGACGCATCGTGTAAGGCAATCAACACGGCGTAAGGGCGCTTGTTGTGCATCCTTCCGCCTAAGAGTCACACACAGTGTAAGATCGATACATGGAATAACAAATGTAGTCTGCTGTACTTATGAAATCCAGAAACTAGGATAATTTGGAGAATGCCAACTACATGGGGAATTGGGCATTTTCCTTCTTTTAGATTAAATTTCAAAGTACTTGTAATTCAAACCATAGCATCAGTAAGATCAACAATAAGCAAACATATTAGCATGAATTCGAGTAGAAATGTGCCTAATTTGAGTGAAATGCAACTAAAAGCCATGAAAATGTGATATGATTTGTGCACATCAAATCCCCCTAAGATTGAACCATTTCTTGTCCTCAAGCATAAAGAACTGGACCAATGGCTAAAAGTGAATAGATTCACATACATCAGATCCTATTGAATGTGAATTGATAGATCCCAGAATGGCAATTTTCATCATTCAGATATGTGACTGAAAATGAAGTCAATTCTAACTCTCAAGATAAGACTTTAAGTTCAAATAGATATCAAGTTTTCTTTAAAAGAATCAACAAGAGATCAATTAGTACAAATAAGATGACAGAGCCAAAAAAATAATCATTTGCCACAATGCTCCACGAAAATGAAAATATCTATCTTCCTACAATTACATTGTTATGTCGAGAATTATTTTCCAATATACGATACTCGGTTGCAACATAGGCTTTTGTACACATGGAATACTATATGGGGATTAATTTCCTTCTTTCAGATGTTATCCCCAACCATCTTCAGGTTGGTGGAAAAGTGGGTGACTTAGTTATCTTTTGTGGGGTATGGATTTTTAATTGAAGATCATACTTCCCCCTTTTATGTAATTTGGGATCCAATTAGAACCACATAGTCCTATGCTAGTTCACCCTTCATTACTATAATCATGTAGGAATATTTTCATTTTGTAAGAATTTTCAAGTAGAGAAATGAAAAATGCTTTATAAGATTGGAAAAATCATCTATTGAAATATCTAAAGTTGAAAATTTTAAAAGATTTGAATGATTACATGGTTTAAGATCAAGAGTGAGAGAATATGAGATCATGTTTAGAAAAACACCTAAATATGGAGACAAATAGCCAAAAACTTCAAAAAGTTTCAATTAGGGTGATTTATGCCCAAATATTACATCGCATAGCCATGTTCTATGTGGAATTAGGTGGTTTAAACAGTAGGTAGAATTGATCAAAAAAATTTTACTCAATATTCATGCAATGACGTGAGAAGAAATACCAAACATGCAAGAAACATCTAAATGACATAAGAAAATGACAAAAAGCATATGACATGAAAAGTAAAACTAAAACTATTGGCCGGTTGTGTTGGTATAGTATGCCCAGAGAGCCAATAATATGATGATTGCATTGAGGCATGTGATACTTGATATGATAATAATAAAGGCAATTTACATCAATATGTTTAATCTATTTTGAGATAATGATATAACATGTTAGAAGTCTAAAGAATCATATTACTCAATGATGTATGTCTTTAGGTTAAGGACTTGAACAATGAGATAATACAGATGTTAAGAGTACACAATCTTGTTTTGTCCCTACTCAGTTGTTATTTTGGAAATAACCATAGACATCAATAACACAAAAGACTAGAGTGTTGTTGGCTAAATGGACATCTTTAAATCCCTTTGTTTTGATTATGACAAACATTTCATTCTTATTAATCTAACGTGCTACTTGAGTGTGCAGGAACAAGGTGGATGACAAAGCAATTAAGGAAATCCATATGCTTACATATTTATATTTTCATGAAATGTAATCGCTTTGTAAAAACTTGTACAAATATATAATGTACAAGTACTTAGATTTCATGTAAATCAAGCGTTAGATTCTCCCTAGCTAAACATCACATTTAGATAGGTCATCCCCTTGAATAGTGTCACATATGCACACTCATACACATACTTAGTGCTTTAATTGAAAAATTGAAACAGGGTCAACCTCGGGCGACTAACTCCTCGACCGACACACTCTCGGTCGACAATCTTCTCGACCGAGAAAGACCCAAGTAGCCGTTAGACACAGCTGACAAGGTGATTGGCAGTTGGAGATAAATGTTGCATACACTTGACCCAGAGAGCCTGTCGGTTGACAAAACGTCGACCGAGTAGGAGTCTCGGTCGACTATTTCTCGACCGAGATGGTCTCTGATAGCAACTGCAGAATTAATTAATTAGCCGTTACTAAAGCAACAAACTTGTACCTAACGGCTAGTCAAGCACTTAGAAACCCCTAGAAGGTGTCTAGAACGTCCTTAAGCACTTATAGGACATTCCTATAAATAGGACATAGCTTTGGACACCCAAATACACTTACTTGTTACACTTGAGCAATCTTTGAGCATACATTGACGTTGTGCAATCTGTTTGTGAGCAATTGAGCACTGTGACAATTGGCTACTTCTTCCCTTAGCTCAAAATTCGTGTCCCATAGGCTAGCATCTCCTATCCACTGCAATTACAATTACATACACTTTGGCTAGGAGATCTATACGCTTGATCTAGGCAAATCAAGCCTTGTGCTACAAAAGGATAAGTTGTAATTTCCTTTTCCTTTCTTGTTCTCTATTATTGTATGTACTCTCCTTGCTACTCCTAGGTTGGAGGCTGCGGATTGGAGAGGGTGGAGATCTTCTTGGTGAAGAAGGGGACCTTGAGATACTTCAAGAAGGCTGGTGCAACGGGAGGTTACTTCTAGAGAGGAAGGCTACTTCAAGGGGGAGCTTGAAGTTACTTCAAGAAGGCTACCTCAAGTTGGTGCATCTACTTCAAGTGAAGGCTGTTCAAGGGGTGTAAAGAAAGTATTGTATTTTGTATAAATCCTTGTGAAGGTAATAAAATAAATACTTTCAAAATCCCGGTTGGGTAAGCAACCAGGTAGTGGACTGACAACTTTAGTATTTGCTAAAGTTGGAACCACTCTAAACACCTGTCTCCTTCTTCCATTTATAATTGTGGTTGTTTGAGTTAAATAATTGTTAAAATATTGTAAAAACTCTATTCACCCCCCCCCCCCCTAGTGTTTTTCAATTGGTATCAGAGCAGGCTTCAAGGAACCCTAACCAGGTCTTGAAGAATGGAGGGTGATGGTGATTACAACCGCAACAAAAGGTGCAGCCTGAACAAATCTACAATATGTTGCAATTGGTGCTTAGGAACAAGCCACATAACATCTAGCTGCCCATGGAGATCAAAGAAGGAAGATGAGCACAAAGATTGTCTTATTGCTACAACTAGTGAAGAAGAAGAAGAGGTAAGTCTTTTTTATTTATCTAAAGAAGAACGAGTTGCTAGTCTTGAAGAAACACATAATAAATATGTTGAGTGCAAGAAGAAATTAAAGAAATCTAATAAAGTAAATGATGAATTACATGCTAAACTTCTTGCTATTACATCTGAAAATGAAGATCTTAAAAAGATCATTGAAGATCATGATATTAAGATAAAATCTATAGAGGCAAATTACAATCTTCTTTCTTTAGAAAAGTTTAATTTGCAAACCCAAGTGAACGATCTTCAAAAACAACCCATCTTATGCACCCATCTAGATTATGACTCTATTGTCAAAGAAAGAAATTCGTTATCATCTAATCTAGATCAAGCAAAACTAGATATCAAGAAGAGAATAGATGAGATTGCTAAGTTACAACAAAAAGTTAGTAGTTTAAATAATAATGGCATTCTTGATCAAATCTTAGATAATCCCTATCATCAAATTGGGAGAAGAGGACTAGGTTACAAGCCTAAGGGGAAATCCTATCAACAACCTAGTTGGAGACAAGCACATCAATACATATATGTACCTAAAGGAACATCTTCACCCAAGAACAACATAAAACACAACCATAGAAAATGATATGAGGTTGACTCAATATGTTGTCATTATTGTTTGCGCCTTGGTCACTATTCTTTTTCATGCCCTTACAAGAGAAAAGATGTCGAGTTAGTTTGGGTTCCAAAACCTCCAAACTAAATGAACAGAATTAAGTTGAGATATGACCAAGAACCTAAGTTGTATATTTCTATGTCTATCTCAACTCAACATAATGGGATATCAAATTAATTCAAGTATCTAAACATCTAACTTGCATAATTGTGTTTTACTTGGAAGCAATTAACAGTTCAGAAAACATTTCAGAAATCTTGTCGGTCAAGAAACTGTCGACCGAGAGAACAGTCGGTCGAGAAATCGTCGACCGAGCATGTCACTGATTTCCAGTCTGCTGTAAAATTGCGGAATTCTTTTTGTCATTGATCAAATTCCTATCTATTTGTGATTAATGACTGTATACATTTTGGAAATCATCCTTGAAAACTTATATGAGATTATTTTGGTTTATTCTCTAAATGATTTAAGTTAAAACTAAAAATTATGAATCATATTTAAGTCAAATTACTGTCTTCATGGTCTGTTCTAAGTATTCTTTGATTTATTCACATAGAAGCCATATGTTGAATTTCATGTCATTACTGTTCTATCATTACATCATGGATATACTTTCAACATTTCATTATTCAACTTTCTATATATAAAGTTGATGCTTGTTGCATGAATGATTCTTGATGATACATAGGCAAGCAAAATGATTTGTTGGTAATATGTTATTTTAATGCTTGCAACACATAAGATAAATATTTCTCAATTTGTATCTTTTAAGAACTGCGATATTAATCATGTTTTCATATTAAGTATCATTTAGAATACTTCAAATTGATATCTAATCAAATTACATGCAGATATTATACATGAATATTCAATCTGCAAACTCGCCTCTTGGTTGAAATGAAATTTGATCAAGGGGCGCTATGGTCGTAGTCAAAGTCGACCTAAAATAAGTTTGACACAATACTTATTTGAATATTATTTTCTATTGTGATTAAAAGAATTATAAATTTATGATCACAAAATTGTCCAAATACTGGTAATAATATTCACAATATTACTCCCTTAGAAAATATATATATGCTCTACAAAATTAGTCTATCATTTGCTTAAAAAATTCATACCCAGTAAGTCTGTCGGTCGACAAATTCTTCGACCGACAAACATCTCGGTCAACCTATCTCTTTCGACCGACAGACCTGAGACAAAAGTAACATCGGACACACTTCCGGTCGACAATTGCTCGACCGAGCCGATGTCGGTCGACAATTGTTCGACCGAGAATTGACTGTTGGGATATGACCGTTGGAATCTGACCGTTTATGACCGTTTATAACCGTTGTAAATCCAACCATTGGGGGACGAGTGGCGCGTCTGCAATATGACCATTGCGGACGCTCGGTCGACAAATTTTCGACCGACCTGGTCACTGGATTGCTATAAAAAGGACCAAAAACGGGTTATTTCTTCACACTTTCATATTCTTGTCTCCATAGCTTCTCTCTAGTGCATTCTTGTGCAATCCTTTAGCTACTTCATCCCCAAGACTTCCTTGCTTCTTCTCCACCTTAAAGCAAAGAAATGGCGTCATCATCTACACGTGGAAAGAAGAAGACTGCTAGCAGGAAAGGAAGGGCGGCCTCTCCACCATTGACGATCATCAACGACATCCCCTTCATCAACGCAGATGTTGGTGATCGATATTGGTATCTAAGGCTCTCCTCCAAAGCTCCTCTTCCACGACGGCCAGTTGAAGTCCTGGACTTCCTCAGCATCGTCGACCTGGAGGATCTTTTTGAGGTGCAAAATTTGAAAGAATTTCTTAACCCTTCTTTTCCCTCCTATTCTTAAAAAGTGGTAAATGAGTTCTATGCAAACCTCATTTCCCATACCAAAAATGAACATACCTTCTTCTATTCTATGGTCAATGGGCATAGCTTTCGATTTACTGAAGAGGATATTTTTGACATGCTAAACATTGACTTAGATGAATATCAAGACACTCTTGACCTTACCACTGGAAACCCACTTAATACATTTTCCCAAGGTGACCATACCGTCAGTCTTAGTGACATCAAAAGAGCCATTTTTCAATCCAATACAACCTGTCACGAAGATAGGTGCACATACTATGCTATCAATCTCAAACCTGCAGCTAGGATTGTCAACCTTATTGTTTCAACAAACATACATCCTAGAGAAAATAAGTCTGAAGTTCCTATTTTTCGCATGTGTCTAATCTATGCCATTATCCAACGTATTCCCACAAATTTTATCCACATCATTCTTAAAAACATGTTTGAGTTTTCTGGCAATCCCCCATATGCTGATTTTGTATGCCAAATTACTCAACACTTTCTTAAGACACAAATTGAGGATATGGGATACACATGGGAAAGAAGACCACAAAAAATAAGCAAAAACACAGTAGAGAAAATGGGAATTGATTTTGGTCACAAGAGGGCTAGGACGGATGGTGAGACATCTACTCAAGATATACCACCACCACCTCCTCCTACCAACCCATCCTATGATCCCATCCAAAACACCTTAAACTATGTTGCTGGGTCATAATATCATCTAAGTAAACAACTAGATTATAACCATCATGCCATGACTTATCTAAACCAAAGAATGCAAACCCTTTCTCCAAACCAACCAGACGAATATCCTTATTCTTTAAATCTTAGCATGCTCAACCCATATAATCCTTCTTACAACTACTACCAAACTCCACCTCCACCATCTACATATCTCACGCACACTCAGTTTTCATCAATGCAACTACAAGATATTGCTGCTCATTTCCGATTTGATCGTGTTCCTACCTTCTTGGAGGCGTATGCCTTAACCAAGACAGGTGCTCTGGAGTGGCAAACTTTGGTCCAATATTATGGAGCTGAGCCTTTTCTTGGGAAAGACCCTGATATTGATGTAATTCTTAAGTCTTTCCAGTGAGATTTGGAGTTGTATTAGTTGTAATGAAATCTTTGCATGATTGTAATAAAAGGGTTATCTCTACATGATTTGGTTATCTTTCCATGATTGTAACAATTCTTTGTTTGTAATGAAATTGGTTATCTTTAATTCTTATAATGGATACTCTTCAAAAGCATATGCGTCATCTTCTGATATGTTTCTTCTATGGCATCATTTGAATATGGTTTATAAGACTATTATAGTAGAGAATACAAAACAAGGGGAGTAATCAATAAAAATAAATCAAAAAGGATGAAATCTTTGTAAATACCTAAAATTTAAAATTGTGGCTAAATTGACCATCTATCGAAAAGCATTCATACCTTAATTATAATTTGGGATATCTATCTAAGAGGGAGCATAGTATAAAATTAAGGGGGAGAAGTAATATCAAATATTCAACTTCGATATCTTTTTGAAATGACAAAGGGGGAGAAAAGAATATAAATCAAAAATATAAATGAGTTTCATAACATCTCTTGGCCAGCACTTACTTGGAAATCTTAAGGTATGAAACTCATATGTTTTATATTTCCTTCATTCATATTTTGGAAATGTTTGTCATCTTCAAAAAGGGGGAGATTGTTGGCTAAATGGACATCTATAAATCCCTTTGTTTTGATTATGACAAACATTTCATTCTTATTAATCTAACGTGCTACTTGAGTGTGCAGGAACAAGGTGGATGACAAAGCAATTAAGGAAATCCATATGCTTACATATTTATATTTTCATGAAATGTAATCGCTTTGTAAAAACTTGTACAAATATATAATGTACAAGTACTTAGATTTCATGTAAATCAAGCGTTAGATTCTCCCTAGCTAAACATCACATTTAGATAGGTCATCCCCTTGAATAGTGTCACATATGCACACTCATACACATACTTAGTGCTTTAATTGAAAAATTGAAACAGGGTCAACCTCGGCCGACTAACTCCTCGACCGACACACTCTCGGTCGACAATCTTCTCGACCGAGAAAGACCCAAGTAGCCGTTAGACACAGCTGACAAGGTGGTTGGCAGTTGGAGATAAATGTTGCATACACTTGACCCAGAGAGCCTGTCGGTCGACAAAACGTCGACCGAGTAGGAGTCTCGGTCGACTATTTCTCGACTGAGATGGTCTCTGACAGCAACTGTAGAATTAATTAATTAGCCGTTACTAAAGCAACAAACTTGTACCTAACGGCTAGTTAAGCACTTAGAAACCCCTATAAGGTGTCTAGAACGTCCTTAAGCACATATAGGACATTCCTATAAATAGGACATAGCTTAGGACACCCAAATACACTTACTTGTTACACTTGAGCAATCTTTGAGCATACATTGACTTTGTGCAATATGTTTGTGAGCAATTGAGCACTGTGACAATTGGCTACTTCTTCCCTTAGCTCAAAATTCGTGTCCCATAGTCTAGCATCTCCTATCCACTACAATTACAATTACATACACTTTGGCTAGGAGATCTATACGCTTGATCTAGGCAAATCAAGCCTTGTGCTACAAAAGGATAAGTTGTAATTTCCTTTTCCTTTCTTGTTATCTATTATTGTTTGTACTCTCCTTGCTACTCCTAGGTTGGAGGCTGCGGATTGGAGAGGGTGGAGATCTTCTTGGTGAAGAAGGGGACCTTGAGCTACTTCAAGAAGGCTGGTGCAACGGGAGGTTACTTCTAGAGAGGAAGGCTACTTCAAGGGGGAGCTTGAAGTTACTTTAAGAAGGCTACCTCAAGTTGGTGCATCTACTTCAAGTGAAGGATGTTCAAGGGGTGTAAAGAAAGTATTGTATTTTGTATAAATCCTTGTGAAGGTAATAAAAAAAATACTTTCAAAATCCCGGTTGGGTAAGCAACCGGGTAGTGGACTAACAACTTTAGTATTTGCTAAAGTTGGAACCACTCTAAACACCTGTCTCCTTCTTCCATTTATAATTGTGGTTGTTTGAGTTAAATAATTGTTAAAATATTGTAAAAACTCTATTCACCCCCCCACTAGTGTTTTTCAAGTGTGTGTTGGTTGATGACAGAATCTCATCAGTCATGATATATGATATCAAATCAAGCACACAGATACATGTTACAAAATAGTGTATCAGACAGACCCACCATAAGAGTGATGCATGGAAACCACACTTGGTTAGTCAGGATCATCTCTTATAGTATTGGTGGTGATTTTGGTTCTTAGACATGAAATCATTTCACTCATCACATGTCATTGGGTACACTTTGACATCATCAAACACAATCCTGAAACATGGGTTGTTATAACGGTGATGATTGGGTGACTTTGACACATGGGGACTTGAATGTGAGTGATAAATATGCAATTAGTCCCTCCTAAGGGAGTGTAATATCCTAGAAACCTGAGGAGTGAGACTAAGAAATACATGGCCATGCACATGTAAGTCAATATATGATATTGAGCTTACATATATCTCAGACAGTCTACTCTAAATCAAGAAACTTGGATTGAACATTTTTAGAGGATGACAAGTCCATGCCTCGAATTCAATATGGATATCAGCGACAAAGGAACTTTACATTCACTATAACACCAATAACATATTGTAGGTTTAAAGTTGTTCTCCAACTTTCCACTTCACTTGGGTAGCACTAATGTGCGACTAGGCACTACTCTTTGCTTGTGATGCCATAAGTTAGTTATGGACATTCACTGCCAATGTGAAATGGAACCTATAGGGTCACACACATAGGATTAACCTGTAAGAGGAGTTCTCCATAAATGATGTTTAGATTGATTACTAAAGTGTTTAGGTACTCAATTAAACATTCAATCAATAGACTTGACTCAGAATCATCAAGTTCAAGTCTTGAACCAAGTGATTATAGTGTCAGATTGATGGAGAACTACATTAACTGAGTTCTAAACAACCTATACCACCAACCGACCGGTTCACTGGGTGAACTGATCATCTCGTGGTCAGTGAGATGACTGGTTCACATTGGTGAACCGATCGGTTCACATGGACCAAATGAGCAAGAGTTGGGTATCCCAGTTCATGAGAAAAGATCCTCGTTTCACTTGTTCAATTCGATTGGGACAAGAATTAATCTTTGTATTAATTAGAAATGAATAAGGAAAGTCAATTGTGGGCAAGTCTGGGAAGTGAAATGATTGGTTCACTTGGTGATCCGATTGGCTCTCCTGTCTAAATGACTGGTTCAATTATTTGATCGGCTCAACTGCCCAAATGATCAGTTCAGTTGTGAATGTTTGGTTCGCCTACCGCAGTGCAATCAGTTCATGGAAAATTTGGACCCTTCTACTCCCGCATAGACTGGGAACCCTGACCCTGTCCTGTACTATAAATAGAGGGGCACAGGGGGCTTCTCAGAACACAGAACTCATAACATCAATTTCTCTACAAAGTTGCTGTTCTCTCTGATTGTGGTAACTGAGAGAGCCCAAGCAAGTTCTACCCATCTAGGGAGGAACATGGAGGGAAAGACAACTATAGAAAAGTGACTGGTGGTGGGAGAGTGTGTCGGTGACTAGTATGCTGATAGAAGGGGGTAACTCCTTCTAGTCTATCCATCAGGACAGCTAGAGTTCCCAATAGTCTGTGTGGATTATCTATAGAGGCGGGAGATTTCTTCCACTCAGGAGGAAGACCGTCAACCACAGTCTGGGTCAAGAACATGAGCTGCACAGATGCCATCGAAGACTGCACTAGTTGCAAGGTATTATCACTTAGCAAGCCTCTAGACTAGGTATAACTTGCTAAACCATCTTTCCTATTGCATAGTTGTTGGTGTGAATTGTTGGTTATGGGTTTGTGGTTAGATAATTTTTTTGTTTTCACTTCCTATTCTATCCCACAAAACCCAATAGTGGTATCAGAGCCACATGAACATACTATGTTTTAGGATTAATCAATATGATCAAATTTTGGTTATTTTTCCATTTATTTATTGCATGCGATGTGAATACTTTAACTAGCTAATGTGCATATCCAATTAAACACCACAAATCCCTATATACAATTTCGATATGGTATATATAAAATCAATGCGCATTGCCCTCAAACAGTTTTGATGGTGGATGTGTAGAATGGTTATGGCCTATAAACCCCTATGTTTGTGCTTGGTTGGTTGTAGATGTTTTCATCTGGGTCTACGTAGCGATAACTCAAGCCTTCTCTTGAGATAACTCAAGCCTTCTCTTCTACTATTTCTCCCCCCCCCAAATGTAACTCAGGGTTTCCCAAAGAAATATGTAAAAGTAGGATAGTTTTATTTTCCAATTATGTCAAAGAACGTTGGGTGCCTAGATGAGCGTTTGAAGGACCGAGACGATCAGATGATGATGCAAGACAAGTAGTTGGTGGCCTGATGAGGAGAACAATGACTCGGCGAACCGACCGTATGGAGGTGCCAGACGATCAATTGGTGACAACCAACCAACTGGCCAGGAGGCAAGCTGATCAGTCATAGGATGAGTTGATCAACCCAAAACAGCTCAAACACATATCTTCATCAACTATAGGTTGTTGCATATGATGTAGACATAAATGATCGTATTTCCTTGTGGCTCAAGGAATTACATATAGGATGGCCATAATCATTACTTTATTGCTTTGCATGTTTTCTTGTGGGATATAGAATGTATATGATACGTACTATATATGTGATGATTGGATATGTATATGTATATGTATATGTATATGTATATGTATATGTATATGTATATGTATATGTATATCAATACCAAAGCCCTGAATATAATTTAAAGTTTGAGATTACTTCTAAAAATAGCACACATGTAACGGCCCCGCCTCCCGGTAACCCCCAATTAAGGGAGACCAAAAGGTCAGATCTGTTAACCCAATTAACAAGATCAAAGGTTCGACAAATAATCAGTAATAATTATGAAATTCTATCAAACTACACTAAAATTTGGTATAAAATAAAAATTTTCATACCTTTTTCAAAAACTTGGATATCTACTTCTATCCACATATGAAGTCTATTCTAACTAATCCTCCTTTGTACATTAATTCTTATTTAATTCCACATATGCCACTTTAATGTTTGTCCTTTTCAAACTTGTACCTAAAGCACCGACACACAAAATGTCAGTCAGCATAAATGAATATGCCGGTATGTGGGGACAACCAAAATTTCACAAATATGGCTAACAATCTAAATATCACAATCAAGTTAATTAACTAGCCAAATTATACTTTCAGTGTGACATTCTCCACCGCTTTTTCCCTAACCCTGGCATACCCTCCTTAGGGTTTCTCTTTTGCCAATGACTTAAGGCCACCTTCTCAATCCTGAGCTTGGTGCTTGGGGTCACCTCTCATGGTGCCCGTGAGTCATGCATTAAAGACCACCTTCTCAATCCTGAGCTTGGTGTCTGGGGTCACCACTCATGGTTCCCATGGGTCTTCCCTCCTAGGCTTGACCTTTTGGCATCTTCCATCAGGGTGGCATGTGGGTGCAAGAATACACACTTATATTATAATTGTGATTACAATAGTGACTTTATGATTTGCATGTATGAACATCCAAACGGATAGGTTTCATTCAATGTGATTAATCATCTGGGAAATCTTTGGGAAACTAATGCGATTAACCATAATTAACCACATACCTTTCATGCTGACTTGAGTGCAGAAATAATCCAACTAAGCAAGAAATCCAGTAAAGAAGCAAGCACACAAGATGATCTTGAAACCTGCATCCAATTTTCCTATCATTGGTCAGGCCATCAAGGTCTATTAAACCTAGCTCGCTTCCTAGGGTTTCTAGTCCACTTTTAGGGCTTCCATTGCAATTACGGTTTCACTTTATTTTTACTATTTTAACCCTAATTTTATACAATTACTCACAAACCCTAATTATCTCATCTACTCCTCATGAAATATATTAAGGTTACCTTTTAACAACATATAACCCTAATTTCCGATTAAAGGCACAATTAAAAGTCAAATAAGTCTATTATACCACTTTTACATTAAAACTACCATTTTTATCCTTTTAATTCATGATACAATCTGTAGGCCCAATTATCATCTTTGGCTCCTTTCAGATTAACAACTCATAGTTCATTATGGTCTAATTCACATATGAACTCTTTTATCATTAATACATTAAAGTTGATAACATTCACTATTTTTGAAATTGTAGGAAGAATTAGCATCTAAATCTATTTTTAATGGATTCATCACATTTTTCTGAGCAAAATTGATATATTACATGTATCGATCCAAGCTACCATTATTTAGATATGAATTTTGCAAGATAAACTTACTTGGACCAATCACCGAGCACCATGTCATCTCTTCCCATGCAACGCAGTCGCTTTTGAAACATAATACAATTACATCTTTTCCCTCACTTAAGTGGCCAGCACTTTAGCATGCAAAGGGGAAAAAATGTCAAACGAAGCCCGACCTTCTTCAACCTCGTGAAACTGTTGCTGCAGCCAACGTGCGGCACTCCCTGGGTGTGTCCCCTCCTTCCTAGGGTTTGTGGACCGCCATCAATGGCTGCCCTAGCTTGATCACCCTCTATCGCACCTAGGGCACCACCCAGCTCGTGGCCAAGATGGCTAGTTAAAGCGCACCAAGCCTACGACGCTCCATACATCGTGCAGGCCTACAGTAGGTGGCTGTGTGAAGATGAGAGCAAGGAGATGATGGCCGATCACTCCTAGGTTGCCGTGGGAGCATCCTGCATCCATCAAGACCATTTAATGGTTCCTCGTTGCACCATGGTCACACTTTCATTCTTGGTTAGGGTTTAAATACAAAGAAGAAGGAGAAGAGAGAGAGGGATGCGTGGAACTTCTTTGGAACCCAAACTAGTGGTTCTACCCCTTATATAGGGGTGGGTTTCAACACCCTAAGATGATCATCCATGAGGAAACAAATCCAACTCTCAAAAGGAAACATATTCCTTCATTGAGAAGCAAGCTTCTTTCTCCTAATTATCTTCTTAAAACCATGTTCATTAGATATTTAGAAATTCAAAAATTCTCTTTCTTATTCTCTTTATGCTTGACTTTTAATCCATTGGCATGAATTTATGTTTTCTTTTAGTAGAAAATACATCCTTTTTAACAATGCCACAAAATTCATTAATTATGCATCACATTATCCTCTTATTTTGTATTATTTGTATTTTCTCTTTCTTTTTCTCCATTGGGGCTCCTTGGACCCCAAGAAACTCTAATATTTCGAAATCCTTTTTAGTGGATACTCATTATCCTTCTAGATGCATCTATACCCATTATTTCTCATTATCTTATTTATTTCTTATTAAAATATCTCTTTTCGATGATTTCTCTTTATCACTCATTTTATTTTCCTTTTTGGAATTCCTTCTAATATTAGAAACCTCATGGATACGAAAATCCACCAAAGATGACTCAATCATACCTATTTCCACTTATTTTCCACATTTTATCATTATATCCAATTTCTTTCATAATAAAGAAATATTTAATTGATCTTTTCTTTTCTTATTGCATTCTTTTTGCAACTTTGGACTCCTTGGACCCCAAGGAACCTAAGAGGCACGAAATCCACCTTTGGATAATATTCCTTTGCCTTCTAGAGGTTTCTACATCCTTCTTTTCTCCATTTCTTATGTACTTATTTAATAATGGGTTTTTTTTGTCTTTTCCTTGTTATTGGGTCAAATAGCCAATAAAGCCCACAAAACAACCAACAAGGCTATTGTAAACGAAATACTTTTATTCAAAACAAATGATATCAATATTTGTTCGAATATATTTAATAGGAGAAATTACATTTCTCACCAAATGAAACCAAAAATTGGGGTTGTAACATCCTACCCATCTTATAGGAATTTTGCCCCCAAAATTCCACCATGAACACAAGCAAACAAGATACATCTTTCTTATGTCCATCATGGCTCCCATGTGGCCTCACCCTTTCCATGGTGCTTCCCAAGAACCTTCATCATCTCATATTCTTTCATCT
Organism: Alisma plantago-aquatica; assembly: GCA_963693085.1. Lineage (NCBI taxonomy): Eukaryota > Viridiplantae > Streptophyta > Magnoliopsida > Alismatales > Alismataceae > Alisma > Alisma plantago-aquatica. The sequence continues at coordinate 581,870,388 of OY856409.1, read as the reverse complement.
GAGTTCTCTCTCACCTTGGTATATCGTACCCTCATAGGTGACTCAGGACATTTCAACCTCATATAAAGCTGAATAGGTTTAAGGCTCTGCACATGGCTTGGGTACCTCACATAGTGCTCTAGATTAGACTCATGGAACACATTATAGATCATGTTATCCTGAGGGGTAAAGCTAAACATAACCATCTGCACTAATCCATTTCAAATGGACCCATGCAGCCTGGACTCAGCTCTCTTAGCTATAACTTAGAGGGGTCAGATTTCACATCACATACCCTCCCACAGTGAACTGCATGTCAGTCTACTTTGCATCAGCTCACAACTCATTCACCCATGGGCTCTCTTTCAGCCATTGCATGATGAAAGCGACTTCATCTGCACACATTGTGGTCCTTTTCTGACCTTCGTGAGGTCCCTTCACCAACATCATCTTAATGAAGTGGTGACCGACACAACCTCCCTTACAGAGCTCCTTTACATAAAGATATTGGCTATGGTGTTTATCATCACATCTTGCAGAGGATAAGAATTGTCTCTATGTATCACCCTGAACAATCACACATGCTCTTATCAGACCCTCTAGTCTGGATTATACTAACCATTAGTTAGGGGTGATAAACTGTACTAACATCGAGTTCTTCATGTACCTAATTCCACCGCATGGAAGTGAATCTTTAGGTTATACTCAAGAACTTTTGAACTTACATCATGGTGTAGTTGAACCATCTATTTCTCATATGTAGTTCAACCGGATCCGTCCCGTGACAACATTCTTTCTTTCTCATGTCATTTAGGTAAGGCAATCTAGCATAACCCATATTGCATCTTGACCTTCATTGGTCTAGGGGAGACTTATCACAACAACCATAGTGATGAAATCCCATTTCCTCTCAGGGACTCTTTATCCTCTATACCAACTCATTGGGTTAGTGGTGTTCGTCCTTCACCTCCTGGCTTGCATGGTGACAAGACACGTGCAACTTCATCTTAAGCATCCAAAGTACTACTGTCACTTACTATCTTAGTAGTACCACAGTGTATGATGATCTTAAAATCATGATCTCCTGTATGTCATGATTCCTCAAGATTGATTCCTCGAAAACCCTAAACCTCTCTAGTCGGGTTTCATCTCCTTCTTTTCCAAAGAAGTGCATCTGAGGTTCTACAACCATCCTTTTATTACATCAAGGCCTAGGCTGGCTAACCAAACAACTACTAACTTAATCAACAATCTCATTTCATCTGAGTTTTAGCCAAACATATCTCCTTTTCAAACTTAGGGTTAACCTAGCAACCTCTTCTAGCCTCTAGCTAAACTAGGTAGTTGTATATCAACCAGAGCATCCATTACTACCTCACATCCTTAGGTGTTAGGTAATGTTGAAGACATACACCTCCATGTATTCCACTTATCATCTCATCTCAGACTCAATAAGAAAACTTAGACATCATCTTCTTGGTTATCAAACTCAACCTTGTATGACTCACAAATTCCACATAGCTCATGATACAAGCATCCTCATAAGATGACTACCTTAGTTCTCTTGATGTTTGTAAACCATCCACATATCATTTACTCTACAAGGGTGTGTTATTATCTCTATTCCCATACCTCATAGCAACGTTCCAACTCCCATCATCTTTATCCTTGATGTATGGCATGCATACTGTCCTATCTCTCACTCCCATAATAAGAGGAAATAAGCATTTGGTGGCCGTCCAAACACAAAGTTCTTCCTATTCCAAGAGTAGAGATGGTACATCCCACATTGCCAAATCTAAGTTGAAACATGCAACATATGTCTCTACATCATGATCATCTCGATATCAAAGTTACTTCCATGGAAAACTAGTTTCGAACCTACTTAGGTCACCACATAATCCTTGGTCATCTCCTCTAGGTCTGTAGGGTGCCGGCACTTTTGGGGTCATCCCTCTTCCCCTATGCATCCAGAGAGCCCTCCTTATCTGCCATTTGGGTCCCATGAGTTCATGAAGGTGATCAATCTCCTAACCCATGACCCTCAGACAATGATAGTTGTTACCTCCCGACCCTATGGTCATGTGCAACTAGGTAATTAGGCAACTCCTACTTCCATCGGTCTTATCCCTACCTGGCCCTAGGATATACTTAGGATTCTAACATAGTACATGTCCAACTTATAACCTTACCCAAGCCTTCATCATCTCTCTCTGCATTCCTGGGATGACTTTCATCCTTTCATAGAGGTCATGGTGACCTGCCTACCTTGGTCAGGCCCCATACCGGTTACCTCCATGGTAACACATACACATGCACTTAGAGATGGTTATCTATGGGTCTACAAGTTCATTCTCATACTATGTAGTTTTCACTTAGCTTCTCAAGATCCTATGAGACCTCTTTAGGTTACCTCAAAACCAACAAAACTGGTATACACCCTACAAAAGGATCCCTCTCCCAGGATGGGAGGAAACTATCTTTTGATAGCAACAAAGGTCACAAACGTCCTTATGTCTAGGGTTTACATCCACCTGAGCATGCTTAACCCTAGCATGCTACTAAGGTACAAGAAGACCACCCACTAAACCATGCTAGGTCATACTTGTTCTCATTCCTCAACATTGGATCAAGATCATACCTTCCCATGTCACCAACTTAGCTATGAGGGGTTCATCAAACATACCTTATACTTAATGGGTTTCCCTTTCTTCTCAACATGAGGAGTGCCATGCTCAAATCTATAGAAACTCAAATCTCATCATGAGCATCAGGTACACCACTTCCCCTCTTAGGTCTAAGAACCCTAGGTTCACTTTTTGGATGTCCAATTGCATGCTCAACCTTTTACCCACGAACCAAGCATGGACAAGGTATGACATGCACTTCCCATGATCCTTCTATTTGAACAACACTTCATAGTGGAGTCCTCCTCAATGACAACCAACTAAGTGTAAGGCCTCACAACTTGTTACTAAACCTCTTCAGAGTCTAAGGTACTCTTTTTCCCATCTCAGATGGTAAACCCATATACCATAGGCACATAGGTACCAGAAGCCTCATCCTCTCTCTAGGGTTTGGTTCCTCTAAAGGCAACCAAGATATCATTAGCCTCCAGGGATCAAGCATGAAGCAACCATTATCATCCACTTAGGTCGCATCATCCTCAACTCCCCACTATTCCTCATATCTCAGAGTTTAATCTTCCAACCTTCTTACCTGGGTCCTACTCTCTCTCTCTCTCTAGAGCTAACCCTACAAACAACCTTACTACTAGAGGTCCTCTCTCCATGAAGGATCAAGCTCACAAGCGTACCCCTACATGGGTGAAGCCTATGTTCAAACTTATGTTTGCTCAAGACTATCCATAGCCCTTTATGCTTTTCTCATAAGCCATCCATCATACTCTCTTCAGGCCTAGGTTTCAACCTACTTCCAGCACAATTTACGTACTCTGGGTGCATACTAAGCCATGCTCCTATAAGCCCATAGGGTTTCTATAGGTTCTTCACTAACCTCATCATTGAAGGAGCTATCTTTCACTCTAACATGCACGACCCTTCCCAAGGTTGGTATCCAAAGGTACTAGGTTAACCAACCTCACATGGCTCATATCGTTATGGGTATCCAAATCAAAAGCATGTCCACCCACACACATGGTCGACCATGACATCTAACTCATCATGCCATCTCTCTCTGACTACCACTTAGGGTTAGGGTTAGCATCATCCTTAGAGGATGCACCAGGTCTCTACCTTATTGGAGGTTTCTACCACCAATACCAACTCTCTACTTGTCCTCCTGACCAGAGGGTCTAGCCTCAGGTCTCTCCTGACGGCATGACAACATATGTCATATGACCTAAGCATGTATCTATTCTTTAGTTTACACTTAAACTATTAAGCTTATGTCTATGACATCTTATTTACATGCTTTTCATTAATTTGGTGGAGGACTCCTTAAACCTTGTCAACTTTACCCATACCTTAAGAGTGTGAGGAAAAGAGAGAAAACCGAAATCCTTAAAATCCTTAACAACATTTGAGTTGAGAAGGGATGAACAAGATGAGAGAGTCCTAAAGGTATCTTTTTTCGAGTCAGATCCTAAGACATTGGCCAGGAAGTCACAAAAAATTTGGGAGTCCTCATATTCCGACTAGCAGTGCAAAGGAAAATATTACCAGCCCCAGACGCGATCCTTTTCTAGACATCTTTGTCTTTTGGAAAATCCTGGAATAACTCCCTTGGGTTCTACCGAGTTTGTAAAATTTATTAATTACTACAGATTAAATGAGTAACCAATGCTCTGATACCAAATGTAATGACCCTGCCTCCCGGTAACCCCCAATTAAGGGAGACCAAGAGGTCAAAGTCGTTAACCCAATTAAAAGGATCAAAAGTTTGACAAATAATCAGTAATAATTATGAAATTCTACCAAACTAAACTGAAATTTGATATAAAATAAAACTTTGCATACCTTTTTCAAAAACTTGGATATCTACTTCTATCCACATCTGGAGTCTATTCTAACTAATCCTCCTTTGTACATTAATTCTTATTTAATTCCACATATGCCACTTTAATGTTTGTCCTTTTCAAACTTGTACCTAAAACTCTTACAAACAAAACGTCAGTCAGCATAAATGAATATGTCGATATGCGGGGACAACCAAAATTTGACAAATATGGCTAACAATCTAAATATTACAATCAAGTTAATTAACAAGACAAATTACACTTTTAGTGTGACATTCTCCACCGCTTTTGCCCTAACCCTGGCATACCCTCCTTAGGGTTTCTCTTTTTCCAATGACATAAGGCCACCTTCTCAATCTTGAGCTTGGTGCCTGGGGTCACCTCTCATGGTGCACGTGAGTCATGCAATAAAGACCACCTTCTCAATCCCGAGCTTGGTGTCTGGGGTCACCACTCATGGTGCCCATGGGTCTTCCCTCCTAGGCTTGACCTTTTGGCATCTTCCATCAGGGTGGCACGTAGGTGCGAGAATATACACTTATATTATAATTATGATAATCATAGTGACTTTATGATTTGCAAGTATGAAGATCCAAACAGATAGGTTGCATTCAATGCGATTAATCATCTGGGAAATCTTTGGGAAACTAATGTGATTAACCATAATTAACCACATACCTGTCAGGCTGACTTGAGTGCAGAAATAATCCAACTAAGCAAGAAATCCAGTAAACAATCAAGCACACAAGATGATCCTAAAACATGCATGCAATTTTCCTATCATTGATCAGGCCATCAAGGTCTATGAAACCTAGCTCGCTTCCTAGGGTTTCTAGTCCACTTTTAGGGTTTCCATTGCAATTAGGTTTTTACTTCATTTTTACTATTTTAACCCTAATTTTATACATTTACTCAGAAACCCTAATTATCTCATCTACTACTCATGAAAGATATAAAGGTTACCTTTTAACAGCATATAACCCTAATTTCTGATTAAAGGCACAATTAAAAGTCAAATATGTCTATTATGCCCCTTTTACATTAAAACTACCATTTTTATCCTTTTAATTCATGATACAATATGTAGGCACAATTATCATCTTTGGTTCCTTCTGGATTAACAACTCATAGTTCATTATGGTCTAATTCACATATGAACTATTTTATCATTAATTGATTTAAGTTGATAACTTCCACTATTTTTCCAATTGAAGGAAGAATTAGCTTCTAAATCTATTTTTAATGGATTCCTCACATTTTTATCAGAAAAATTGATATATTACATGTATCGATCTGAGATACCATTATTTAGATATGAATTTTGCAAGATAAACTTACTTGGACCAATCACCGAGCACCACGTCATCTCTTCCCATGAAACGCAACCACTTTTGAAACATAATGCAATTACATCTTTGCCCTCACTTAAGTGGCCAACACTTTAGCACACAGAAGGGAAAAAATATAAAACAAAGCCCAACCTTCTTCAACCTCGCGAAACCCTTGTTGTCGCCGACTTGTGGCATTTCATGGGTGTGTCCCCTCCTTCCTAGGGTTTGTGGACCGCCACCAATGGCCGCCCTAGCTCCGTCGCCCTCTACTGCACCTGGGGTACCACCCAGCTCACGGCCTAGATGGTTAGTTCAAGTGCACCAAGCCTGAGATGCTCGACGTGTCGTGCATGCCTGCAGTAGGTGGCTGCGTGAAGATGAGAGCAAGGAGATGATGGTCGATCACACCTAGGTTGTCATGGGAGCATCCTACATCCATCAAGACCATTTAACAGTTCCTTGTTGCACCATGGTCATGCTGCCCTTCTTGTTTAGGGTTTACATGCAAACAAGAAGGAGAAGAGAGAGAGGGATGTGTGGAACTTCTTTGGAACTTGAACCAATGGTTCTACCCCTTATATAGTGGAGGGTATCAACACCCTAAGATTATCATCCAAGAGGAAACAAATCCAACTCTCAAAAGGAAACATATTCCTTCATTGAGAAGCAATCTTCTCTCTCCTAATTATCTTCTTAAAAACCATGTTCATTAGATATTTAGGAATTCAAAAATTCTCTTTCTTATTCTCTTTATTCTTGACTTTTAATCCATTGGCACGAATTTATATTTTCTTTTAGTAGAAAATTCCTCCTTTTTAACAATGCCACAAAATTAATTAATTATGCATCACATTATCCTCTTATTTTGTATTATTTGTATTTTCTCTTTCTTTTTCTCCATTGGGGCTCCTTGGACCCCAAGAAACTCTAATATTTCGAAATCCTTTTAGTGGATACTCATTATCCTTCTACATGCATCTATACCCATTATTTCTCATTATCTTATTTATTTCTTATTAAAGTATCTCTTTTTGAGGATTTCTCTTTATCTCTCTTTTTATTTTCCTTTTTGGAATTCCTTCTAATATTAGAAACCTTATGGATACGAAAATCCACAAAAGATGACTCAATCATACCTCTTTCCACTTATTTTCCACATTTTATCATTATCTCCGATTTCTTTCTTAATAAAGAAATATTTAATTGATCTTTTCTTTTCTTATTGCATTATTTTTGCAACTTTGGACTCCTTGGACCCCAAGAAACCTAAGAGGCACAAAATCCACCTTTGGATAATATTCCTTTGCCTTCTAGAGATTTCTACAACCTTCTTTTCTCCATTTATTATGTACTTATTAACTAATGGAGTTTTTTTGTCTTTTCCTTATTATTGGGCCCAATAGCCAATAAAGCCCACAAAACAACCAACAAGGCTATTGTAAACTAAATCCTTTTATTCAAAACAAATTATATCATTATTTTTTCAAATATCTTTAATAGGAGAAATTACATTTCTCGCCAAAAGAACCAAAAAATTGTTGTTGTAACAACACATGAAAAACTTGATCGACTAAGTGTGGACACGCCCTAGCGTGTTGCACCATCTATGTCATGGAAATGTGATGGTGAATATGTGGGTCTGCCAAAGAAGAATGCATATTCATTGTGTTGGCATTTGGGTTGGACTTAACTAGGTGACCTTGATCGGATCAAGCACCTTGAGGCATGGAGATGTACATGACAAAGAGTTGTGCATGACATCTATCAAGATTTGCACAAGATGCAATTGGAAAAAGGTGCCTACCTGAAAGAATCTAGTTGTGGGTGACAACCCTAGCTGGTCCATGAATTGGAGGAAATTAGGATCTTGCTCACTAGAAGGTTGTACGTTGCAATCTTCTGAATTGATGGTGAGGGCTATCAATTTGATCAAAATAGTGGGAGGGATAATTAATTAAAGACCTAATTAATATTGTCAACTTCATCAAATCAAAGAAATAAAAAATGTTTTGAAATGTTGCAAAATTATCTTATAGAATCCAAATGACAAACATAAATACATTATCATTGTGATTAGTTCATAAACGTGATAAAATTTAAATCTGATTTGGGACTTTTGTGAAGTGTTCTCAATAGTGAGTGTAAACTCTAATGTTCTTGAAATACCAGAGCTTGTAGAACCACTCCAAATGTGCCTAAAGATGAAATTGGATGCTTACTTGAAGTATGCCAATGATGCCTAAGACATCAAGAACCTTATGTTGAGCTATATGAATTATGAGTTGCATAAATAGCTTGAAGCATGGACATTCTTGATATGGTTATACACCATTAGAATCATGTAAAGCGTGAAAGGTATAATGTCTTCAAAGTGATGTTTGAGTATAATCAAACAGATGGAGATCAAGTATAATCTGATATGCTCAATATGATTGTGCATATAGATTAACTGCGATTTCTTATAGGTCAAGAGTTGACCAAACATATGATTCTACAAATCGTTAACTGAATCATATAGCCAATTTATCAAATGTTGAGAAATTTGGCCAAACCATTGTCTAAAGTGCTTGATATATTGATGCCAAATTATGAATGAAGAAAGGACAAAACATGTGATATTGATCAGTAGAGTGAAGTTCGTAGACAAAAACAAGGTCAAGAAGTGTTCTAAAGCCAAGCTTAGGTCCAAGTCTTCATCACTCAATATATGGAGAGGAGTAAGAAGGAAAGGGAAATAACCTCTTTATGGAGGATCTCAGGAAGGTGAAAGACATATAGAGATATCTACTTCTGGACCTAAGAACAAGTTAGCTAGAAACTGTGCAGAGTAAGAGTTGCTACCATTACAGTTACAATATGACATTCATGGGCATATAATCAAAGTAGTGAATTGCTATTATACATGTTCCATCAATGAAATTGTCATACATCTTGTATGGACAAGAGTGTAATGAACTGATGTTTCATTTCAAAGAAATGATCTTTGATGGCAATGCCTATGTCTCATCAACTCTACTTGATAGTTAAGAGACAAATGTGTGTGACACAAATAATGAATGACATGATAATCAAACTTGAATACCTATAGCATAGTCATCTGTAGTGCATAAATGAGAATTGCATTCCTAGAAATCCATGTGATGGTTATCTAGACTCATTTTGGTTATTGAACCAACAGAGACATGCTAATCTCATTTGTTAGGCAATATGACAAAGGTTCTTCCCTAGAAGTAGTGGGAGAATGATGATTCTATTAAGGATTATACATATTTATGTATATAGACCTTTTAGAATAAATGCTAAAGGTAATCAATAGTACTTCAATATATTTACTGATGACCTCAGTAGATATGGTAGTTTGTATTTTATAAATTCAAACATGAATCTCTTGGAGTGTTCAAGGAGATCATAAATGAAGTACATAACAAACTTGCTATAAGTATTAAATTTTGATATAATCGATATGGAAATACTTTGAACCAAGAGTTTGAGAACCTTTTGGAAGATCATGATAATGTAGCATGATGGACTCCACCTAAAACACAATGATAGTGTATCATGATATGTGTATCAAAAAGAAGGAATCACACCTTTATAAGTTAGAGTGTGGATACTAGCTAAACTTCAAATTTCCTTTTGGACACATGCTTAACATTAAAACAATGTACCTGTGGCAACACATCCCATTATCCCACAGATAATGAGGTGTTACGTGAAAACGTGCGGAAATCACCATAACCACAGATTATCAAAACACGGGTTAATTAAAACCGATTGCGGAAAACTGATAAACTGTGAAACTATTACTTTCCAGTCCATATCCTGCACAGAAACATGTCACATAAATATACACAAGATCTGATACGTGTCCACAGCTCAGGAACAGTTGTTCATCTATCGCATGAGTTCACCACCTGTTCATATGCATAAAGGCCCACATCCGTCCAACAGCAGGATACACAGATATCATCGTGAAACAACGTCAAAACACTGCCAAGGACCTGAGAGTACAGGGATGACTCTAGACTCTACTACAAAACATCCAAAACAGCAGCATGTCCAACGCTTGCCTTCTACTACTCCTCAAGCTGCTCGTCCGCAACACCACAACCACGACCACGTCTACCTCGACCACCTAAAAAGGGAGAAAACCAGCGGGGTGAGACAATTGAACAATTGTCCCAGCGGGAAACATAGCTCCCCACCGCAACTACAGAACCTTAGCAAGATAGCTATAACAGTAATCATAACATGAGCAGATATATCAGAAGGAGTTATATATATATGTAGCAAGATCATTCTTACCGACAAACATACCAGCTGTACTAAAACTTATAACCAGATGTCCTTCAAAAGAATATGATTATTAAGATAAGGTATATCAACATGTAACAGGATTATTAGAACAGAATATAATGTCACATAACCTGATTATCAAGATAAGACAGATTACCACATGACCTGCAAGGTATAACGGAATATTACACAAACAAGGCCTCAACCAATGTTTCGTTTTTGATATGACTAGTAAATACTAAACGACTGTATTACATTTTATTATGCCCTGAGGATTTGAACCGTACCGTTCAAATCCAACCTTCGGTTACGAAACCCAAGCCGGTGCCATACAAGGCCAATGGAAGAGCCAGACTCCACGACCTCCCACCTCATGGTCAGTACATGAGTACAACACAAGCAGGACCGCAGTCACATGCTGAAGTGGTCTAAGCCACAGGGTTAGCTCCACAGGCTACCCATTCTCTAGCCTGCCTTGGTACAGGTCACGGCGCTAGTAAAACTGAGCCACGGGTCTGTTCACCGTACTCTGAGCCATGAACGCATTCATGCTCCATACATCACATATCCTGAGCCATGGGCCTGTTCACCATGCTCTAAACACATATCTGAGTCTGCAACCGAAGTTACACTCTTACCTCCTCATTTTCAGGCTAGGAGCAACCTACACATATTCAACAATATGCGCTTCCAGGTTAACCCGTAGGAAAACCCGTTTCACCATCACCAAGTCCTGACGATGATGGATCTATGGCCAGGGCAAACTATATAATATATTTCACTGTGATTAATTAGTATCTTTTAGATGGATTGCAGGATTCAACCAAGTTGTATAACATGCAAGATATAACAGAAAGTAAAGAACATTATATGATGGTCTAATCATATCAACCTGATCCATCTTAAGGATCCAACATCACATGTTACCACTTGGCCTTTTGCCAACCATCCAGATCCATCTCAAGGATCATCACATACCGCATGATCTCAATCCTTCATCATGCACTGTCACTGCCTCTTAAGGCTCACATCATCATCAAGGGACCAACACATCACGTACACAATCTTATAGGGCAATTATCAAAGCAATGTTACTCATTACATATGTCACATAGCCCTTTTATGTCTAAGACATCACCTGCAAGGTTAGAATACACAATAATCGTAGATTCAACATAAGGAATATGCTCACTATCATGAAATATCATTCAAGATATTGTACTTATCAATGTGACACTTATTTCGTAACCAGGTATATTAGTTACATCATTATCAACCATACTGATGCTTACTCTAAATCTCAGGATTATACAAACAATTGAGGCATATGGAGATCATGTTGAGTATACAAAACCAACACTGTTATTGTCAAAATCATTATTATCGCCATCAACTGTTGTCATCTTTATCATGAAGCAACCTTTAGCATAACTGTCACTTAGCATCTTTATTACCATCATTATCATCATTAAACAAACTACTAAAGTAGTTATCGTCACCTTCATTATTATTAATAATTAAGCATAAAGGTCACATCATGCACCTAATACATGAGGGCTATCAACATATACATTACTATCATTAGCATCCTGTTTGATGATAAATATCACCATCATTTCCTTGGTTAATTAGCTAATTATTTCCATCACATGAGGGGCCGTCACCAAAGCACCTCAAACCCTCACTAAAACTTCATAACCCTCACTTAAACCTATCTATTCAGCATGGGTATCGGCCACCATCCTAAACCCTATCGACCATCACCCATTACTAACTCTATCGGCCTACACACTAGCTAATAGGGTAGGGTATCGTTCAACTGGACTATCGGCCACCAAGGCTATCGGCCATCACACTAAGCTCACCCTATCGCCCATCATGGGCAAGGGTATCGTCCAACATGCTACTAACCCTATCGGCCATGAAGCACAAGGCATGTCGCCCATCAAGAGAGAGGGTGAGAGAGAGAGAGAGAGAGTATCGTCCACCAAGGTACTAACCAAAACACAAGGGACATCACTATGTCTCCCATCATATCGGCCAACCAGACCATCAACTATATCGGCCAACATGGGTAGGGTATCGCCCATCATGACTATCGCCCAACATGGCTATCGGCAATTAGGGTATCGCCCACCATGGTCACCATGTCGGCCAACACACTAGCTAGGTCAACCTATCGACCTCCAACTCAAGGAACTCAAACCCTAAAGCATCATATCGTTCAACATAAGGGCAAGTGTGTCGCTCAACACACTCACAAGGAAGGGGGGTATCGCCCAACCCTGGGTCATCACCTACCCCCAACACAAGAGACTTCAAACCCTAGAAAGCAAAGGTGCTCAAGGAAACCCTAAACCCTAAGGGGGATTCGGCCACTAAGGTACACTTAGCAAAGTACAAAAGCAAGGAGCTAAGCTAGTCCACTAACATGCATAAGATCAAGCAAGAGGTAAATGAGTTAGGGTTAGAAGCTATGCAACCCGCCTTAAGCTCCAAGGAAGAGGATGCACTTTGAGCTCCAAGGTTGTCGGCCACCAAAGCTCCAAAGCACTTCAGGGTCCAAAGCTATCGTCCACCAAGCTGCTCCAGGAGGGTGTATCGGCCACCACTTCAGCTCCAAGGAAGTGTATCGGCCAATACAAGCAAGATGGAGAGGGGTATCGTGCACCAAGGGTGGAGGGGAGACCAAAGGACCAAAGGAGACTAAGGCAAGGAGAAGAGCTACCTATATAGGAGGGAAGGGAGGAGAAACCAAGGTACAACCATGCTATGTGTTGCCCACCCAAGGGACACTTGTCCTAGGGTTCCAGCCAACACATTAGCAAGGCAAGAGACACTTGTCCAAAACATGCACCAAGGGTCCACTACACCAGATCAAGAATCATGGGCGACACAGGCAGCAGCTATGTTGGGTGACACACCAGCCTGCTGGGCGACACACCACCTGCCCTGGGCGACACAAGGCTCAAGCAAGCCCAAACAAGGAACTCTAAGGCCCAAACAAGCTCAAATCATGCCAAAAGAACTCAAACAACAAGCCCAAGCCTTCCTCTCAACCCTAGAGGAAGCAAAAGAGGGGAAAACACCTCACAAGATGGCAAACTTGCACACAAAACCCTAAACTTGGGTTATTTGCAAGTAGCCCCTTGAACTCTCAACAAAGAACAACAAAACCCTAATTACCACTCAAAGGTGATTAGCAAGCACCAAAGCACCAAGATCAAGCAAAAAAAACAGGGTAAACCCTAAACGCAGGTCAGGGTCCTTACAGTACCATTAGTTTAAAAGACACCATATGAGATATGGGATGGGAATGTCCCTATATGTCTTTATAAAGATTAGGATAGAAAGCCTAAATAAGAAAAATGTTTCTTAAAAGGTTTTGTCCACAAATCACATAAATGTTATCTTGTTGAATACTAATTTGATATCCAAATCCAACAACAAAGGTGTTTTGGATGGTTGCATTTCTAGAGGAGAACCTAGTTCTAAAGGAATCAGTGGGAGAGAAAAGTAGAACTCAAAATGTTCGAGACAAACAAGAAAAACATTGAACTTAAAGAGGTCCAATGGAAATAAAGAGAATAAAAAAATGTTGTGGAATCTCAAAGTTCCTCAAGTAACCATAGAACCCATGGTTCTAGTAGAATAGGCCTAGAGCTTGAATAAGATATGATATCTAATGGACAAGAATGCAGTGAGTTGATCATATGATGAGTCAACAGTCTACCTAGAAGCTAATGAGATCCAAAAACTGAGATATGGCTTGAATACATGAAATCCAAGACGGACTCCATGTACATCAACAAAGTATGACCTTGGTTGATCCACCTAAAGGGGTAAAACCCATAGGGTACTTTTGGGTCTTCCAGAAGAAGACTAACATGGAGGGTAATTTGGTTGCAAAGAGTTTCTAACAAGTTCAAGGTGTTCAACGTGATGAAATCTGTTCAGCAGTTACCAAGGATAAATCCATCAGGATAATGCTTGCTATTGTTGCTTAATGGAAATAATGTCCATGAAGCTACATAGATCAATCTTTGAATTGAAGTGGGCACCTCAGTACTGGGATCTTCTACTTGACAAGATAGTCAAAGAGTTTGACTTGAGTCAAAATAAAGAAGTAATGTGTGATTACAAGAATTTAGTGGGAGCATATGTATAATACACATATTGTTGGGGAATAACATCCTTATACTACAAATATTAAAACCTAGCAACAAAGTGCCTTCTAAAGTTTTAAAGAAGCATCCTATGTGATAGGAATCAAGATCTATAGAGACTAATCAAGAGGGCATCTTGACCTAAGAAAGAGAACATACATCAGAAAGATGTTGAAAGGGTTCATCATGATGCGAGAAAACATGTTTATGTTCCATGGAGTTAGTCTCTCAAGAGCCAAGTGTCCCAATTCTTATGAAGAATAAGGAACACATGGATAGATTCCATATGCATTCACAATTGGATCTATCACGTATCAACTCATCTCGTTATCTTGGGTGTATTGGACATGACAAGAAAATATGAACTAATTATCTTGTATCTATTGGACATGATAAGAATATACGAACTCATCATCTTGTATGTATTGGACATGATAAGAAGATATGAAATATGGTTATTTCATATGTATTGGACATGAAGAATGGATATTTGTCAAACTCTAGTAAGAATTACTACTGTACCATGAAGGATATCTTTATGCACTTGTGATGTACTAAAAGGATTAGTTCTTTAGTTATGGTAATAAGAAAGAGTTGGGTGTAAAGAGTTGCACCGATGCAAGCTTCTAAAATGACAAAATTGTATTTGACCTTGGTATAGGAATTGGTGGTTGGAAATGTTCCAACATAAGACAATTGATTAATTCTACAATAAGTAGTCGAGTACCTTATTATTATGAACACTGTAAAGGATATTGTATGGATCTAGAAGTTCATATGGATGAACTTATTGGAGGTTGCAACCATTGGTGACTCAGTAGTAATATTGTGACAACAATGGAGCTATTAGTTAGGCAAAGGAACTTCAGATAGCATACTATGACACTTCCATCTCATATGAGTTATCGTATAGCGAGGGGATGTGAAACATGCAATATACCAACTTGAGGCAAATGTTGCTTACCCTCTATAAAAGCACTTGTGCAGTAGAAATATGATGGAAATGTTAAGATCACTTGGAATATGATTTGTGGGTGATTGGCTCTAAGTGCAAGTGAGAATCTATTGGTATAGTATGCCTAGAGAGCCAATCATATGATGATTGCAATGAGGCATGTGATACTTGATTTGATAATATTAAAGGCAATTTCCATCTATATGTTTAATCTATTTTGAGATAATGATATAACATGTTAGATGTCTAAAGAATCATATTACTCAATGATGTATGTCTTTAGGTTAAGGAAGTGAAGAATGAGATCATACAGATGTTAAAAGTGTATAAATTCTTGTTTTGTCACTAGTCGGTTGTTATTGTGGAAATAACCATAGACATCAATAACACAAAAGACTAGAAGTGTGTGTTGATTGATGACAAAATCTCATCAGTCATGATATATGATATCAAACCAAGCACACAGATACATGTTAGAGAATAGTGTATCAGACAGACCCACCGTAAGAGTGATGCATGGAAACCACACTTGGTTAATCAGGATTATCTCTTATAGTATTGGTGGTGACTGTGGTTCTTAGACTTGAAATTAGTGCACTCATCACATGTCATTGGGTACACTTTGACATCATCAAATGCAATCCTAAAACATGGGTTGTTATAACGGTGATGATTGGGTGACTTTGACACATGGGGACTTGACTGTGAGTGATAGATATGGAATTTGTCCCTCCTAAGGGAGTGTGATATCCTGGCCACTTGAGGAGTGAGACTGAGAAATGCATGGACATGCACATGTAAGTCAATATATGATATTGAGCTTACATATATCTCAGACAGTCTACTCTAAATCAAGAAACATGGATTGAACATTTGTAGAGGATGACAAGTCCATGCCTTGAATTCAATCTGGATATCAGTGATAAAGGAACTATACATTCACTGTAACACCAATAATAGATTATAGGTTGAAAGTTGTTCTCCAATTTTCCTCTTCACTTGGGTAGCACGGATGTGTGACTAGGTACCA
Organism: Alisma plantago-aquatica; assembly: GCA_963693085.1. NCBI lineage: Eukaryota > Viridiplantae > Streptophyta > Magnoliopsida > Alismatales > Alismataceae > Alisma > Alisma plantago-aquatica. Next base: position 581,854,154 of record OY856409.1, on the reverse strand, counting down.
CTCTTTGCTTGTGATGTCATAAGTTAGTTATGGACATTCACTATCAACGTGAAATGGAACCTATAGGGTAACACACATAGGATTAACCTGGAAGAGGAGTTTATCCATGAATGATGTTTAGATTGATTACTAAAGTGTCTAGGCACTCAGTTAAACATTCAATCAATAGACTTGACTCAGAATCATCAAGTTCAAGTGTTGAAACAACTAATTAGAGTGTCAGATTGATTGAGAACTACATTGACTGAGTTCTGCAAAACCTAGACCACCAACCGATCGGTTCACTGGGTGAACCGATCAGCCCATGGTCAGTGAGACGACTGGTTCACACTGGTGAACTGATTGGTTCACATGGACCAAATGAGCATGTATTGGGTTTCCCAGTTCGTGAGAAAAGATCCTCATTTCACTTGTTCGATTCGATTGGGACAAGGATTAATCTTTACATTAATTAGAAATGAATAAGGAAAGTCAATTGTGGGCAAGTCTGGGAAGTGAAACGACCAATTCACTTGGTGAGCTGATCAACTCACCTGCCCAAATGATCAGTTTAGTTATGAATCGATCGGATCACCTACCTAAACAATCGGTTCAGTTGTGAAACGATTAGTACGCCTGTTGTAGTGCAATCCGTTCATGGAAAATCCGGACCCTTCTACTCCCACACAAACTGGGAACCCTGACCCTGCCCTCTACTATACATAGAGGGGTACATGGGGCTTCTTAGAAGACACAACTCAGAACATTAGTTGCTCTGCAAAGTTTTTGTTCTCTCTTATTGTGGTAGCCGAGAGAGCCCAAGCAAGTTCTACCCATCCAGGGAGGAACAATTAGGGAAAGACAACTACAAAAAAGCAATTGGTGGTGGGAGAGTGTGTCGGTGACTAGTACACCAACAGAAGGGGACAACTCCTTCTAGTCTGTCTATTAGGATAGCTAGAGTTCCCGGTAGTCTGTGTGGACTACTATAGAGGCGGGAGATTTATGCCGCTCCGGAGAACGACTATCAACCGCAGTCTGGGGTAAGAACAAGAGCTGCACAGATGTTTTCGAAGACTAGGTTGTTGAAGACCACACTAGTTGTTAGGTATTATCACTGAGCAAGCCTCTGATCAGGTATAACTCACAAAACCATCTTTCCTATTGCATAGTTGTTGATGCGATCGGCTGGTTATGGGTTTGTGGTTAGATAATTTGTTTTATTTCTGCTGCCTGTTCTGTCCCAAAAAATCCAACAGGTTGCACCCTCCTAAGCTTGAAATTTGCAGTGTCCTCACTATTCAAAAAAAATTTAGGAGTTGAACAACGGGGTACCTCAGATGCATCAAAACAAAACACTCTCCAGAGGATGGGAACTTCTCTTACAGCATGCTGGGATCGATGAAGTTTATGGGATCACTAGGCCCTGTAGGTGGAGGTGGCTGAGGTGGGTAACTGTAGTGACCCTGAGTAATGTGCCAGGAATCCATCCTGGTCACCATGTTGTGGATGTCATGAACACTTTAGGACAAGTTGGTGTATTGCTATGACAACTTAGTGATATGGGTGTCCTAGTCATCAAATCTGTGCTGCACATATCAATAAAACTACCACATGTCGGAGTTCCTCCATGTGAAATCAGTCTGGGTATCTGTAGAAGGAGGTGGAGGTGGTGGTACATTTACTCTGGCAGAAGAAAACTCGGGCTGCTCACCCTCAGCTTCTCTTTCATTTGGGAAGTATTTCTAGTTCTCCATCTTCTTTAGTGTTGTCAAGGTGGGGTTGGGCAACTGGATATCTGAGGCTTTGTTGTAGACCATGTGATAAAACTTGCCATTTTTGTCTTTACATAGAAACCTAAGGGAAATGGGAGAATCATAATCCACACAAATACTACCATCTAGAGGGTTTGTGGTGGATAAATTCAATCTCAAATTAGTACCAAGCTTGGTAAAAATGCCACCTTTCCTGATGTCACCCTTTGGCTCTTTTTGAATCTTCATGACTCTTCCAAGGAAATGGTAACCCATATCGACCTTGAATTTATTAACATGGTAGTGCGGGCGATGGAGGGTGCCTCCAAGGGCGCGGTGGACTCCTCCACCTCGTCCTCCACCAAGAGGGCTTCGGGGAGTTGGGGTGACCCGGCCACAGATGTCACCGTGGGCCGTGGATGGGCGTCGGAGGTCGCTTGGCCTCTGGTGGTGCGGCAAAACCTGGCACCGGTTATAGGTCGGGATGACACTAAAGGCCCTTGCTTCTGGGAAGATGATGGGCGACCCTGGATGAAGATGCCACCTCCGGTTATGGCTGAGATGGATGAGTTTCATCAGTTCTCTATGATCGTCCAAGTCATGGGGAGCCGCTGCATCATCAATCAGCTCTATGGGTGGATGATTAGGAGCTGGAGGCCGCGAGGACAGATGCAATGTTCGCCTTTAGTGGGTGGCATGTTCCTTGCCCATTTTGCATGTGAAGAGGATATGAGGGTGGCCTTGGACAGAGGCCCTTGGTGTTTCGATCGCAAGCTTGTGATCACGCGGCGGTGGATGCTGGAAGTAGACATTCGACGGGCGTCTCTCACCTCTGCTCCGGTTTGGTTCACCCTTCCGGATGTTGGGCACAACTGGTCAAGGAGGGCCATCACCATCATTTCTGCAGGGGTGGGGGAGCCCAAAGTCATCAATTTCCATACGGAAGGTCAGTATGAGGGTGCAGCTCATGTCTGTGTGGAGATCAAGGCAGACAGGAAACCTTCAGGAGTGGTGATGGTGGAGATGCCGGATGGCAGAGAGCTCGAGTTCAAGGTGGTGTTTGATGCACTTCCACAACACTGCAGCGATTGCAAGGTATTTGGTCACTGCACAGGGGACTGCCCCAGTGAGAGATCGGCTCACCCTATTCCCCCCTTTGCTGGTGGGCATGAACTGAATAGAAGGCATGCCCAACCCAAGAGAGGGAGGACTAGGAGGCCCCTGGATCATGGAAAGGGCGGCTTGGTGGATAATGATATGGTACCCATGGGTGGTGCTGCAGACACTGCTGTGAGACAGGTGAATGACGAACCTGTTAATGCTGATTGCAATGACGGGGTGATTGAACCGGTGGGTGCCGGTGAGGTGTCTGAGGGTATGCCTACGACTGAGACGGAAATCCCGAAACCCCTGTGACGAATGAGACGGGGGGGACATAGGGGATGGAAGTGTGAGGTAGGGAGATGAAAATCAGTTTTCTGCCTTGGAGGACATAAATGAGGAAGCCTCTAGTGAGGGTCACACCAGAAGCCGCAGAGCACGACAAACCAGAAATATAGCAAATAAGAAGAAGAAAGGCAACTGCTCCGGGGAAGGCAGTGGTTCCAAACATCAGTAATTATGTCCATCCTCGCTTGGAATGTGCGAGGGGCGTCACTGCCCAGGATGCAGAAGAAACTCAGAGGAATTCTCGTGGAGTCGAAGGCTGATCTTATTTGTTGTTTTGAAACAAAGATCTGTAGAGATAATGGCTACAGGACCAAATCCATCTTTCTTGAGAGCTGGAATACTATCAATAACCTAAATAAAGTTGATAAAGGTCGGATTGTGATAGGGTGGAATCCCCTCGTTTGGACAGTTGAACCTATCCAGATCTCAGACCAAGCTGTGACTATCAACTGCTTCAACGCTGGTGGGTTCTCGGGCATCATTACTGCAGTCTATGGTGAGAATTTGGAGAGCAACCGAAGGACCTTATGGGAGGACATCAAAGCGGTGGCACAAAATGAGATCCATGGCTAGTTTTGGGGGATTTCAATAACGTGCCCAAAGCCAGAGAGAAAAAAGGGGGTCTGCCTATTCCCGAGAGAGTCATGGCTGCATTCAACGATACTATGGATACCGCCAATCTACTGGAGCTCCCTTCCATTTGAGGCATCACGACCTGGTCAAACAAGTAGAACATAAAAAGAAGAATAGTGAGTCACCTCGATAGAGGTCTTATTAATGAGCAGTGGTTGAATGTCTTTCCACAAGTTGTCATCAGAATGGGGTCTCACCCATTCAACGACCACACCTAGATGAAGGTGGAGTTGACGAACTCTTATCAAAGAGCAAGGCCTTTTAGATTTCTGAACCTGTGGTGTGACTGGCCTGGGTTTAAAGACATAGCAATACAAAGTTGGGGGAATGTGGTGACGGGAAACCCACTCTTTATTGTCTAGAAAAAATTGTAGCATACGAAGATGGCCCTGAAGAAGTGGTCAAAAGAGAAAGTGAATCTTCCTAACCTGACCAGGGAGGCTTTAGCTACTTATAACAAGGATGCTTTAAATGTGAGAATGCATCCGCTGGACAACCTTGCCATCAAGGAGGAAAGTAGATCTGAAGAGAGATTAAGACAGTTGGAAAAAGCTAAGGAGATGTTTCTATGACAAAGAAGCTGTAAGAGATGGGTGACTAATGGAGACCACAACTCCAGAGTATACCACAATGCGGTGAAGAAGAAGGAAATGCTGGAAACTATTCATGATCTCATTAATGAGGAGGGCAAACAGTTGGGGGCCATGATGAGGTTGCCTGTGAAGTAGTGTATTTCTTCTGCAAACTCTACAACCAACATAACGACTAGTCCAATCTTAAAGACACTCACCTACCAAGTCTGAGAGTTACTGATGACATGAATGCTGATCTACGTAAGCATGCCTCGGTTGATGAGATAAAGAATGTAGTGTTCTCGATCCACTACTCCAAGGCTCTGGGACCCAATGGATTTAATAGTTTTTTCTTCCAGAAGATGTGGGATCTCATTGGGGTTGATGTTTGTAACGCCATCAACTGGTTTCTGGATGGAGGGAGAATGGTTAGAGTTGTGAACCATGACTTCATCAAGCTGATTCCCATGTCTAGGCATGGTGCCTCTATAACGGACTACCGGCCCATAGCCTGTTGTTCAGTACTCTATAAAATGATCTCCAAGCTTCTTGCTGGTAGGCTGAAGGCCATTCTCCCTAGTATCATTTCGGCTGAACAAAACACTTTTATTAAAGGTAGGAACCTAGCAGATTGTGTGCTGCTTGCTACGGAATTTCTGGTGGATTTCAATAAATAAAGATCAAATTCTAAATCTTGTGTCCAGATTGATATCACAAAGGCTTATGATTCTATTAGGTGGGCTGCTCTTTGGGGAATCATGGAGGTGATGGGTTTTGATGAAAAGTGAATCGGTTGGATGAGAGAATGCACTGAAATGGCATCCTTCTCTATCTTGGTGAATGGTACTCCGGCTGGGCTTTTGCATGCGTCTAATGGGTTGAGACAGGGTGATCCGTTATCACATTTACTCTTCACCCTCATGATGGAGGGGCTTACCAATGCTATTAGGAGTGTCGAACAATAGGGCAAGATTAAAAGCTTCAAGATTAAAGGCTGCAAAGTCATGACGCATCTAATTTTCACTGATGATATTTTTCTCTTCTCGGCGGGACATGCATGTAGATTAAAAGAGTACAAGAAGGTGGTTACGTGCTTTGGTTGTGCAACCGGGTTTTACATCAATACGATAAAATCTCATATTTCCAACTCTAAATCATGTGACTCGAAAAGGGGCATATTGAAAATGGCTATGGGGGTCAGAAAAGGCAGGTGGCCCACCAGATACTTGGGTATACCCATTATGGGTGGCAGAGGAGCTGTGAAAGATTTTAGTATGTTGGTGGACAAGGTTAAAGATAAGGTGGACAAATGGTCGGGTATTAACATCTCTATGGTAGGACGCATGGTACTCACCAGAACAGTCATTCAAAGCATGCTGAGGTATTGGGGGGATCTTTGTGATATACCAAGTGCTTGTCTGAATAGAATTAAATCTATGAATGATGCTTTCTTGTGGGGTGGGCGTGGGCATGGTATCTCTTGGGAAAAGATTACTAAACCTTTTGTTAAAGGTGGGCTACAAATTACTGATGGCCACAAGATTATGGAAATGTGCACTATGAAAATAATTGAGAAATTGTACAATAAACTAGACAATGTGTGGGTCCAGTGGATGAAAAATAGATATGGTTCCATCATTAATATGGAGGAAGGAACTAATCCGTCCAGGATTTGGAGAAGTATGTCCAAGCTTTATAAGGATAAGTTTGGTGTGACTTCTGTTGTTCCTTTGGGGCATATGGGGCGCCTTTCCATTATACCCATCAACAACAGTAGTAATGAACCTGACATGCCTTGGTTCCACGTTGTTTGGGGCAAGTTTCATTGCCCTAAATGGAGCACTCTTTTGTATAGAGCTTTACTGAACATACTTCCCACTAATGACAGGATGGACGAATGCGGCATACAGGTGCGTACTACCTGCTCGTTGTGCAATCCAGGGGCCGAATTGAAAGACCATCTATTCTTTGAATGTAAGTTCTCCAGAAACATATGGCAGACGGTGTGCTTACAACGAATAGGGTCTTCAGGACCCTAATAACATCGATGGTGTCATTAACTGGATATCGGGCAGACCTGACAATAAAGTTAAAGATGCTAGCAGATATGGCTTATTCCTTGCTTGTGCCTGTTATCACATCTGGAGAGAAAGGAATAGGAGAAACCATGACAGTGGGTTGATAGATGAAAAACACTAGGAGAAACCATGACAGTGGGTTGATAGATGAAAAACACTTGTTAAAGATGATTGCGGCTGACTTGAGATGGGTTTTTGCTGCTAAACCCGAGCTGACTGCTGTTGTCAGCACTAATTCTAAGCTATTTTGGGGATTTTGTAGATAACCCCTCCACATAGCTTTCATCCTAGTGCCTTTTGTTTTGTAGAGCTTGGCCTGGTGCCATGTACTTGTATAGCTTGCTATACTATTTTGGTTTTTTGGCAATACTATTTACCCTTTTCCAAAAAAACAACAACTCTATTTTCCCAATGATGCCATGTGTCTCTTTCTTGGCAAAGAAACTTGTGTTGAATAGGCGGTATATCTAACACATGATGGGATTATGCATACGTGATGCATGAAAATTGGCAACATTACAAGTTGATTGCTTGGATATTTGACTCTAGAAAGCATTTGACACAAATTCTTCAGGTAATATAGTACCACCGATATTATAAAATTCCATTAGTTCACAAAACTATTTGAAATTCAATTGAAATTATTTGTTCATAATCCTAAATGTAAACATTCCAAACGGCTTGAATTTGTTATGAGGGTCCTTCATCATTTTGAGGGTAGTAAAAAAATTATACGTAACACAGGGGTAGGTGGCCTCATCATTAAAATAGAAATAACTCAATCTGAGAAAATCTAGATACTTTAGCCTCATCAAAAATTCCAAGATCATGCATATGATTGTCATGAGCAAAACCTAGTCGCGACCACCCGGTGAGAGGAGAGATGACAAAAAAATGGCATCCTCCTCCCCATTCAATGTGAATTGCACCATCGAGATGTATGGTGCACTTGAATAAGATGGGTCAAGGTTGGGGTAAGGTCGCTTGGTTGTGAAGCGTTGAGACATGGTTCACGACATCTTAGTGTTGTGGAAGTATCTACACATTGTAAGTGAGGGATGCCATGACATAACTATGGTAGTGGCTTTCAATTATAGTCTAAACCAAACACGCATAACCAGAGGTGTTATGGTGTGGTGATGTCAATCAATCTACACTCCTTGACTATGATGAACATGGCATAACACATGTCTATTACGGCATGTGGTTGTTGTAATTCTGCGGCTTGGAGGTGCTAGTGGTAGTGGCGGTGGTCAATTGTGTGGTTGGCTTGTGGAGGTCAGTGATATCTGATCACTAGAGTCGACAACTTGGATTGACGCCAGTTGGCATGAGCCATTGCGGTTGATCTTTCTTGGTGAAGAGAAGTCTATTGCTTTGATTTGTTGTTGCTTCTGTTGAAGGACAATGGCACCAGTGCATGTCGGAGGAAGCTTGCTTCTAGTTAGGATCTTCACAACTATTGGCGGTGAGGTCTGGAGGTATGGCAGTGATAGTTGATGATGGTTTTTCTATGGCGTGCGATGGCCTGTGGAGAGGTGGATACAGTGTGGAGTCTGAGTTTGCAGGTAGGGTTAGGGGAGAAGGGTTTATGGTGTAGTGGCAGTTATTGCTTGCCTTGGGTAAAAGATGAACTAGATCTAAGGTTTGAGTGTTTAAGTCATGCCTCCACACGGTGTAACACACGTCCAACATGTTGTAAGGGAGTCACTCAATGTCTCCAAATCTTCAAAGATAACATGACATAATCTGAGGGGGACATGGTGTAATAGCTGAACTCTGCCAAAAATTTATTTTCCATCTTGAATTTCGCATGGCATAGAAAATGTCTTACACATTGTAAGACGAGTTTGCTATAAAATTCTCAAATTTTCTCCCAAATTTTACACAACGTGGAAGATGTATCACACAGTATAAGAAGAGTTTCCTATGAAATTGGCTATTTTTCTCCTGAAATCCACACGATCTGGCAGTTGACTTACACACCATAATTGGCCTTTCCTATAGAATTTCAATCTCCACCATAAATTCATACATGCCTAGTGTAGTGGTCAACACACGGTGTAATAGAAATTTCTATAGCAATGAATTTCCTCGATATTTGAAACGCCATTTAATTTGAATCACATGATGTAACAGACGATACCTATGAATAACTGTGAGTTTGAGGAATTGTCTACCTGATGTGTCAGTTATCCCACACACTGTGTTAAAGCACAATTTTGCACAACTTTGTTCTTTTCAATAGAAATAATCATCACCTGTATAGAATACAAGTGATTACTTAATTTTTACACACAAATCTTATAGAGTAACAGCAGGAGGTTTATTCAAAGTTAATGACTAACTAAGTGACACTAAATGAAATGAAACAAAAAAACTATCTAAATGTGGGACGTCTCCCACAATGGACTTCCATTTAGAGTCTAAAAGTAGACTTGATACTGCATGAACAGGATTCAACAAGGGAGCATGAGATCTCAGTTCTATCCTTTCTCCTTCAGTGTACAACTTGCAACATTGGCCATTGACCTTGAATGTGGACTTCTTTCCTTGCAGGTCTACCATTCCATAAGGAAAAATGTTCAAGACTAGGAAGGGCACATACCATTAGGATCCAAGCTTCATTGGAAATAACTTAAATCTTGAATTGAATAATACTACTTGATCTCCTTCCACAAAGTTTCTTTTATTGATCTTCTTATCATAACATGCCTTTGTTTGCTCCTTATAGATTTATGTGTTATTGTATGCATCAAGTCTGAGATCTTCCAACTCTGGTAGTTGCAGCAACCCTTTCTCACCAACCTTCTTCTTATCAAAATTAACGAATTTGATGGCCCAAAGATCATTATGCTCTAGCTCTAATTGAAGATGGAAAGATTTTCCATAAATGAGCTTGAACAACATGGTACCAATGGTTGTTTTGTATGTAGTTCGGGATGCCCATAAAGCTTCGTCTAACTTTTGTGCCCAAACCTTGCTTGAGTTTGAAACTATCTTCTCAAGGATGTTCTTTAGATGTCTATTGGATGCTTCAACTTTTTTTTTGAGAGAGGACGGAGGGTCCTATGATTGGGCCCCCCCTCCAACTATACTATTTAGGCTAAATCAGCCAAAGCAAGGTCTACAAAACGTGAAGGAAAAGACTGGGAAAAAGTAAATCTATCTACTTGTCCCCTTCATGCCATGGTGGCAACTTCATGGGCAAGTTTGTTACAAGAACGACTAACATAAGAAATGCTGCAAAAAGAGAAGAGATTTGTCAGATTCCTAATATCATCCACAAGGATCCCCACGTAGTCCCTCCTTGTAGAGGAGTCGTTGTAGGCTTGGGTAACTTCAAGTGCGTCTATTTCCATCTCCACCTATCCGGAACCATGGTTGTGCGCCCACTGGTGTGCTGCTCTCATGGCTGTAGCTTCTGCCGTTGCTGTCCATGTGCACCTGCTAGTCTTCTCACCCGCTATCCTGATTAGCACCCTGTCACTATCGTGCATCACCATCCCTATGGCTGCCTCTTCGTCCTCTACACATGAAGCGTTGACATTGATTTTCGTTTGTCCATGTTCTACCTTGATCCATCATGGTGTTCCGTCACTGCCCCGCTGAGCCTTACTAATTCTCCTTAGTTGCTCTTCTCCCCCATCCTGCTTGGTCCATGACAGTGCCAAATGGTATAGATAGCCATTGTGTACTTCTCCATCTTGGAAAACACGCATGTTGCGCCCCCTCCAAACAACCCACATGGCTGCAATGATCTCTTCCTTATCTTCCCTCACCAAAGCCACCCCCATGGTGATGATAATATCTTCATCCTTATATTCCTCCACCCACTCATAGATCCCTCTTTCCAATTGTTCCCAGACCTCAGTAGCATTCGGGCACCTAAAGAGCATATGTGGAATAGATTCCCTTTCCGACATGCACAGCTGACATGTACCATCCTCAATGCAATGTCTGTCGAATAGCCTCCCCTTGGTTTCTAGCCCCCCATGCACACTCTCCAAATGAAGTGCGCCATCTTGGGTGTCCACCCTCCTCTCCAAATGCACTTCCATAAGGTGTCTCCCTGTTGCCTTACTTGCTTTCGGGCTTCCTCTTTGCCAAGCATGCCTAGCCAGTATGTTGATCGCACCGTGAATATACCTTTCTTTGCCGGCCACCATGACCATATATCATCCTATTCACGTAGGCTGAGCTGGATAGCTTTTATCCTTTCAATGTAAGACGGTGGAAAATAAACCTTGAGTCTGTCAATATCCCAGTCAATGCCATCCGGTGTCATGAGCTCACACACCTTCCCGTAGGATATGTCATCTGAGATCTTGAAGCGTGCAAGAGTGTCCTCCTCTCCCGACAGCCATGAGTCATCCCAAATGTCAATGTCTTTCCCATTAACTATCCTCCACTCCATCCCTTCCTTCAGCAGTGCCTTTGCTCCCCATAAGCTCCTCCATGTATAACTAGGATTATAGCCTCTCCTTGCATCCCAGATAGATGATCTAGAAAGATATCCGGCCTTCAAAACTTTGTGCACAAGTGAATGTCGGTTCACTCCTAACCACCATAATTGTTTGGCTAGCAGTGCTTGGTTGAAGATATGGAAATTCCTGAAACTGAGGCATCCTGCATTTTTGGTTTACACATGTTTTCCCAGCATGTCCATGCTAGTTTTCTTTCGTTTCCCTTTGCGCCCCACCAAAACCTTTCTATGATACTATGAATTTCATTAAGTGTGCCCACTGGTATCTGAAAAATACTCATCACGTATGTTGGGATAGCCTATGCCACTGCCTTGATGAGGACCTCCTTGCCAGGTTTGGACAGCAACTTCTCGGACCAACCTATGTTGGGATAGCCTATGCCACTGCCTTGATGAGGACCTCCTTGCCAGATTTGGACAGAAACTTCTCAGACTAACCTTGCACTTTTTTCCAAATCCTCTCCTTCACAAAACTGAATATATGTTTCTTTGATCTTCCTATCACTGTTGGAAGACCTAGGTTTGTTGAAAACTACCTCCGTCTTTGATAAATTAATTTGTTGACTGGATTCTTGTTCATATTGGCTGATAATTTTAGATATCTTCAAGCATTCTGACGAGGTTGCTCTAGCAAAAAGGATGTTGTAATCTGCAAAGAAAAGGTGAGATATGCGTGGCGCCCCTCTACACGGAGTGATACCATGTATCAGGTTGTCACAGGCAGCAATACTTAACATGGTCGAAAAAGCTTCTGCACATATGATGAAAAGATAGGGAGAGAGTGGGTCACCCTGGCAAAGCCCCCGCGTAGGTTTTGTTCTCCTGGTCCGGTCCCCATTAATGGCAAACATATGTTGTACAAATGTGGTGCAGTCTTGGATCTTCTCCCTCCATACCACCCCGAACCCCATTTTCTCCATCACAAAATTTAGGAAACTACATTCAACCCTATCATAGGCTTTGGACATGTCTCACTTCAGAGCAAGGTTGCCTTTTTTCTTTCCTTTGTGTCTTTTCATAGCATGGAAGAGCTCATAGGCGATGAGAGAATTATCGGTAATCATGCGCCCTGAGATAAAAGCACTTTGATTCTCCATTATAATATTGTTCATGAGCGGCTTTAATCTATTAGTCATCACTTTAGAGGCAAGCTTGTACATGACATTGCAAAGGCTAATCAGGCGAAACTCTCCAACTGTTTTGGGTTTGTCGGTTTTTGGGATCATCACCACCAAAGTTTCATTTACCTCCTCTAGGCTTCTTTCCCCTTTCCACCACCCCTTAATGTAGCTAGCCACATCTTGACCCACGATATTCTAGTATTTTTGGTAGAACATCGCTTTCATTCCATCCGGACCCGACACTTTATTGTATGCTTCAACATGTTCAACTATTTGAGGATGATATGGAGTTGAAATTTTATGTGTTACTCCATATTTGGTGAGGAGGTTATTGAATTGCTTCTCATTGAAGTGTGTCCCTCCATATGAGATAAAGACTTTGGGTACTTGAAAACATGGAAAAATAACTTTCTAGAATAGCTTGAGCACCGACTTGGCATCAGGACCTTGGGTAGGAATGGCTTTATTTTTACACATAATCACAGGCAACCAATATGTATTTATAATTGTAGGAGGATAGAAAGGGGCCCATGTAATCAAAACTCCATACATCAAACACCTCAATATCTAGGATAGAGTTGAGGGGAATTTCATCTCGCTTAGAAATCCCCTCTGTTCTTTGACATTGATCACATCTCTTGACGTAAGTATATACATCCCAAAACAAGGTTGCCCAGTAGAATCTAGCTTGAAGGATTTTTTTGGTTGTTTTCTCTCCTCCAAAATGTCCTCTGTAGGAAGAAGAGTGACAACTAGAAATAATGCTTGGAATCTCCTCCTCAGTTACACATTTGAGAACCAATCCATCAGTTCCTTGTTTAAACAACATTCAATCACCCCAGTAGTAGAATTTGACATTATGCAAAGATTTCTTCTTTTGTATGTAGATAAGATCAGGTGGAAGGTGTCATGTGGCAAGAAAATTTGTTATGTCAGCAAACCAGGGTGCTTGCATTGTGTCAATGGCATAGAATCTTTCAATGGATAGGTAATCATCAATCAACATTGGGTTCTTTGCATCTATGGTCACTCTAGATTGGTGATTAGTGACATTGTTCTCTATTCATTTCTTGTCTTTTATCTCTGGATTGAATTCTTGGAACAACAATATCTAGCAAATCAAATGTGGCTTGGCATCCTTCTTGTTCAACAAGTACTTAATGGTTGCATGATCGATGTAGATTACAACTTTGGAGCCCAATAGATACTAATGAAATTTGTTGAAGTCATTAACTATGGCTAGCTCTCCTTCTTAGTTGTGGCATAGTTTATCTGGGCTTCATCAAGTATCTTGTTGGCATAGCGGATAGCATGCAGCTTGTGGTTTTTTCATTGGACAAGGACCGCACTGATGGCATAGTTACTCACATCACAGATCAACACAAATAGTGCATCCCAATTCATTGGCTGAATAATGGTGGGTGAGATAATTGCATCTTTAAGCTTTCTAAAAGTGGCTTGGCATTCCTCATCAAAAAACAAACTCAACATCTTTGTATGTTGGAAAAATTCTCGATCAAATGTATGTAGGAACATGCATGGATGAAAAAACTTCTAATGTCCTTGACATTAGATAGAATTGACATCTTCTTAATTGCTTCCACTTTTGCCTTGTCAACTTCAATACCCTTGTTAGAAATCACATCGCCTAGTACTACTCCGGATTGCACCATAAAGTGGCTCTTTTCCTAGTTTAGTACTAGGTTAACCTTTTTACAACGTTCAAGATTTTATAAAAATTAAATAGGCAATCATTGAAAGAATTCTCGTAGACACTAAAAAGGTCCATAAAAACTTCCATAGAGTGTTCGATAAAATTTTAGAAAATATTCATCATTCAATGTTGAAATGTACCAAGAGCATTAAAGAGACCAAAAGGCATGCACCTATAGGCATAGGTACCATAAGTGCATGTAATGGTCATATTTTCTTGATATAGTGAATATATTTGTATTTGAAAAATTCTTAAGTAACCGTCAAGATATCAAAAATAAGAATGATTGGCTAATGTCTCAACTGTTAAATTGATAAATGGCAATGGGAAGTGGTCTTTATGGGTAGCATTATTCGATCTTCTATAGTCTATATACATGTGGCAACAGGAGTCGGAATCAGTTCATCATTGTCCCCTTTCATGATAGTTCCCCCCCCCTTTTGGGTACTATGTAGATAGCACTCATCTAGGGGTTGTAACTAATAGGATAAAAGATCCCTACATCTTTTAGTTTAAAAATATCTTTATTAACAACCTAAAGCATATTTTGATTTAAATGCCTAGGAGGTTCTACACAAGTCATAGCATCTTCCTCTAGATTAATTCTATTCTGCAAATGGAGGGGTTCATCCCTTTCAAATTGTCGATAAAATAAGTGATTACTTCCTTATACAAACGGAATTCATTTAGCAATTTGACTTCTTCTTCGTTGGTTAAAACAACATTTATGATTACAATAGATGTAGAATTAGGGTCAAGAAAAGCATACCTTAGCCTCGATGAAAGGGGTTTGAGTTCTACCTTGTTCTCCTTGGTGGGCTTGCTAGATTCATCCTTCAATGATCAAATGTCTCCATGATATGGAGGTGGGCTGGGACTAGAAACAACACCTAAATCTTGTGTAGCCATTTTGGTGTTCAATTTGTTTTCCTCACAATAATCAACAATGAAATATGAAAATCCTTCATCTTCTCCCAGAAACTTGTGGAAGATATTCTCCATCTTGTTTGGAGATTTCATTACATCTAGAATAGAGAACCACATTATCATTTCTCTTACTCTAAGAGTGATTTTTCCTTCCCCCACATAAACAATGCAATTAGCTGTGTGGAGGAAGGGTCTTCCAAAGAGAATAGGATTAGATGGAACCTCATTCATATCAATTACTACAAAATCACAAGGGATGAAAAACTTGCCCATTTGAATTGGCATCTTCAGCGATTCCCCTCAGATACTTGATGGTGTGATATGCCAATTGAATGGCCATATTGGTTGGCTTTGAGTCTTTGATATCAAGCTTCTCCCATAATTAAATGGAATACAACTGATACTGGCCCCAAGGTCAACTAAATCTTTATTAAACGTTGTATCACTGATCTTGCATGGAAATGCGAAATCACCTTGATGGTCAAGTTTCTCCAATAATCTATTTTAAGTTTCTCCGGTAATATATTTTGAATGATGGAGCTCGTCCTCTCAGATTACATGACAAATTCCACTTGATCTGTCCTCCTCTTGGGTAAGAGGTTTTTTAGGAACTTTGCATAGGTAGGCTTTTTAGTAATAACCTCTGCTAAAGGAAGATTGACATATAATTTGCTGAGAATGTCCATAAACCTATGAAATTTTCCATCTTCTTTTTGGCGTGCAAACCTATGAGGAAATGGGGAAGTAGGCTTGTAATATAGTTGATGTTAAATTGTACCTTTCTTCTTTTGATTTTTCTCAGCATCAGCTTCTTTATCATCTTCAACTTTCTTCTCATCTACCAGTGAGGTCTTCAACAATGTTCCCACTTCTCAAGGTAATAGACTTGCATTCATGGGTTTTCATCACTGATTGACTTGGAAATGAACTGGAATAAGCTCTTTGATTTTATAGAGCTTGCTGGGCAATCTAATTTTCTAGCATCTTCACATGAATAGCAATGTTGTCTACTTTAAAAGAAAGTTGAGTGATAGCATCTTTCATGAGTAACCCATGTGCATGAAACTCATCAATTTGCTGAATCTGTGTTGGCACAAAAGTACCAAGCATATTTTATAAAGTTGAGTTAGGTTTATGGTTGATTGTAGTTTATGTTGTAATTGAATCTTGGTAGTTGGTGATTGTTCATGGGTTGTTGGTTTCTCACTTGCTATTGATGATTCTGGCCTTAGTTCTGCTGATGTTGATTTGATTGCTGGTTTTGAGGATTGTTGTTCCTATAAGAGAGATTTGGATGATCTCTCCATCATGGACTATAGGTGTTGGAGCAGGGATTGTAGAGTTGCTTGTTAGGAAAACTTCCTACTGCATTAACTTGCTCTGGTGTCTCTCCAACATTCTTCTATGGAGCAAAACTAGAAGAAGAGTCATGTCTAGGGGTTCCACATGCTTCACATACTTGCTCAGCTTCTTGGACAGAGTGTGTAGTCAACATTTTAAACTTTTATGAAAATGCATCTAACTTGGTTGCAATTCGATCAACTGCATCAATGGTATGTTTCCCACTTGACTTCTCAGTAGTGCCATTTTATGAGTAGGACTGTCTCGTTCTTTCAGAACTCCACTAACAATGATTGAGTGCCATATCCACTATGATGTCATATGCCACTATGTAGGATTTGTTCATAAGTTATCCATTTGCAACGATGACCATAGGCATACATGTGTTGTAGATTAGGATTGTAGAAAGTTTGTAGCAAAAGCAAAATGGTCAAATCGTGGTAAGAACAAAGACATTGCAGGTCCTTAAATCTCTCCCATGTATCATAAAGTGTTTCACCTTCTTGTTGCTTGAAGTTGGTGAGTTGGATCCTCAGTTGAGTTGTCTTGCTAGGATGAAAGTACTTGGTAAGAAAAGCATTCCACACCTCATCCCAACTCATATCAACTCTTTATTGATCGCTTGGGCAAAGAGGAGATCCATGCCTTGGCTTGGTCTCGCAGAGTGAATAAAAACAAGAGTAGATGTGACACCCTTTGTCACACAAACACAATACATGAGATTAAAACAAAATTCTACAGTGGAGTACTACAAAATATTAAAAATTAAAACCAATTACAACAAGAACCAACATCAAGAAACTTATTACATCAGGGTCCAAAAGGTTTCTATCTGAACTATATATCATAAAGCATCATTATTTACAACATGCCCATAAAAGACCACTTGTTACATGTGATATCTATTCATTTACTTAAAGATGTACAACAACCAACTTTATACAACAAGGGCGCATAAACCAAAAACTCATATTGTTAACACCATCGAGGAACATACATAACTCCCCCAATGACTTAAGTGTACATGGATGACTCTAGGACTCTAACTACAAAAGACACAAGCAACATTCCCAACCTTAGTTGCTACTGTCCTTCTTACTGCTACTATGCCTTAGTTGTAGAATCTCTACCTCCTTGTGGACATCCACCTAAAAGATGTGGGAAACCCACGGGGTGAAATTCCAAATCTCAGCGTGAGACATAACTCTCCACCAAAACTATTATTAGCACAAATAAGGCAAATAAAGAACAAAAGTAAAGCTATGATTATAATAAGAAGATAATTATTTCAAATCAACATAAGCAATTGTAATTGGATTACAGAACATCTTATCATCATAAAAGGAATATGAAGAACATGTATATTTACTACCAACTATATTGTATGAGATCAAGAAAGGGCTCATCCAATATATTCATATTTGATCCTAAGCAAGTACACTACATGGGTGATTATGTATTTTATTATGCCTCAAGGGTTTTAGTCGTACCATCCAAATCCAATCAACCACTTCTAAGTCAAAATTGGTGCCATACAAGGTCCATAAAAGAGCCAGAATCCATGACCTTATCAAACCTCATGGTCAGTACACGAGCACACAATAAAGACATACCAGTCAACCACAACTTGTGACATATAGTCAACAGTGTAAGTCCTAGCCCACCTTGGTACATGTTATAACACTAGTGAAACTGAGCTATGGCCTACCTTAATGACCCCACCTCACCGTAACCCCCAATTAAGGGAGACCAAAAGGTTAGAGTCGTTATCCCAATTAACATGATCAATGGCTCGACAAATAATCAATAATAATTATCAAATTCTACCAAACTAAACTGAAAGGTTGTAATAAAATTAAACTTTTCATACCTTTTCAAAATCTTGGATGTCTACTTCTATCCACATGGAGATTATTCTAACTAATCCTCCTTCAAACTTTAATTCATATTTAATTCCACATATGCCACCTTACTGTTTGTTCTTTTCACTTGTACCTAAAACGCCGACAAACAAAATGTCAGTCAGCATAAAGCTGGTATGTGGGGGAAACAAATACTGTGCAATTATGTTAACAACGTAATCATGCAATTAATCATTTAACAACCAAGATTACATTTTAAGCCATACTACTCAATCCTTACCTATCCCCTAACTTTGTGCTATCCCTGCAGTGGACTTGTATGCTACCTCTCTTTTAGGTAGATTCTTACCCCCATGGTCCTACCTTACAGGTAGCCAATACTTAGGGTAATAGAGTCGCATGGCACTACCTGAAGGTAGCCCAATATCTAACTCAATGTGACTTGATGGACCTACCCCATTGGTAGCCATGTACTAAGTCATCCAATGACCTGATGGACCTACCCCATAGGCAGCCATGTACTAGGTCAACTATTAAGCCATAGAGGGGACCAGGATCTGAGCTAGTAGGCACATATCTTATGTGATAGTCATATCCACATTATAGTTTGCGTGAATTAAATTCATCCAACAATTAATTCATGACATCGATGAAAACTTCGGAAAACCTCAGAAAACTAACTCAAGATATTCATAAGCATAACCACATACCTGATTTGAAGCCTCAAACATAAGCAAGATATCCAAATCCAACTAGATGTCCAATCAAGCAAGCCAATCAACCAATCAAGCAAACATTGATCCTGAAAACATGTATAACACCTAGTTGTTACCATCTCATCCCAAACAACTCTTTATTGAATTGGGACACCTTTCTAGGGTTTCTAAGTCTCATTAGGATGCATTAGGGTTCCTTAGATAAATTTCTCAGACTTTATCCTTTTTAGGTCAACCAACCCTAAAATAGTTTTTCTACTCATAAAAACCGTAGTTGCTCAAACTATCCATATTAAGGATGTTTTATGCTCAAATCAACTTAGGATCATCACACCTCTGTTTATTCACGGATCTGAACAATTAAAACCATTAAAAGCCATAATTATCAAAATTAGGGTTTCTAGGCCCATTAATGCTTATTCATGTACATGGAAACCTAACTTAAGACAATTATGCAATAAGATCATCTTTTTAGATCAAATTCTCTCTTTTATGAACAACAAGTTAATATTGTCTTAAAGTATCTGAAGAACATCATGAAATCTCATTATCATCAATTATTAGGGTTTTTCATCAATTAAACCATTGAAGGTGATAACTTTATAAACTTTTTGAATTGTGAGTGAAACTAGGCTTTAATTATATTTTTATTAGAATAATCACGTTCTCTTGATCAATTTTCATATATGACATTATTTCATCCAAGCTACCGGGCATTAGTTATGGATTTTGCAAGATAAAATACCTCCGACCAATAGAAGATCGTCACGTCAGCTAATCGGCCCCCTTTCTTTCTATTCCTTCTCCTGGATCATGGATCCCGCATTGGATCCAGTTTCCCGGTTGCTCGAACCCACTCACCCCCCCTTGTCTTCTTTGCGAGGCTCCCGAAACGGAGACTTTGTTTCCACGGCGGAACAGAGCATCTCCGGTCCCGCTCGTATAGACCCCTCAGGGGGGATGTCGCCCAGGAGAGGCACCTACAGCTCCGCTGGGTTAGTCCGAGATCATAGTTATCATCAAGTTTCACAGAGAGGCAAGATAACGGGAGAAAGCTCCAGGCATGCTTGTCGGTGGACATAGAGGATTGGTG
Organism: Alisma plantago-aquatica; assembly: GCA_963693085.1. Classification (NCBI taxonomy): domain Eukaryota; kingdom Viridiplantae; phylum Streptophyta; class Magnoliopsida; order Alismatales; family Alismataceae; genus Alisma; species Alisma plantago-aquatica. The sequence continues at coordinate 581,834,429 of OY856409.1, read as the reverse complement.
GTAAAATCTCGTGACAGAAGGTAGTTTCTCGCACCCTGAACTTTGCGAGAAGGGATCTTACATGTTTGTGAGCGGGTTGCATACCCTTTTATTTGAGATAGAAGGCGAGGAAGGGATGACAGTATTCCTCCTTGGAATCTAGGTTTCACCCCCAAATTGGGCGTTTTTCATTTTTGGCAGTCACCAGCCGTGTAATGGCTTGCTGGGTTCGCCTTTCTCTCCTTGTCTTAAAGGTCTAAGAAGGAGAGCATAAGACAGAGGGGAGAGGGTGAACGGGCCAAGGGAAACTATCGTTCATTGTTGGCTCATTTACTTTTCCTACTAGAGGAAGGTGATGACACAACCACCCTTGGATCCCAGATCCAACAGCTGTCATGCAACACATCAAACCAAAATCCGAAAATAGAATCAATCAATTAGAAATAATCGTAACATTCAATGTGAATCCTTCCACTTTAGGGAATATTCAAAAATTCATAACTCCAACACTATGCCTCCTTTTAATCTCAATTTTCAGGGAAATTTAATAATAACTTAATTTTTCATCATGCCGAATTTGGGCTCATTATTCAAAAGGAAACGTACCTTTTCTTTAGGTGCAAGATATTACTCAAATATGTATATTTCTCACCTATTTTCTCTTTCTTATTTTCTTATTTCCCATATTTCTATTCCTTGTAATACAAGAAAGCAAGTGGGGTTCGAATTATTACTCATCATGACCAAACCCTCACTTCTCTCTTCATTTCTTGCATTACCTCATTTATTTCAATTATTCTACTTATTATTATTTTTTTAAATATCTCTTTTTGAGGATTTCTCTTTATATTTCTTTTTATTTTCCTCATTGGCATTCCTTTTAACATTATGAATCCTTTGGATACGAAATTCCACCAAGGATAACTCAATTATACCTCTTTTCACTTATTTTCCACATTTTATCATGGTTTTCAATTTCTTTCTTAATAAAGAAATATTTAATTGATCTTTTCTTTTCTTATTGCATTCTCTTTGCAACTTTGGACTCCTTAGAACCCAAGGAACCCAAAAGGCATGAAATCAAACTTTGGATTATATTCTTTTGCCTTCTAGAGATTTCTACATCTTTATTTTCTCCAATTCTCAACTATTCATTTACTAACTGAATTTCCTTGTTATTGGGCCCAATAACCAATAAAGCCCACAATACAAACATCAAAGCTATTGTAAGCAAAATTCATTTATTTAAAACAAATTATATCATTATTTGTTCAAATATCTTTAATATGAGAAATTACATTTCTCACCAAATGAACCCAAAAATTAGGGTTGTAACATCCTTCCCCTCTTATAGGAATTTTGTCCTCAAAATTTCATCAAGAAAACAAACAATTCTAGATAAGATTTTTCCATGTCCATCATTGGCCCCTATGTGGCTTTACTTTATCCATGGCGCTTCCAAAGAACCTTTATCATCACATATTCCTTTCTTTGAGTTCTTTTACCTTGGCATCTATAAACCTCATAGGTGACTCAGGTCATTTCAGCCTCCCTTGGGGCTCACTAGGTTCATTGCTCCGCACATGGCCTGGGTACCTCACATAGCGCTCTAAACTGGACACATGGAACTCATCACACATTACTTTATCTTGAGGGGTAAGGGAAAACTTAACCTTCTCCAAGAACCCATGCATCGGGGACTCAACTTTCTTAGCTATAACTTAGAGGGGTCAGATTTTCATGTCACATATTCCCCCACAGTGAACTGCATGTCAGTCTACTTTGCATCAGCATACAACTCATGTTGTCTCTGGCTCCTTTAAACCATTGCATGATCAAAGTGACTTCATCTGCACACATTATGGTCCTTTCTTGACCTTCGTGAGGTCCCTTCACCAACATCATCTTAATAAAGTGGTGACTGACACAACCTCCCTTGCAGAGCTTCTTTACATCTCGATACTGGCTATGGTGGTTATCATCACATCTTATAAAGGAAAAAAATTATCTCTATGTATCACCCTAAATGAGCACACATGCTCTCATCAGACCCTCTAGTCTGGATCGTACTAACCATTAGTTAGGGGTGATAAACTGTACTAACATTGAGTTCTTCATGTAACTACTTCCACCTTATGGAAGTGAACCTTTAGGTCATACTCAAGAACTTTTGAACTTGCATCATGGTGTAGTTGAACCATCTCTCTCATATGTAGTTGAACTGGATTTGTCCCTTGACAGTACTCTTTCTTTCTTATGTCATCTAGGTAAGGCGATCTACCATAACCCATATTGCATCTTGACCTTCCTTGGTCTAGGGGAGACTTACCACAACATCTAGAGTGATGAACTCCCCTTCCCTCTCAGGGACTCTTTTATCCTCCATATCGATACATTGGGTTACTGGTGTTTGTCCTTCACCACCTAGCTTGTAGGGCAACTCACCCCATGCAACTTCATCTTATGCATCCAAAGTACTATTGTCACTTATTATCTTCGTTGTATATGGTAATCTTAAATCATGATCTCTTGTAGGTCATGATCCCCCAAGATTGATTACTTCGAAACCCTAAACCACTCTCATCAGGGTTTCATCACTTTCTTTTTAGGTTTACAACCTTCCTTACATTACATCAAGGCCTAAGATGGCTAACCAAACAACCATTAACTTGATCAACCAGTATTGTTACATCTGAGTGTTAGCCAAACTTATCTTTTTTTTCAACTTAGGGTTAACCTAACAACCTCTTCTAGCCTCTAGCTAAACTAGGCAAGTGCATCTCATCCAGAGCATCCATTACCACTTCTCATCCTTAGGAGTTAGGTGAATTTGAATACATACACCTCCATGTATTCCAATTATGATCTCATCTCAACTCTAAGTCTATTTTCATCAAGAAAACTCTGAGCTTATTCTCTTGGTTGTTCAAACTCAACCTTCATAGCTCATGATAACAACATCCTCATAAGATGACTACATTATTCCTCTTAGTGTTTGTAAACCATCCATGTATCGTTCACTCCACCAGGGTATGTTATCCTCTCTATCCTCATACCTCATGGCAATGTTCCAACTCACATCACCTTTTATCCTTGGTGTATGGCATGCGTATTGTCCTATCTCTCACTCCCATAACAAGAGGAAATAAGCATTTGGCTGTAGTCCAAATACAAAGTTCGTCCTGTTCCAAGAGTAGAGATGGTACATCCCACCTTTCCAGTACACCTTTAAATCTACGTTGAAACGTGCCACACATGTCTCTACATCACAATCATCTCGATATCAAAGTTACTTCTAGGGAAAACTGGTCTCAAACTTACTTGGGTCCACACACATTCCTTGGTCATCTCCTCTAGGTCTATAGGGTTCCGACACTTTTGGGGTCATCCCTCTTCCCTCATGCATCCAAAGAGTGTCCTACTCATCTACCCTTTGGGTCCCATGAGTTCATGAAGGTGATCAATCTCCTAACCCATGGCCCTCAGACAATGATAGTTGTTACCTCCCAACCCTATGGTCATGTGCAACTAGGGAATTAGGCAACTCCTACTTCCATCGGTCTTATCCCTACCTGACCCTAGGATAGACTTAGAATTCTAACATAGTACATGTTCAACATAGAACCTTACTCAAGCCTTCATCATCTCTCTCTGCATTCATGGGCTGACTTTCATTCTTTCATAGAGGTCATGGTGACATGCCTACCTTGGTCAGGCCCCCATGCTGGTTACCTCCATGGTTAACACATCCATATGCACTTAGAGATGATTATCTATGGGTCTACAGGTTCATTCTCATACCATGTACTTTTCACTTAGCTTCTCAAGATCCCTCTTTAGGTTTCATCAAAACCCACAAAACAGATATACATCCTACCAAAGGGTCCTTCTCCCAGGATGGGATGAAACTACACCTTGATAACAAATGTCACAAACGTCCTTAGGTCAAGCATGCATAAACTTAGCAAACTACTAAGGCACAAGCGGACCACCTAATAAACCATGTTAGGTCATACTTGTTCTCTTTCCTCAACACTGGATCACGATCATACCTTCCCATGTCATCCACTTAGCTTAGAGGGGTTCATCAAACATATCTTTAAACGTAAGGGGTTTCCCTCTCATCTAACCATGAGGAGTGCCATGCTCAAATCTCATCATGAGCATCAGGTGCACCACTTCCCCTATTAGCCCTAGGTTTACTTTTGGGTGTCAAAGTGCATGCTCAACCTCTTAACCATGAATTTAGCATGTATAAGGCATGATATGCACTTTCTGTCATCCTTCTACTCGAGAAACACTTTAGATTTGAGTCCTCCTCAAGGACAATCAATAAAGTACAAGGCCTCACAACCTGTTACTAAACCTCTCTAGGTCTAAGGAACTCTTCTTCTCATCTATACCATAGGTACAGAGGTACCAGCAAACTCATCCTCTCCATGAAGATGGATCAATATCACAAGCATACCCCTACGTGCGTGAAGCCTATGTTCAAACTTATGTTTGCTCCAGGTTATCCCTAGCCCTTTATGCTTATCTCATCAGCTATCCAACATACTCCCTTGGCCAGGGTTTTAGCACGACTGATGTACTATGGGTGCCTACTATGCCATGCTCATATAAGCTCATGGGGTTTCTACAGGTTCTTCTATAACCTCATCAAGGAGGGTGCTATCCTTCACTCTAGCATGCACGACCCTTCCCAGGCTTGGGTCGCCAAAGGTACTCGATCATCCAACTTCTCATGGCTCATATGGCATCCAAGGCATGTCTATCCAAACACCTGGTCTACCATGACATCTAACTCATCATGTCACCTCTCTCTCTAACCTTCACTTAGGGTTAGGGTTAACATCATCCTTAGAGGATGTTCCAGGTCTCCACTTATAATGGAGATCTCTACCTCCAAGACTAACTCTCTTTACTTATCCTCCTGACAAGAAGGTCTAGCCTCAGGTCTCTCCTGAGGGCATGACAACTTATGTCATACGTCCTAAGCATGTATCTATTCTTTTATGCTTAATCTATTAAGCTTATATCCATGACATCTTATTTACATTCTTTTTATTAATTTGGTGGATGATTCCTTTAACCTTATCAACCTTACCCATACCTCAAGAGGGTGAGGAAAAGAGAGAAAACCCTAACCCTTATAGTCCTTAACAACATTTGAGTTGAGAAGAGATGAACAAGATGAGAAATTCCTAAATGTATCTTATTTCGAGTCATATCCTAAGACATCATCCAGGCAGTCACACTATCCGGGAGTCCTCGTATTCCGACTAGCGGTGCAGAGGAAAATCTTGGGTTCTAGACACCTCTATCTTTCGGAAATTCCTCTAATAACTCCCTTGGGTTCTACAAAGTTTGTAAAATTTAATAATTATTAAATATTAAATGAGGAGCCTATGCTCTGATACCAAATGTAACGAACCCACCTCCCGATAACCCCCAATTAAGGGAGACCAAAAGGTCAGAGTCATTATCCCAATTAACAAGATCAATGTCTAGACAAATAATCAATAATAATTATCAAATTCAACCAAACTAAACTGAAAGGCTGTAATAAAATTAAACTTTTCATACCTTTTCAAAAGCTTGGATGTCTACTTCTATCCACATGGAGTCTATTCTATCTAATCCTCCTTCGAACTTTAATTCATACTTAATTCCACATATGCCACCTTACTGTTTGTTCTTTTCACTTGTACCTAAAATGCCGACAAGAAAAATATCGGTCAGCATAAAGCTAGTATGTGGGGGAAACAAATAATGTGCAACTATGTTAACAATGTAATCATGCAATTAATCATTTAACAACCAAGATTACATTTTAATCCATACTACTCAATCCTTACCTATCCCCTAACTCTGTGCTATCCGTACAGTGGACTTGTATGCTACCTCTCTTTTAGGTAGATTCTTACCCCCATGGTCCTACCTTACAGGTAGCGAATACTTAGGGTAATAGAGTCGCATGGCACTACCCAAAGGTAGCCCAATATCTAACTCAATGTGACTTGATGGACCTACCCCATTGGTAGCCATGTACTAAGTCATCCAATGACCTGATGGACCTACCCCATAGGCAGCCATGTACTAGGTCAACTATTAAGCCATAGAGGGGACCAGGATCTGAGCTAGTAGGCACATATCTTATGTGATAGTCATATCCACATTATAGTTTGCATGAATTAAATTCATCCAACAATTAATTCATGACGTCGATGAAAACTTCAGAAAACCTTGGAAAACTAACTTGAGATATTCATAAGCATAACCACATACCTGATTTGAAGCCTCAAACATAAACAAGATATCAAAATCCAACTAGATGTCCAATCAAGAAAGCTAACTAACCAATCAAGCAATCATTGATCCTGAAAACATGTATAACACCCAGTTGTTACCATCTCATCCCAAACAACTCTTTATTGAATTGGGACACCTTTCTAGGGTTTCTAAGTCTCATTAGGATGCATTAGGGTTCCTTAGATCAATTTCTCAAACTTTATCCTTTTTAGGTCAACCAACCCTATAATAGCTTTTCTACTCATAAAAACCCTAGTTGCTCAAACTATCCTTATTAAGGATGTTTTATGCTCAAATCAACATAGGATCATCATACCTCTGTTTATTCATGGATCTAAACAATTAAAACCATTAAAAGCCATAATGATCAAAATTATGGTTTCTAGGCCCATTAAGGCTTATTCATGTACATGGAACCCTAACTTAAGACAATTATGCAATAAGATCATCTTTTTAGATAAAATTCTCTCTTTTATGAACAACAAGTTAATATTGTCTTAAAGTATCCGAAGAACATCATGAAATCTCATTATCATCAATTCTTAGGGTTTTTCATCAATTAAACCATTGAAGGTGATAACTTTATACACTTTTAGAATTTCAAGCGAAAATAATATTTAATTATATTTTTATTAGAATAATCGCATTCTCTTGATCAATTTTCATATATGACATTATTTCATCCAAGCTACCGGGCATTAGTTATGGATTTTGCAAGATAAAATACCTTCGACCAATAGAAGATCGCCACGTCAGCTAATCGGGCCCCTTTTCTTTCTTTTCTTTCTATTCCTTCTCCTGGCTCGTGGATCCCGCCTTGGATCCAGTTGCCCAGTTACCCGAACCCGCTCCCCCCCCTTGTCTTCTTTGCGAGGCTCCCGATGCGGAGACTCTGTTTCCACGGCAGAATAGAGCATCTCCGGTCCCGCTCGTATAGACCCCTCAGGGGGGGATGCCGCCCAGGAGAGGCACCCACCGCTCCGCTGGGTCAGTCTGAGATTATCGTTATCATCGGGTTTCACAGAGAGGCAAGATAATGGGAGAAAGATCCTGGCATGGTTGCCGGCAGACATAGAGGATTGGTGGTAAAATCGCTTGACAGAAGGTAGTTTCTCGCACCCTGAACTTTGCAAGAAGGGATCTTAGATGTTTATGAGGGGGTTGCGTACCCTTTTATATGAGATAGAAGGTGAGGAAGGTATGACAATGTTCCTCCTTGGAATCCAGGTTTCGCCCCCAAATCGGGCGTTTTTCATTTTTGGCAAGTCATCATCCGTGTAATGGCTTGTTGGGTTCACCTTTCTCTCCTTGTATTACAGGACTAAGATGGAGAGCATAAGACAGAGGGGAGAGGGTGAACGGGACAAGGGAGACTGTCGTTCATTGTTGGCTCATTTCCTTTTCCTACTAGAGGAAGGTGATGACACAACCACCCTTGGATCCCAGATCCAACGGCTGTCATGCAACGTATCAAACCAAAATCCGAAAATAGAATTAATCAGTTTAGAAATAATCGTAACATTCAATGTGAATCCTTACACTTTAGGGAATATTCGAAAATTTATAACTCCCAAACCATGCCTCCTTTTAATCTCAAATTTTAAGGGAAAGTTAATAATAACATAATTTTTCATCATGACAAATTTGGGCTCATTAGCTAAAAGAAAACGTGCCTTTTCTTTAGGTGCAAGATCTTACTCAAATATGCATATTTTTCACCTATTTTCTCTTTCTTATTTTCTTATTTCCCATATTTCTATTCCTTGTAATTCAAGAAAGCAAGTGGGGTTCGAATTATTACTCATCATGACCAAACCCTCACTTCTCTCTTCATTTCTTGCATTACCTCCTTTATTTCAAAGATTCTAGTTATTATTATTTTTTTAAATATCTCTTTTTGAGGATTTCTCTTTATCTTTCTTTTTATTTTCCTCATTGGCATTCCTTTTAACATTAGGAATCCTTTGGATACGAAATTCCACCAAGGATAACTCAATTATACCTCTTTTTACTTATTTTCCACATTTTATCATTGTTTTCAATTTCTTTCTTAATAAAGAAATATTTAATTGATCTTTTCTTTTCTTATTGCATTATCTTTGCAACTTTGGACTCCTTGGAACCCAAGGAACCCAAGAGGCACGAAATACAACTTTGGATTATATTCTTTTTCCTTCTAGAGGTTTCTACATCTTTGTTTTCTCCAATTCTCAATTATTCATTTACTAATTGAATTTCCTTGTTATTGGGCCCAATAGCCAATAAAGCGAACAAAACAATCATCAAAGCTATTTTAAACTAAATTCATTTATTTAAAACAAATTATATCATTATTTGTTCAAATATCTTTAATATGAGAAATTACACTTCTCACCAAATGAACCCAAAAATTGGGGTTGTAACACCTACAGTCACACTCCTTCCAAGGTATGGCCCACAGCCAATCCTGTGAAATACATAAGCAACATATCACTAAATTATGGCCCACAGCTGCACTCCTGCCAGGGTATGGCCAACAGCCAATCATGGGAATGCATATACTCAACAATATATGACTCCAGGATTCTTCTAAGGGAAAACATGTTTCACCATCCAATAAACATTAACATTGAGATGGATCTATGGCTCATGGAAAAACTACATGTTCAGATTCCAATTGATTAATGAAGTCTGTTTAAATGTCTTTTAACATCAATCAAGTTACAACATATAAATTCATAACAAACTCTACAAAGATAAGGGCATAGTATACTTTAGAAAATATATATGTATAGGGTCTAAACTTGTCCCACTACCACCACATGATGCTTGTATTGTTTCCATTCACATCATCATCAACAAGGCCACATATCAGGGGATTCCAATCCCCCAACTCATCATTGGGAAAAGCCATCTCATGTTATGCAACAAGCCATTGCCAGGTCATACAATCCATTCACATCAGCCATGCATCACAAGTGCCTCATCATGCCTTACAAGGGCATATTCCACCTGTGTCATATCATAATCACCACATTATGTACTAGCTATGATTATCAAGCCCATAACAACTTCAGTTAGAAGTTTATAAATAAGAGAGATAACCACATAACATCATAACTATTCCATGAGAGAGAGAAACAAGAAAGTCTCATTGCATGCTATTAGGGTTAGGGTTTCCTCTTAACTGGTTGGAGCTTACAAGACTAGGTTCAACCATCAACCCTAGAACCATCACCCTCCATCATTGTGGAGTGTATAAGGATTAGGAAACATCATTAGATTTGATTAGATATCATTCTCAACAACATCATATATGACTTAGGTATCATTCATATATGATTATCATTAAGTGTTCACATGCGTTTCTTATCCATCTATCATCACCCTATGTTGACCACACAACCTCATAGGTCGCAACCAACCATCATGGTCCATGTCATGACCACAACACTCATGTTTCTTGACCATCCACCAACATGTCTCTACCTCCAACCTCTAGGTAATGTCACGCTCGTGACACTTAGGGTTAGGGTTCCATAAGGAATCTCGACCAAAGGTGTCTCGACTAAACTTGTCTTGACCTCAAGAGTGTCTCGGCCAAAAGCTATCAAGGTCATGACCACCAAGGGGAAAGTGTCGCTACCACCAAGATGCACCATCTAGATATCAAGATAGAAATGGATCCAAAGGAAGAACTATCGTCACCATGAAGGAAAACTCAAGCAACTGGTCACCAATTCCTAAAGCATAGGTCAAGAAATCACAAAAGAAGAACATCTTCCTAAGGAAGGGAAAACCATTGTCAAAGTATCCAAAACCAAACCTAATCATCTATCTAACTTCTAGGTACATGAACACCATGCATGGAAGCAAGATCAAGGGCAACACATACAGAAGAACCTCCACAACTCATCATCTACTCAATTAGGTACACATAGATTAGGGTTTCAAATTTCTTCCAAGCCAAGCAAGGTATCTCCACCAAAAAAGATTTAGTGATTACCAATAAGTATAAGCATGATGAGGAAACAATCTAGAGAAAGAAGATATCAATAAAAATGCATAAAGAAGTGCAATAATAGAGTAGGTTTAGTGTTATATATCCTACCTTAAGATGATCACCACTAAGAGCTCCAAACTCCAAGATTAAGAGCTCCAAGCACATGATCCAAATGTTGAAGAAGCTTCACCAAAAGCTCCACACTCAGCCACAAGAACAACTCAAGAAGGAGAAGACACCAAGGTCAAATCTATCCCAAATAAAGGAGCAAAGAAGTTCTTGGCTGAACCAAAAGAGAAAGGGGTGAAAGAGAGGAGAAATCATCTTCACACTTGGGTCTACCTTGTCAAGACATGGTCTATGACCCTTGTGATGAGGAGTTTCTCTCCCAAAACGACCACTATGGAAGAATCATGGTCTAGGGCTGATAAAAGAGAGGAATATAAAGGTAGGAAATCAAAAGAAACATCAACTTAGGAGACAAACACTTACTAAGGATGGAAGATGAGCTCAGATCACCACTACCACCACATGAAAGATGAGATTGATCCCCCAAGCTCCAAGGACGAACCTCCTTGCTCCAACAAGATCCAAGAACAAGCGAAGAAGGAGGAATAAGATATATGGCTGAAAAGGGTTGTAATCAAGAAGAGATGAGGGGTTATATAGATGGAAGATGTAAGAGAGAGAGAGCAAAGGGTGAGGTGTCAACATACTAAGGGACCCAAGGGACACTTGTCCTCACAGAAGACCAACATGCACCCACATGCAACAACTTAAACATGACATGAAAGACATGGTGATACACTCTAGGTAGTGTCTCAATCACCATGGACTCCCACATGGTCACGGTTGCGACCCTCCTAGGTTGCACCATCCACAGTTGTGACACCACTTATCACCATCTCCTCTAGGTCGAGACAAAGCATCTCCACAAACCCTAGGTTGAGACAACCCAAGCTAGGTCATTCATCTCGACCCAAGACCACCCTAAACTTCCTAGGTCACAACCTAAACACCTGGAGGAAGTGTCTCGACCGTGACACCTTCCAAAGCCTACCTTGGTCACGACCCAAGGTTGAGACAAAACAACCAACACACATGGGTCAAGACGCTCAACACTCATACCAACCCTAATCATCACCTATGGTGATACTCCTCAACCAAAGCTAAACAAGGCGCCCTCATCTTTCTCTTTCCTCTATATGATGTTAGAAAAGGGAGGGAACACTATAGAGGTGGAAAATTGTACATCAACCCCCTTACACTGGGTAAATTGCAATTTGCACCAAAACTAGCACAAAAAGCACAAACTTCATCCAAATAAGCTCAAACTTGAAACTTAATCTCTCCACAAGATTATGTCTCAAAACATTAGAGCAAGGTTATAAGAACATGATTAAGATGAAGCAAACAAGGTTAACCCAAAACTCAGGTTAGGGTCCTTATATGCTATAAACCCCTAATGAGGATCTTGCCCCCAAAATCCTAAGGGAAAAGATAGGGGTACTTCCTTCTCATATCTTCCTTGAGATCTCACATGGATTCCTCAACACTACGGTGCTTCCAAAAAACCTTCACAAGAATCCTTCTTCTTTAGCTTCTTCACTATTCTGTCAAGGATCAACATTGGTCCTTCAACATAAGACATGACCTCATCAAGCTCTACCTCAACTGGCTGCAACTCTAAATCTGTATCAGGATGACACTTCCTCAACATACTCACATGAAATATTGGATGCAACCTGTACAACTCAGGGGGCAACTTCAATCTATAGGCCACCTTCCCAACATGTTCCACCATAGGGTAAGGTCCCATAAACCTGGGAGACAACTTACCTTTCTTCCCAACCTTAGAACACCTTTCCAAAGGGAGATCTTGAGGTACACTCTATCTCCTACTTGGAACTCCAAAGGTATGAATGGTCCTTTCGGATTGACCATCTATTTGTTGGTGGAAGGAAGTGCTAAACCTCAACTACATACCCAAATCTATGTGTAGTCGCTCCTAGAAGCAACTCGTGAACTGGGGACCTCGGTCAGACATAATGGTAGCTAGAACACCATGAAAATGCACTATTTCATCAACATAGATCTGGGCAAGCTTCTCAATTGTATATGTCATCTTCACATGAAGGAAATGCACTGATTTGGTCAACCTCTCAATGGTCACCCAAATGGAATCATGACCCTTTACTATCCTAGGCAAACAAACCAAAAATTCCATAGTCACATGATCCTATTTCCACTATGGTATAAGTAACGGTTGTAACATCATTGCATGCTTATGATGTTCGGCTTTAACTTGATGACACACAACACATCTTGCAACGAACTTAGCCACATCCTTCTTCAAGAAAGGCCACCAATACATGTCCTTCAGGTTATGACACATCTTGGTGCTACTTGGGTGCATAGCATACATGGATGAGTGAACCTCTTCCAACACCATCCTCCTTATATCATCAGCATCAGGAACCACTACTTTGCCATGGTAACAAACTATCACATGATCTGACTCTTAGAAGCCATCATGCTTCTCGCTACCAAACTCTAATCTAATATGATGTATCACAGTATCAAACTATTTTGCTTATCTGATATGTTGTCTCACTGTGTGATTCACCTACAACTGTGCCAACAAACCCGCTAGCAAGGAAACTTCCATCTTAACATCCCTCTGATGCAAGGAGACCAACATATCTCACTTGTGGCACACCAAGGTACTCAATTGGGCTCTATCCATAGGTGAAGATAAAGACTTCATGCTCAATGCATCTTCCATAACATTAGCCTTTGCTTGATGGTAATCAATCGTGCAATCATAGTCCTTGATTAACTCCATCCAGTGCCACTATCTCATTTTTGACTCCTATTGTGAGAAGATGTACTTTAGGTTCTTGTGATCTGTGAAGATATGACATTTCTCTCCATAAAGGTAGTGCCTCCTGATCTTCAGAGCATGGACCACATCAGCTAACTATAGGTCATGGTTCGGGTAGTTCTCCTCATGTTTCTTAAGTTGCCAGGAAGTAAAAGAAACCACTTGCTTGTCCTATATCAGCACACAACCCAAGTCATTCCAGGATGCATCTCACAAGACTATGTATCCTTTCCTCTACTCAGGAAAGACAAAAAATGGTACACTTGTCAACTTCTCCTTCAACGTCTGAAAAGCACACTGACATCTATCATCCCAAATGAATGACATGCCCTTCCTTATAAACTTTGTTAGGGGCAAAGTGATATCACTAAAGTTCTTGTTGAATCTTCTGTAATAGCCTACCAAACCCAAAAAATAGTGCACTTCTATCATCGTCCTTGGTTGCCTCCACTCTGTCACAGACTCAACCTTCTTGGGGTCTACATGAACCCCTCAGCAGATATGACATGCCCCAGAAAAGCTACCTCCTTCAACCAGAACTAACACTTGCTAAACTTGGCATAAAGATAATGATGACTAAGCATGGTCAACACCTGATGAAGATGTTGCTCATGCTACTAGCTATCACGACTATATATCAGGATGTCATCTATGAATACCACCACAAAGTAATCAAGAAATGGTCAGAACACTTTGTTCATCAAGTCCATGAACGTTTTTGGTGCATTAGTCAGCCTGAATGGCATAACCACAAACTCTAGTGACCATATCTTATTCTAAAAGATGACTTAGGTATGTAATCCTCCTTGATTCTCAGCTGGTGATATCCTGACCTCAGGTCTATCTTTGAGAACACTATTGTGTCATGCAACTGGTCAAACAGACCGTCTATCCTTGGCAAGGGATAATTGTTCTTTATCTTCACCTTGTTAAACTATCTATAATCTATACAAAGCCTCATGGACCCATTCTTCTTCTTCACAAACAACACTAGAGCACCCCACGACAACATACTTGGCCTCATAAAACCCTTGTCAAGCAGTTTTTGCAACTGTCTCTTCAACTCTGCCATCTCTGTTGGTTCCATCCTATATAGTGTCTAAGACATTGGCTATGTGCCTGGTACTAGATTGATCTCAAAGTCAATCTCTCAGGGTGGGGGAACACTGGGGAACTCCTCAGGAAACACGTCCTCAAACTCCCTGATAACTAGAACCTCCTAAATACTAAGACCGTAGTATCCAGTACATGTGCCAAGAACGCCTCACAACCTTGTCTCATGAGCTTCCTTTCTACCATCATCGACATCAGACACGTCAAAAAAATCTTCCTATCCCCTTATAAGATCCACATCTCATCACCATCTACACACGTCATGTTACAACCCCAATTCTTGGGTTCATATGGTTGGAAATGCAATTTCCCCAATAAAAGTATAATTATGGGAATTATATGATTTATTTGTATTGAATGGATTTCCTTTGTAATATCTCCTTTCTAAATGTGATTTTTTGGATCATAATTGTTGATAAGTCTAGTATGATTAAAAGGAAAAAAAAAGAAAAAAAAATCAAAATAATGCACTATTTAGAAGAAATTTGAGATAATGATGAAAATATGAGAAATATGTGGAAAGATGTGTGATTGACTTATCATGGATGAGATTTCAAGTCCACATGGTTTCTTATGGTTAAAGGAATCCAAATAAAGATCATAAAAGAGTAAGAGAGAGAAAATATGAATAAAATATGCCTTAATAAGTGTTAACTTGTATATGATGAAAAGTCTCTCATAATTTTGAGTTTGATTCCCAAACTTTGCACACATGAATCTTAAGTACTTATGGACTTTCCCATAAAATTTGGGATTAAAAAGATAAACGATTTGGGAGATATTAAATTCTGTAAGTTTCCTAAAGTGTAAAGGATAACATTAAATGTCACAATTCAATTGTGACTTATGTTCTTATATAGGGCCTGACAGCCATTGGATTGTTGATCCAATGAAGGTTGCTCTTCATTTAGTTGATAAGAACTGGGAATAGGAGAAGTCCTGTTCGATTTGGATTCTCAAGCAGTGTGATGGATGCGTGGATTGGGAAATAGTCCCAATAGCTTCGGGATCGAATTCTGCACCTATTTGACCTAAGTTTTTGGTAGTTTGGGAAGACCTAGGAGTTTTAACCAAATACTAATGGAAACATGTCAATTCTTGGGGGACTCCACCTATAAAAGTCTTTGATCCCCAATGAGGGCACAATCACCTCCTAGTCGCGCTGCTAGCCTCCATGATTGCTGACCAGTGAGTAATTTCCCATATTTCCTTGTTCTTTCACCCCGACATCGACCTTCCTACCTGCTGGAGATGGTCCTCTCTCCCACCTCTATATTCTTCCAAGTGACCCATGCCATTGCCGTCCTGGTGTATAGACCCTCCGTGGTTGTTTGGAGGTGGTTGGTAGAAGGTCTGAGGGATCGGGCTGGTGGCGAGGGCTCGCCGGAGCAGTGCTCTATGGTGCTGCCCTATTTCTGCACAGAAATAGGGGCCTCGCCTCACGAGACCAGCACGCAGTTGTGAGGGCACAGAAGTGGGTCAGCCGGGTAGCAAGGGAGCCAGATTCAGGGAGAAGATTCATGAGCCAGGAGGATAATTTGCAAAGAAAAGAAAAGGGCACGTGGCGTGTTTCCATTGGCCAAGATAAGATTATTTTGTGTAAATCTTAAGTAATAATTTGTTACTCAGATGTAGACAAATTATATATGAAAATTGATCAGGAGAACGTGAAGAATTTAATAAAATAGTCTTAGAGCCTGAATCTGATCGTAGTTCAAAAAGTATCTAAAGTTGCTAATCTTGATGCTTTATAATGTGGAAAAACCCTAATTTTATGATTGATGAAATTGAGATGATTAATATGGATAATCTATGAGTGCATTAACCCTTTGTTAATAAAAAGATGTTTTAAATGTCTAAGTAGGTAATCCATGGGCTAAATAGCTTAATTTAGAGCTTTGATATGCTAATTGGCATTGATGGGCTTAGAGACCCTAATCTAGGTGTTATTGGTTTCTAATGAGATGTATTTCGAGAGTCTTTGTATAAAAGTGATAATAGGTTAATCCTATACCTAATAGATATTAAAAAGGTTTTAGTGTGATTAGGGTTTTTCACCTAGATCTGTTGTTTAGTGTATTGTGGACATAAAAGAGAAATTGTAACTAGATCTAAACGAACACTAGTGAAACCCTAATTTGGATTAGAAACCCGAGAAAGTATTGTCAAGTCAATAAAGTAGTTTCTTGATGAAGTGTGTAGTAAATGGGTTGTATATACTTTTTAGGATTTTGTGCTTTTTTGGGGTTGACTTGCTTACTTGGATTGGATTGCTTGATTGATTGGATTGTGCTTATATCTTGAGAAATCTCCTAATCAGGTATGTGGTTAAATTATGAATACATGCATGTTTCACGAAGTTTCTGGAGGATTTATTGATTACAATGCAAGTAAACTACTTGGCTGTTTCATTACTGCAATCCATAAAGTGAATAAGATTATCACAAATTATTTATGTGTCTGACTCGCTCGAACCTACATACCCCTCTGGATGTAAGATAAGAGACAAAGCCCTGGAGGGAAGGTCAAGATGGTCAAGTGTAGGAGGAAAGAAAACAGGGCACCCATAGAGGTGACCCTAGGTACCAAGCTCAGGATGGAGAAGGTAGCCTAAAAGTCACTTGCAAGGACTTAACCCTAGAGAGGGTATCCCAGAGGTGGTAAAAGTGGTTGATGAGTCATACTGAAAATATAATCTTGCATTGTTAACAACTATTTGATGTGACTATGTTATTAGAAT
Organism: Alisma plantago-aquatica; assembly: GCA_963693085.1. Classification (NCBI taxonomy): domain Eukaryota; kingdom Viridiplantae; phylum Streptophyta; class Magnoliopsida; order Alismatales; family Alismataceae; genus Alisma; species Alisma plantago-aquatica. Next base: position 581,817,419 of record OY856409.1, on the reverse strand, counting down.
GTAATTGCAATGTTTTGGTTGTACCCACATACCGACATATTCATTTATGCTGACTGACGTTTTGTTTGTTGGCATTTTAGGAATATCAAAAATGGACAAATAGTAAACAGGAACTTGTGAAGACTAAAGTTAATTCTTAAAGGAGGATCTAGATAGTTAGAATTCTACTGAGGGTATAATTTAAATTTCCTACTTTTGAAAGGTATGTGTAAATTAATTTTTATTCCAGTTTTAAGCTTAGTCTTTTGTAAAAATTATTAATTATTTTTTATTATTTGTAAAACCATTGATCCTATTTTTGGGATAACGCCTCTGACTTCTTGGTCTTCCTTAATTGGGGCGGGGTCATTACAATTAGTATCAGAGCAGTGGTTTTCCATTTAATCTCTAATAATTATTAAATTTTACAAACTCTTTAGAACCCAGGGGAGTTATTAGAGGATTTTCCAATGTTGGAGGTGTCTAGAAAAGGATCACAATCTGGGGGATGGCAAGATTTTCCTCCACCCTGCTAGTCGGTCTATGAGGACTCCCAGATTCTATTGACTGCCTTGCCAAAATTAGAGGTTTTGACTCGATGTAAGATACCTCTAGGACTCTCTCATCTATCTTCTTCCCTTCTCAACCCTAATACATATAGGATTATAAGTTCTTAGGGTTTCTCTCTCTCCACATCCCTCCTGTGTTTGGGATAAGATTAATAAGGATTAAGGAATCCTCCACCAAATAATGAAAAACATGTAAACAAGATGTCATGGACATACATTTTAATAGTTTAAGCATAAACTAAAGTTTAATTACATGCTTAAGGTTGCATGGTGTGTGTTGTCATTCCCTCAAGAGAGATCTGAGGTTAGACCCTTTGTAGGAGGATGAGGAGAGAGTTAGCCTTAGAGACAGAGGCCTCCAGGAAGAGGTAGAGACCTGGCGCATCCTCTAAGGATGATGCTAACCCTAACCCTAAGTGAAAGTTAGAGGAAGAGATGATAGGATGAGTTGGATATCATGGTTGAAAATGTAGGTATGTATGTGGTTGACATGGATAGAGGCTTTGTGTACTTATGAGAAGCATGAGCTAGGTTTGATCTAGTGCTTTTGGTAACCCGACCTTGGGTGGTCGATCATGACTCTCGAGGGTGAGGAATAGCTCCCTCTTCATGGAGGATAGTGGTGACCATATCAAAACCCTTATGGGCATGTAAGAGCGGAGAAGAGACATGAACCTATGTAGAGGTGGATAGCAGCAATGTTGGAAGCAGGTTGAGATTTAGGGTAGAAGAGTATGTCAGATATCTTATGAGATGAGCATGCTGAGCTCTAGATGTTCTAGGTCAGACAAAGGTTGTGGATCATGTGTTTCACCCAGGTAGGTGTAGACCTGTATCCTTAAGAGTTTGACCCATCTTCTAAGGGATAACCTTAAGTTGTAGGACCAGTTATAGGGTTTCTCTAGAGAAAGAGGGAAAGACCCAATGAAGAAGGTTAGAGACCTTGAGACATGAGGGACCATGAGAAGTTGGGTATGATATGACCTAGAATGGATGGCCCTAAGTGGATAGAGGTGGTTTCCTCATGTATGATCCTTCGGGGGCTTGTTGTACCTTGGTTTCCATTAGAGGAACCAAACCCTAGAATGAGAAGAGGCTTCTTGAACTAGTGTACAAAGGTTATAGGTACCTACCTCTAGGTATAGGAAGGAGAGTTCTTCATACCCTAAAGAAGTATAGTAACAAGTTATGAGGTCTCACACCCAGTTGGTTGTCCTTGTGTAGGGCTCTAAGGTGTTGTTCACATGGAAGAATAGTAGTAAGTGCATGCCATACCTTGTACCTATTTGGGTCGTGGTTGGACACCTGAGCATGCCAGTAGACAGCTGATGCGTATGAAGTGAACCTGGGGTTCCTAGACCTATGAGGGGAAGTAGTAGTACCTGGTGCACCTAATCCCCACAAGGATGTTTGATTTCCTAAGGATTCGAGAATGGCACCCCCTCATGTTTAGAGGAAAAGGAAACCCCCTTGGACTAAGGTATATGTTTGATGAACCTCTCACACATGTTGGTGACATATGTATGAGTTTGGCCAATTTTGTGGAATAAGGAACAAGTATAACATACCAAAGGACGTATCGTGGTCGAGTAGGTTGTCTTCCTCCTAAGCTACATGCATAAGTAACATGGTATGGCTAAGTATGCACATGATGATGTAAACCTTAAAAGTAAGGATGTTTGTGACCTTTGTTACTATCAAGACATAGTTTTCTCCCATCCTGGGAAGGGACCCTTCTATGGGGTGAGTAACAACTTTGTTTAGGTTTGAGGTAACCTAAAGAGGTCTCTCATAGGAGCTTGATGAGCTAAGGGGAGAGCACATAATTATGAGCATGAATCTATAGACCCATGTGTGACCATCTCTAAGAGGCATGTTGCCATGGAGGTGACATGTTTGGGGCCTGACCGAGGTAGGTAGGTTGCCATGATCCCTATAAAAGGATGTAAGTTTGACCATGAGTGCCTAGAGATATGATGGGGTTTTGGGTAAGGATTCAAGTTTGAGATATACCAAGATGGAATCCTAAGTCAATACTCAGGTCAGGTGGGGATAAGACTGATGGGAGTAGGAGTTGTTTGTTTCGTAGATGCACAAGACCATAGCGTCGAGGGGTAACAACTATCTTTATCCACGAACCATGGTTTAGGAGATTGATCACCTTCATGAGTTCATGGGACACAAAGGGCAAATTGAGGTAGGCACTCCCTAGATGCATAAGGGAAAGGGATGAACCCAAAAGTACCGGCTCCCTACAGAGCTCAAGGAGATGACTAAGGATTGTGTGACGACCCAAGAGTGCTTGGGAATAGTTTTCCATGGATGTAAACCTAAAATTGATATATTCATGATGTGGATGTTGGGTTTTAGGGAGGCAGAGATGGTAGCAGAAATAAAAATTTTCTCCCCAAACCCAAAACCCAAAGAGATCTTGTCAACATCTATACGGTAGGAAGGATGGTTTCTCGAGGTTTACCTTGTCCCGAGGCTTGCTCGGTGACGTAACCTCACAGCGAGTGTGGTCTTTACCTCCGATCTTGAATGGTGTCTATGCAGATCCTGGTCGCACCCAGACTATCAGATTGAAGGTTGTCCTCCGAGCGGCAAAAATCTCTCGCCTCTATAGTAGTCCACATGGACCACCGGGAACCCCAGTCATCATGTCCTATAGGACACTAGAAGGAGTCATCCCCTTCTGTTGGCATACTAGTCACTGATGTGCTCTCCCACCACTAATTGTCATCTTGTAGATGTCTTTCCCATGTTGTGCCTCCCTAGTCGGGTAGCACCTGCTCGGTCTCTCTCGGTTCACAACCGGAGAGGACAACTTTGTAGAGCAATTGGTGTTGTCTAAGCTGTTCTATTTCAGAACCCCCAGTACCCCTCTATATATAGGAGGGGTCAGGGTCAAGGTTCTCAGCCCTGGGCAATGTGGGATTAAAGTGGGAGTAGAAGGGTCCATAATTTCCACGAATTGATACAATGTGGAAGGTGAACCAGTCGTTTCACAAACAAATCGATCATTTGGGGACTGAACTGATCAGTTTATCTCATGAACCGGTTATTTGGGGAGCTGAACCAATCGGTTCATTCACGAACCAGTCATTTCACTTCCCAGGGTAGATCTGAATTGACTTTCCTCTTTCCATTTCCAATTAATCCAAAAATCAATGCTTATCCCAATCGAATTGTACAAGTGAAACAAAAATATTTTCTCACCAACCTAACTTTCCCAAACTAGCTCATTTAGTCCAGTTGAACCAATGGGTTCAACACTTGAACCGGTTGTCTCACTTGACCCTGAGCCAATCAGTTCAATAGTTTGAACTAGTCGGTTAGCAGTCTAGGTTGTGCAGAAATCGGTCAATGCAGTTCTCAATCAATCTGACACCCAAATCAGTTAGTCCAACACTTGAACTTGGTGATTCCAAGTCAAGTCAATTGATTGAATGTTTAATTGAACTAATAAATACATTTAGTAAAAAATCTAAACATCATTCATGGATAAACTCCTCTTCTATGTTAAATCCTATGTGTGTGACCCTGCATGCTCATTTCAAATAGGCAGTGAAAGTCCATAACACTTATGACTTCACATGCAAAGAGCGGTGCCTAGTCGCACACCAGAGCTACCCAAGTGAAAAGGAAAGTTGGAGAACAACTTTCAATCATATAATCCGTGAATGGTGTTATAGTGAATGTATAATTCCTTTGTCACTGATATCCCGAATGAACTCAAGGCATGGAATAGTCATCCTTTCAATGTTCATTCACTTCCTTGATCTCAGAACAGACTGGATGAGATATGTATGACATCAATATCACATACTGATTCACACATGCATGTGCATGCCTTTCTCAATCCTACTCATTAAGTGTCCATGGACATCAAACTCCCTCAGGAGGGACAAATCCCATATCTATCACTCACCCCTCAAAAGCCCCATGTGTCAAAGTCACCCAATCATCACCTTTATAACAATCTATATTTCAGGACTGTGTTTGATGATTTCAAAGTTTACCCAATGACATGTGTTGAGTGTAGTGATTTCAGGTCAAAGAATCACACTCACCACCATCACTGTGAGAGCTGACTGTGACTACCGAGTCATGGTTCCATGTTTCACTCTCACAGTGGGTCTGTCTGATACACTTGTTCTCGAACAAGTACCTATGTGTTTGGTTTGATATCACTATATAATGACTACTAAGATTCTATCATCAACCAAAACACAATCTAGTCTTTTGTGTCATTTTTGTCTATCAACCTTCCACAATGACATCTGACTAGGGACATAACAAGAATGTACAAAATCTTAACATTCGTATGATCTCATCATTCAAGTCACATACTTGAAGGCTTACATCATTGAGTATTGTCATTCTCTAGACATCCAATTTGTTCTGTTATTATCTCACAACTGACTGAACCAGAATGAATTGGAAGCTTTCCTTTGATGTTTATCAAATCACTCTTAATGTATCCCACCAATCATCCCATGATTGGATCTCAGGGCATACATACCAACAGACTCCCACTTGCAGTATGAGCCAATCACCCTTGAATCATATTCTTAGTGATCTCCAAACATGTCCCACATGTTATCGTGCTCTAGTTCTAACGTAGTGAGTTATGGCAACACTTTGCCTAAGTCATTATTATTGCATGTCTCACATCTCTTCATTGTACGTCTTATGTATGAGATGGAGTAGCCGTAATATGTGATCCAATATTCCTTTACTAATGTTTAGCCTCATTTCATGACCAAGCACTCCTTACTTGTCATCAATGACTGGAATACCTATAAGTTCATCTCCATGAACTCCCAGATCCATATAGTATCCACGGTTGTTCTCCAACACACGGATACTCGACATTTCCTTTTAAAACGACTTTATTGGAACATTTAAAAATTTCAACACACATTCACTTTTATATATCCCATATATATTTTGCGATAAATTTTCTGTCCTTTTCAGAAGTTCACATCAGTGTAACTCTTTACAGTGAACCCTTCCTTATTTCCATAGAACTAGTACTTTTCAAGTACTTATCAAGTTCTCATGGTATTCTAGTAACCCTTACTGGAACTAGACAGACATCCACTCGTCATGTTCCACATATGAGTTATGAGGATGAGCATATCATATTGTCATATCGTACATACAAGATGATAAATGCATTTTATTCTTGCTACGTCCATACATGCAAGATAACAAGATGATTACATACATGATATATCCATATATAATCTTTATGTTCCCATTCTTCATAAGAATTGAGACACTTGGCTCTGGGATACTAACTCCATGTAACATGGACAAGTTTTCTCCCACTGCATCTATGTAAACTGAATCCTTCAGTACAAATTGCCAATGTATGCTCTCTCTTTTCTAGGTCAAGAGGTTTTTGAGAACTATCTCTATAGGTCTCTATTCCTATCACATAGGAAACATCTCTATCTTCCCTAAAGATAATTACCATAAAGGATTCCATTCTAGAACATCTCATTCCTCATCAACATGTGGAATGCAAATATGCTCCCACTGAATCACATATCCCTTCTTTATCTTTGTCATATTAGTCAAACCCTTTGACAATATTATCAAAGTAAAGATCCCAGTTCTGAGTTGGTTGTACTCAATCAATCATATTGATTAGTCCATTGTAACTTATAGACTTCATTTGCATTAATGGATTCATAAACCTTATAGGATGTGTCACGTACACATCCTTGTTTTATTCCTCACAGGAATGTGGTTTTAGTATTTGTATTCCAAATCTCTTAGTCATTAAGTGGCAATCAACAAGCATGATCCTTCTCAAAATGTCATCCATGGTCTTAACTCTTAAGACTCATTCACACTTATGGATTTCATCCCAATGGGTGTTTCCATCAAGGTTATACCTTATGGTTCATACGGAAGTCATTTAGGACCTTATGGTCATAAACCATAACACAAAATATGGTTCCTCAATATCATCTAGATTGTTGACTCATCATATGACCAACTCATCATATATATATTTGAGGTGTATCTGTTAAGGAATTTGAGAAATCACAACACTTTGTGATTCTTAATATCCTTTATTAGTGGAAGGTATTATCTATTTAAGAAGAATTTCGTTATTTGATAATCATCCTCTAACTCCTTAGAGTATGACTCCTTTTTAATTTAGACATCACTATGCCTTAATCATGAGTTCACTATGATACACTATCATAATCACTCATAAGGTTCTCAAACATTTGGTTTAAGTATCTCATTCATTGATTATATCAAGAATTATTACTTTTACCAAATTTGTATTTCATTCATGATCTTCTTGAACACTTCAAGATATTCATATTGGTATTTCTTTAAACACTATTTGAAGTATTAGCATTTGCTCCAATAGGTATGTAAATACGTCATATGTATTATAACTAATAGGATAATCATTCTCCCACTACCACTAGTGAAGATTGATTTATCACGTCCAAGATATTCATCTCTCTTAATGGTTCACAACCAAAAGAGTCTATCTTTATCCATCAGTATGGAACTAGAAATGAATTCCCATGATAATGTTAATTATTTGTTTGAGTTATCAATAACTTTTAGGTATCATTTTATCTGATGCATACTAAGTACCACAAGATAAACAAGGCATTGCCATACAAGACCACATATTTAAAATTGAAACATAAACTTTATTGATAGTCATCCTTGTCACAACAAGATGCAACAATAAAGTGTTTCTATTGGCAAACTAAAATAGAAGTTCTCAACTCTATTTTGTGCCTTTAGGTTGAAATAAACTAAAATGTACTCCTATCTATGGCAGCAACACTTGCTCCAATGATAAGTCCCTTTCTTAGTCCTTTCACAAAGGCCATCACTTCTTTTGTTAGATCATAAATATCATATATGTCATATCTATATCTTGGTACCACATACCTCAAATAAATAAGTGTTTATTTCTTGATACCTAAGGTGGAGATCTCCATCCCCTACTTCATCTTCTTTTGTTCTTCTAGATATAGAGGGAAATATCTCCTCCCTTGTTCACCCTTCCCATATTCCTTGAGGCTGAAGACGGCTTGGGTTGCTGGCTAGCATCAATGATTCAGGTTTGTCTTTCTTCATATATGACTCTATTGTCCTCAACATGTCCAACAACTCTGTCAATGGCTTGTCAAAGTTGTTCATGTTGTAGTTCATCATGAACTGTATGATTATCATAATGCTTGTAGTATCATATCTGTAGCCAACTCTTGGCTCAGAGAGAATCCCAGTTCTAGTCATGTTTTTCCACATACCCAATCACATTGAGTGTGGGAGAACCAACTGAATCTCCTTCTGTTATGACATACTAGGACAGTGCCTTGGAGACATCATATGTCTCATGTTTTCTCTACAACTCATAGTTTAGAGAATACAACATTCAAACACTACACATCAATGGCATCCTTATAATGCTTCCAGTAAGCATCCCTTTCAGCCTTTGGTGTGGTGGGAGCGAGTTCATCTAGTTCTAGTATAACTAGGACTTAGAGCTTTTGCTCTTCGATTGAGAACACTTCTCAACGTCCTAACCAGTCATGGAATTATTCCCATTTAGTTTGTCTACAAAGAAAGTGATTATTGTTTCTGGCCATTTGTACTACAAAAGGAAATATATGCAATTGAGTCCAAAAAAAACATATTTTGACGTATTTGATTGATTTGAAAAAGTTTTACGATATAATTAGGACTTTAATTAATTATCTCTCCCACTATTTTTGTTCAAGTTGATAGATGTCACCATCAATTCAGAAGATTGCATAGTACAACCTTCTAGTGGGTTAAGATCCCGAAATCCTCTTAGTCATGGACCAGCTAGGATAGTCACCCACAACTTAGATCATCCAGGTAGGAAACTCTTGCCAACTGCATCATATGCAACTCTTAAAAGATGTCATGCACAACTCTTTGCCATGATCACCTCCATGCCTCAAGGTGCTTGATCCTATCTAGGTCACTTTGTTAAGTCTGACCCAAAGCCAACATGACGAATATGCACCCTACTAGGGCAGACCCACATATACATCCTTCATGCTTCCACAAGATAGACGGTGCACCATGCTAGGGAGTGCCCACACTTGGTCAATCAAGCTTTTCACGTGTGTTGCATTTGGAAGGTATCTAAAACTTAATATTTATTGGGGGATTTGGTTTTATAGGTACATATACATATCCAATCACCACAATATATAGTATGTATCATATACATGCTATATCCCACAAAAAACATGTGAAACGATGAAGGCGATGATTATGGCCATCCTAATGTCATTCCTTGAGACAAGAGGAATCACAGTCATCTAGGTCCACATCACATGCAACCTGTATAAGATGAACTTTGTGCTTTTCCATTTTGGGTTTGATCAACTCATCTCCATGATTGATCGGCTCACCATCAGGCTGGTCAGTTGGGTGCCACCAGCCAATCGACTGGCACCTCCAGCCAATTGGTTCACTGGTCGTCGTACATCTCTTCAGGTCACCACCCACTCGTATTGCTCTAGGAACTGATCACCTTGGTCCACCAGCCAATCGTCTCACGTCTGAGACAATCGTCTTGATCCTCTAGGTGTCCGCTGTTATTTGACATAACAGAAAATATAAACTTATCCTATTTACATTTGCATTGGGAAACCTCAAGTTACATTTGGGGTGAGCAACGATAGGAAAGAATCTTGAGTTTTCTCGAGTTACATTAGGAATAGGAGGTAGGGAATCAGTGTGTAGACCGAGATGCAAGAAACTACAATCAACCACACACATATTTACGGTTTATGGCCAAAATCATGCTACAATCACCATACAAACCATTTAAGGGTGACGCGTATCGAATGCATTTATATACTATATCATATATGTATATGTAGGGATTTTTTGGATTTATATTAGGCATGCATAAAGCCAATTAAGTATTCACATCGTATGTAATAAATAAAAGGTGACAAACCAAAAGTGGATCATATCAATTATCCTAAAGTATAGAATGTTGACGTGGCTCTGATACCACTGTTGGGTTTTAGGGGAGGCAAAGATGGCAACAGAGTCAAACAATTTCACCCCAAACCCAGAACCCAAAGAGATCTTGTCAACATCTATACAGTAGGAAGGATGGTTTGTAGAGGCATACCTTGTCTTGAGGCTTGCTCGATGACGTAATCTCACGGCGAATGCGGTCTTCACCTCCAGTCTTGGACAACGTCTGTGCAGCTCCTAGTCGCACCCGGACTGTCAGATTGACGACTATCCTTCGAGCAGTAGAAATCTCCTGCCTCTGTAGTAGTCCAAACAGACCACCGGGAACTCCATTTGTCCTATCCTACAGGACACTGGAAGGAGTCGTCCCCTTCTGTTGGCGTACTAGTCACTGACATGCTCTCCCACCACCAGTTGTCATCCTATAATTGTCTTTCCCTCGCTATGCATCCCTAGTCAGGTAGCACCTGCTTGGTCTCTCCCAGTTCACAACCAGAGAGGACAACTTTGTAGAGCAACTGGTGTTGTCTGAGTTATTCTATCTGACAAGCCCCTAGTACCCATCTATATATAGGAGGGGTCAAGGTCAAGTTTCTCAGCCCCGAGCAATGTCGGATTAAAGTGGGAGTAGAAGGGTCTGAAATTTCCACAAATTGATACACTACAGCAGGTGAACCGGTGATTTCACAAATGAAGCGATCGTTTGGGGACTAAACTGATCGATTTATCTCATTAACTGGTCATTTGGGGAGCTGAACCGATCAGTTCATTCATGAACCAGTCATTTCAATTCTCAGGGTAGTTCCCAATTGACTTTCCTCTTTCCATTTCCAATTATTCCAAAGATCAATACTTGTCCCAATTGAATTGTATAAGTGAAATGAAAATATTTTCTCACCAACCTAACTTTCCAAAACTGGCTCGTTTGGTCCACTGAACTGATTAGTTCAACACTTGAACTGGTCATCTCACTTGACCCTGAGCCGATCAGTTCAATAGTTTGAACTGGTACATTGGTAGTCCAGGTTGTGCAGAAATCGATCAATGCAGTTCTCAATCAGTCTGACACCCAAATCAGTTAGTCCAACACTTGAACTTGGTGATTCTGAGTCAAGTCAATTTATTGAATGTTTAATTGAACTACTAAATACATTTAGTAAACAATCTAAACATCATTTGTGGATAAACAACTATTCCAGGTTAAATCCTATGTGTGTGATCCTGCATGCCCATTTCACGTTGGCTGTGAAAGTCCATAACACTTATGACTTCACAAGCAAAGAGTGGTGCCTAGTCGCACATCAGAGCTATCCAAGTGAAAAGGAAAGTTGGAGAACAACTTTCAATCCTACAATCCATGAATGGTGTTATAGTGAATGTATAATTCCTTTGTCACTAATATCCTGAATGAACCCAAGGCATGGAACAATCATCCTTTCAACATTCATTCACTTCCTTGATCTCAGATCAGACTGGATGAGATATGTGTGACATCAATATCACATATTGATTCACACATGCATGTGCATGCCTTTCTCAGTCCTACTCATCAAGTGTCCATGGACATCAAACTCCCTCAGGAGGGACAAATTCCATATCTATCACTCACCCCTCAAAAGCCCCATGTGTCAAAGTCACCCAATCATCACCTTTATAACAATCTATATTTTAGGACTACATTTGATGCTGTCAAAGTGTACCCGATGACATGTGTTGAGTGTAGTGATTTTAGGTCAAAGAATCACACTCACCACCATCACTTTGAGAGCTGACTGTGACTACCAAGTCATGGTTCCATGTGTCACTCTCATGGTGGGTTTGTCTAATACACTTGTTCTCTAACAAGTATCTATGTGCTTGGTTTGATATCACTATATCATGACTAATGTGATTATGTCATCAAACAACATACAGTCTAGTCTAGTGTGTCATTGTTGTCTATCAACCTTCCACAATGACATCCGACTAGGTACATAACAAGAATGTACAAACTCTTAACATCTGTATGATCTCATCATTAAAGTCACGTACTTGAAGGCATATGTCATTGAGTGATGTCATTCACTAGACATTCAATCTGTTCTATCATTATCTCACAACTGTCTGAACCAGAATGAATTGGAAGCTTGCCTTTGATGTTTATCAAATCATTATTAATGTATCCCCCCAATCACCCCATGATTAGCTCTCAGGTCATACATACCAAATGTGGAGACATGTGATGTACGTTTCAACTTAGATTGGAAAGTGTATTGGCGAGGTGTGATGTGCCATCTCTACTCTTGGAACGTGATGAACTATGTATTTGGGTTGCAGCCAAATGCTTATTTACTCTCATTATGGGTGTGACAGATAGGGCAAAATGCATACCATACTCTAAGGATAAAGATAACGTGAGTTGAAACATTGCTATGATGTTTGAGGATAGAGAAGGTACCATGCCTTTTTAGAGAGTACGTTGAATGGATGGTTTACATACACAAAGAGCACTAAGGTAGTCAACATTTGAGGATGTTCTTATCAAGAGAAGTATGGGATTTATGAGTTATATAAGTTTGAGTTTGATAACTGATGGTGAGCTCGAAGTTTTCTTGACTCAGTCAGATCAAAATCTGAGATGAGGAAGATGAGTGGAGTATATGAAGGTTTATGTCTTCACCTAGCACATAAGGAATTAATGTGGTAACATATGTTCTTAGTCGAGACATGGATGTCATGTTTAGCCAGTAGAGAGGCTAGAAGAGGTTGTTAGGTGAGCCCTAAGTTCGTGAGACATGTATGGCTAACACCCAGATTCAACCAAACCCATTGGTCGAGTTGGGGTTTGTTTAGTTATCTAGCTTAGAGATTGACGAGATAAAAGGATGGTTGTAAGAGCTTTAGATGCACCTCTCAGGAAAGCAAGATGGTGGAACCCACAAATATAGTGTTTTAGTGTTTTTGAGGAGTCAACCTTGAGGAATCATGACCTGCAAGAGCTAATGACTTTGAATACATGATATGAAGAAGTATATAGAGTTGCATGTGGCTTGTCGCCATGCATGGCAGGAGGTGAAGGCCGAATACCAGTAACCCAATGATTTCCTATAGAAAATGAGGAGTCCTCAAGGGGGGAAGGGAGTAGATCTCCATAGACATTGTGGTGGGTCTCTCCGGGCTGAGAGAGGCCATGTTGCAATATGGGTTATGGTAGACCACCTTACCAAGATGACCTAATCCCTTGCCTAAGAGAGAGTGTTGTCAACGTGACTGATCCGGTTGAACTATATATATACATGAGAGGGAGATAGTTCAACTACACCGTGATCTGAGTTCAAAGGTTCTCGAGCATGACCTCAAGTTAACTTCCATGTGGTGGAAGTACACTAATGAAGAATTTGATGCTAGATTGAAGTTTAGTACAACTTATCACCCTTGACTGATAGAGAGTCAAGAGTGTATGATCCAGACTAGAGTTTCTGATGAGAGCGTGTGTGCTCATTCAGGGTGATATATGGGAGCAGTTCCTACCCTGAGAGAGTTTGCTTATGATGATAGACAGTATCGGGATGTAAGAAGTTCTATAAGGGAGGTTGTATCGGTCACCGCTTCATTAGGATGATGCCGGTGAGAGGTCCTTATGAAGATCATAGAGACCATAGTGTGTGTAGATGAAGTCTCTTTGATTGAGCAATGGCTGAGAAAGCCCAGGGGCAACAAGAGTCATGAGCTGATGTGAAGCAGACTGACATGCAGTTCACTGTGGGAGAACATGTGTTATGAAAACCCGACCCCTCTGAGCTATAGCTGAGAAAGTTGAGTCCCCGATACATAGGTCCATTTGAGATGGATTGGTGTATATGCTTATGTTTAGTCTTACGCCTCAGGATAATATGATGTATGATGTGTTCCATGTATCTGATCTAGAGCACTATGTGATGTACCTGAGCCATGTGCTGAGCCATGAACCTTTTGAACTTCAAGAGAGGCTGAGATATCCTGAGTCACCTATGAGGGTACAAGATACCAAGGTGAGAGAGAACTCATATGTAAGAATATATGATGAAAGATTCTTTGGAAGAACCATGAAGAGGATGAGGCCACATAGGAGCCAATGATGGACATGGAAAAGTTTTATCCTGAATTGTTTGTATGTTTGGTGGAATTTTGAGGGAAAAATTTCTATAAGAGGGGAAGGATGTTACAAACCCAATTTTTGGGTTCATATGGTTGGAAATGCAATTTCCCCAATAAATGTATAATTATGGGAATTGTATGATTTCTTTGTATTGAATGGATTTTCTTTGTAATATCTCCTTTCTAAATGTGATTTTGTGGATCATAATTGTTGATAAGTCCAATATGATTAAAAGGAAAAAAAGAAGAAATCAAAATAATGCACTATTTAGACGAAATTTGAGATAATGATGAAAATATGAGAAATATTCGGAAAGATGTGTGATTGACTCATCATGGATGATATTTTGAGTCCTCATGGTTTCTTATGGTAAAAGGAATCCAAATAAAGAATATAAAAGAGTAAGACTTAGAAAATATGAATAAAATATGCCTTAAGAAGTGATAACATGCATATGAAAAAAAGTCTCTCATACTTTCGAGTTTGAGTTCAAAAATTTGTACACATGAAGATTAAGTCGTTATGGACTTTCCCCTAAAAGTTAGGATTAAAAGGATAAACGGTTTTGGAGATATGAATTTTGTAAGTTTCCTAAAGTGTAAAGGATAACATTAAATGTCACAATTCAATTGTGACTTATGTTCTTATACAGGGCTTGACAGTCGTTGGATTGTTGATCCAACGATGGCTGCTCTTTGTTAAGTTGAGAAGAACTGGGAATAGGAGTAGTCCTGCTCCATTTGGATTCTCACGTAGTGTGATGGATGCACGGATTGGGAAATAGTCCCAATAGCTTCAGGATCAAATTTTGCACCAGTCTTACCTATGTTTTTGGTAGTTTGGGAAGCTCTAGGAGTTTCACCCAAATCCTAATAGCAATAGGTCAATTCTTGGGGGACTCCACCTATAAAAGGAGGGTCTTTGATCCCCAATGAGGGTGCAATCATCTCCGAGATGCGCTGCTAGCCTCCGAGATTGCAGACCAGTGAGTAATTTCCCGTATTTCCTTGTTCTTTCACCCCAGCATCGGCATTCCTACCTGTTGGAAATGGTCCTCTCTCCCACCTCTCTATTTTGCTAGGTGCCCCATGCCATTACCATCCTGGTGTATAGACCCTCTGTGGTTGTGTGGAGGTGGTTGGTAGAAGGTCTGAGGGACTGGGCTGGTGGCGAGGGCTCATCGGAGCAGCACTCTGTGGTAGTGCCCTATTTCCACACTGAAATAGGGGCCTCACCTCACGAGACCAGTGCATAGCAGTGAGGGTGCAAAAGCGGGTCAGCTGGGTAGAATGGGAGTTGGATCCGAGGTGGAGATCTGGGATTCAGTAGGATAATTCGCAAAGAAAAGAAAAGAAAAGGGCATGTGGCGCGCTGCCATTGGCCAAGGTAAGATTATTTTGCGTAAATCATAAATAATAATTGGTGACTCAGATGTAGACAAATTATATATGAAAATTGATCAAGAGAACGTGAATGTTTCAATAAAAATAGTATTAGAGCCTACATCTGATCGTAGTTCAAAAAGTATCAAAATTTGCTAATAATGATGCTTTATAATGTGGAAAGATCCTAATTTGATTATTGATGAAATTGAGATGATTAATATGGGTAATCTATGAGAGCATTAACCTATTGTTAATAAAAATATGTTTTGAATGTCTAATTAGGTAATCCGTGGGCTAAATAGCTTAACTTAGGGTTTTGATATGCTAATGTGCATTAATGGGATTAGAGATCCTAATCTAGGTGTTATTGGCTTCTAATGAGATGTATTTCGAGATTCTTTGTATAAAAGTGATAATAGGTTAATAATATACCTAATAGATATTAAAAAGGCTTTAGCGTGATTAAAGTTTTTCACCTAGATCTGTTGTTTAGGGTTTTATGGACATAAAAGAGAAAAATTGTAACTAGATCTAAAGGAACCCTAATGAAACCCTAATTCAGATTAGAAACCCGAGAAAGTAATGTCAAGTCAATAAATTAGTTTCTTGATGAAGTGTAGTAAATAGGTTGTATATACTTTTCAAGATTCTATGCTTTTGTGTGGTTGACTTGCTTGCTTGGATTGGATTTCTTGATTGATTGGACTATGCCTATATCTTGAGAAATCTCCTAATCAGGTATGTTGTTAAATTATGAATACATGCATTATGTTTCACGACGTTTCTCGAGGATTTATCGATTACAATGCAATTAAACTACTTGGTTGTTTCATTACTGCAATCCATAAAGTGAATATGATTATCACAAATTCTATATGTGTGTGACTCACTCTTACCCACATACCCCTCTAGATGTAAGATAAGAGACCAAGCCCTGGAGGGAAGGTGAAGATGGTCAAGCCCCAAAGGGAAGACCATAGGGCACCCAGAGAGGTGACCCCAAGTACCAAGCTCAGGAGGGAGAAGGTAGCATTAAAGTCACTTGCAAGGATTTAATGCTAGAGAGGGTATCCTAGAGGTGGTAAAAGTGGTTGAGGAGTCATACTGAAAACATAATCTTGCATTGTTAACAACTATTTGATGTGACTATGTTGTTAGAATGTATTTGCAATGTTTTGGTTGTCCCCACATACCGACATATTCATTTATGCTGACCGACATTTTGTTTGTCGGCATTTTAGGAATATGAGAAATGGACAGACAGTAAACTGGAACTTGTGAAGACTAAAGTTAATTATCAAAGGAGGATCTAGATAGATAGAATTCTACTGAGGGTAGAAGTTTAATTTGCTACTTTTGAAAGGTATGTGTAAAATAATTTTTATTCCAATTTTAAGCTTAGTCTTTTGTAAAATTTATTAATTATTTTTGATTATTTGCAAAGCCATTGATCCTATTTTTCGGATAACGCCTCTGACTTTTTGGTCTTCCTTAATTGAGGGTTATCGGGAAGTGGGTCGTTACACGTCACATGGTTGGAAACACAATCCAAGACCTTCATGGATTACATCGAATCCATGCATATCAAGTGGTATGAGATCCACTTGTATGATGTGCCCTGAAAAAGAAAGGACATAGGAAGGAGACACCTCCTCCAACACTGTGGAACTAACTAATAGGGTCTCTAATAAAAAACTATCTCTCCTACGACTAACAGGGGAAAGACAACTTTTAAGCACTTCATGAGCAACAAAAGAGTGTGTTGCACCCGGGTCAACCGAAATAGATACGAAGCAAGAAGAAGACAAATAAGAATGAAATAACTCCATCAGACATGTTACTACTCCCGTATTGACCACCGCCTCTAGATGACTCATGATGTGGAATCTAGCTATAGTCAGTTTTCGCCTCTATTCTCTTCTCCCTTACGCAGATGATCCAGCCTGCAACACTTGCATGTGTCCTCATCCTCCTGAACCATTGAACTACTACCTCTATGTACCCTACTGGCTCTGCCTCAGTTGCTGAGTCACCTCGTCATCTCTCATTACACACTCCCACCTCAGGTGTCCTACCTGCCCACACTTGTGGCAAGTTCTAGTTTCAAATTTTGGTTTAGATGGCCTCATCACTGACACTGACGTGGTGCTATGAGCTCCAGCAAATAGAAGGCTATGCTCTCTACCTTTACTCGGTGACCACAATGTCTAAGAACTAAACCTTTGTGGTGATGGTAGTGCAAAAAACCTTGGCTTATTAAAGCCACCTGACAACTATCCTTGGAACTGTACATACCTCTTCTTGGCACTCATCTCTCGCTTCTCTATCACAGACCTCTCGATCCTCTAAACAGATTCCACAAATGTGGCAAACCTCTCTCGATTCTCCGTAGTAGCCACTGGGCTAGACAACTTAGGGTTCAACCCCTTTTCAAAATTTCATATCCTCTAATCATTTGTGGTAGCCATGTGTGGACAAAACTGAAGAAGTTCCATAAACTTGGCCTCATACTCGTTGATCGACATGGATCCCTGTAGGATTTGCTCAAACTGGTTGATCTTCTCATCTAGATATGTCAGTGGGAAGTACCGACTGATGTACTCATGTCATAACTCCTCCCATCCAACAACCACTCCAGGCCTCTTCTCCTTTTCTATGGCCCACCAATGGCCATCACTCCCCTTCCAAAAGATACACTGTGTCCTTCACCTTATCTACCTATGGGATGCTATGGATCTCGAAGGCTTTCTCAAGCTCAGCAAGCCACATATCAGTCATCCAAGCATACTCCACTCCCCAATATGACACTCAAAAGTCTTCCTAGTAGTCGAAGATTCCGCAGTAAAAAATGGTGCCCTAGGCTGTGGTGTAGGCATCCTATCCGCCATACGCATCATAGTAGCCATGAACTGCCTAAAAAGAGACTAAAAGACAGTGTTTTCAATAATGGATGGTCAAACTAGGGACCCTCAAGTGCTCGATGTTCTTGCACTTGGTTCTTTACACCACCACCTAGTACATCAACACTTCTCTCAGCAACGTGTTCTTCATGTTCTCCAGACATCTTTAAGCTTCTCCTCTTCTTCTACATAAGCAGAAGTCACTATAAGATAAACTAGAGGACACAAGAATAGACACAAACCCTAGTACTAGGTTCCTATTGACTCAGTGAACCTAAAGCCCCAATACCAACCAATTGTGATGCCCTTTGTCACACATATACAAGCCACGAGAGTAAAATAAAAGTCTACAACAGATTACCGCAAGAACACTAAAAATTAAAACCAATTGCAACAAGAACCAACATCAAGAAACTTATTACATCAGGGTCCAAAAAGCTTCCATCTGAATTATATATCATAATGCATCATTATTTACAACATGTTCGTAAAAGACCACTTGTCACATGTGATATTTGTTCATTTACATAAACATGTACAACAACAAACTTTATAAAACAAGGGTGCATAAACCAAATACTCATATTGATAACACCGTCAAGGAACATACAAAACACCCCCAAGACCTGAGTGTACATGGACGACTCCACGACTCTAACCACAAAAGCCCACAAGAAGCATTCCTAACCTTAGCTGCTACTGTCATTCTTACTGCGGCTCTTCCTTAGCTACACAATCTCTACCTCCTCATGCACATCCACCTAAAAAATGTGGGAAACCCATGGGGTGTGATTACAAATCTCAGTGAGAGATATAACTCTCCATCAACACTATTATTAGCATATATAAGGCTAATAAAGAATAGAAGTAAAGCTATGATTATAATAAGTAGATAATCATTCCTAATCAGCATAAGCAATTGCAATTGGAATGTAAAACATCTTATCATCATAAAAGGAATATGAAAACATGTATATTTACTACCAACTATATTGTACAAGAGCAAGCAAGTCCTCATTAAATGTTTTCATATTTGATCCTAAGTAAGTACACTACATGGAAGATTATGTATTTTATTATTCCCCTAGGATTTGAGTCGTACCGCCCAAATCCAACCAACCAATACTAAGTCAAAATCGGTGTCATACAAGGTCCATGGAAGAGCTGGAATCCACAACCTCACCAAACCTCATCATCATTACATGAGTACACAAAAGAGACTACCAGTCAACTGCAACCTGTGACATATAGTCGAAACTGAAAGTCTTAGCCCACCTTGGTACAGGTTGTATTGCTATTGAAACTGAGCTAGGACCCGTAGTCGATCTCCTTCCAGGGTATGTGTAACGTCCCAGGATTTGAGGCCTTGTATAATACGATGTTAAAAGGAATGATTGAACTATCCACATCACCAAGGTGCACCTCCTTTTCCGGGAGCCCATCACTAAAGAACTCCATAGTTAAGTGTGCTTAGCTTAGAATAGTACTAAGATGGGTGACCAGTTGGGAAGTTGACCCCATCATGCACGATTTGTGAGGACAAAGTGCACAGTTAAGGCTAGTGGTGGTCAGTGGTGCCCGTCGTCATTCCTGAAACTCTAGTAGAGCCTTGGGCAGTGGGCTCAGTCGTTAAAAATGGTATCCGAGACAATACCCCTGCAGTAGGTGGGGCCCTCAAGGGCATGTGGCATGCTAGTCTTAAGTCATGCAGCCCAGGCAAGTTGGAAAGGGATATCCACTGAGACGAGATGGAGCCACCCTTGTGCTGGTAGCCGTGGATGGGAGTTGGGTGTCCATGGGCCATTTTAGGTCTACACTGAAATGGGGATGTGATTATGAGGTCGTATAGTTGACCCTTGATGAGGACGTCAAGAGTCTAAGTGGGGGAGATTGTAACGTCCCAAGATTTGATTCCTTGGATAACACGATCTTAAAAGGAATGATTGATCTACCCATATCACGAAGGTGCACCTCCTTTTTTGGGAGCCCATCACTAAAGAACTCCATAGTTAAGTGTGCTCAGCTTAGAGTATTATTGAGATGAGTGTCCAATCGGGAAGTTAACCTCGGCTTGCACGAGAGTGAGGACAAAGTGCACAGTTAAGGCTAGTGGTGGTATGTGGTGCCACTCGTCATTCTTTAAACTCTACTAGAGCCTTGGGAAGTGAGCTTAGTTGTTACAGTATGGCCCGCAGCCAATCATGTGAAACCACATAAACAATATATCACTGATCTACTGCCCGTTATGCGCTATTAATTTGTCATTTTCACATGCTAGTTTGTATTGATTTTTGTGCACTTTATGGTCAAATATCATATTAATTGTGCATGACTTATTAATATTAGCACGTGTTACTCAATTGCATCAATATTGCATAATTTTAATGTTTTTAAGGGATTTAATAGTTTTTTAGAGCTTATGTTCGAATTTTGGGCATTTCAAAAATGTTCAAGTAACTACATCGCTCGTTACTACCAAAGTCATTTTTGGTGGTGCCGACACTTGTTGAGTATTAAAGAGGAACTAAATCAAGAAGACTCGGTAGTACCAATGGGATTGTCGATACTATCGACGAGGTTACTGCATTTTTGTCAAAGAAATTTGAAGCACCTCAGTACTATCGACACACAGCTAGTAGTACCGACAACTTGACAGGTGTCCACAAAGTTAAATAAGTCGGTAGTACCGACACACTATCAGTAGTACCGACAGATCAAAATTAGGCAGATTCAAAAGATGTGACTAATATAATGGTTGAGGTTCTAGCTTGCCCTAAGTCATGCCTATGACTAAGGGGAGTTACGACCAGACCTAATCATCCAATCTTTTTCCGTTGCATGACAAGGGAGATCAAGGGGAGGTGATAATGAATAAGGAGGCAAATCGAATGATTTGGGCACTTCTAGCGGACAAAATTGCATCCGAAAGGTAGCAAATCGGCACGTGCATAAGAAGGGATTGTTTGAACCACCTACTTTAGGGGTTTTTCACGTTCTCCATGTTTTTCGTTTCTCCTTTGATGTCTTTGGTTATGGAAACTATGAGGGACTAATCCCCACATTCCTTAGGATCTAGGAGTAGCCCAATTATGCATTGTATTTGACTCTTATGCATTAATCAATCAATTTTTCCTAAATTTTGGATTTCTTTTTATGTGAATAAATGAACTATTTGTGTGCTTGATCACCATAGATAGTATTTGGACTGTTAATTGGTTTGAGAAAGGAAACTAATAGTCAGAGCTTGTACAAATACATGTGTCATAAAACCCTTTAGGAAAGGTGGTTTAACAATGTGAGAAGATACCCATAGAATTCGATAAGTCACCTATCTAATAACACAACCTCTATGAGAGTGGGGTTGGTATTAGATTAGGTAGTGAATTACACCATGAGAGTGGGTAATTCTTGCAATAGGCTCTTAATCCAGAGTTGGTAGAAATCTTTATTAATGTACTAGGATTAGAATGCAATGTTAAGTGTGGTGAAACCATTATCCTAAGGAATTCATTAAGACTGAGAACAACAACCATAATTTAGACTTCTTTTTTGTTCAGTCAACCAAACCAATCAATCAAATTTTCTTTGGCTTAAGCTGATCACACTACAGTTAGTACTAGTCTTTGAAGTAACGTTTCCCTGTATTTGACATTCGGGTCTCATAGGCCTATATTACTACGATAGTGTACACTTGCATTATGAGCATATAGAAAACAAGCTATCAAGATTTTGGTAAAATGTAATGAAGCCCAAGCATATTGTCAATCATGCTAAAATCATGAGCTAATGAAAAAAAACTTGTCAATGTTTCAAGTTTATGAGGGAGAAATTATGCACTTAACTCTTCTTGAAGAGATGAAGAAATCCACATGATGCATTCTTCCACTTTCTTCTTTCATTCTCATTTGGTTGATGAGATTGCTTGATTCATACATAATTGAAAAAAAATAGGCATTAGGATTCATGCATGCTCTTATTTTCACTCATATAGGTTCATCATACTTTTCAAAAATAAGTCAGATGTACTTATGATATTCAATTTCCACCCATTTCATACCATCCATTGATCTTATTGGTAGGCCACTTATATGATTTTTCTCCTCATTAATGTTCATATGGAAAATTACTTCCAAGTAGCTTGGTAGTTAGGAAGAGAAATGTTGATTATGGAATCACATAATAAACCAAGAAAATGTCTGACTGAGTATGATGTTTACTACACTTTTGATATTATTCATTGATCTAAGGGTGGATATAATTTATGGATGTTTATGGTCGCTTAAGAGAACTTAAATGTTCAGTGAATAATGACATTTGGTTTGAGACTGCCAAGTGGGGATAGTTGAGAATTGATATTCATATTATTCTATCCTTTTGTTGACTTCTCTCAAATAGATCTAAGAGTGTGTTGCTTGAGGAGGAGAAACATTTAAGCTTATGGGAGTTTTTTTTTTTTTAAAACAAGCTCAATAACATTAAAGGCAAGCCATACAACATCTAAACGATAGTGATCACACATCAAAGTACCAAGCAAACACTCTTTAGAGAACTGACACAACACAAGACTCAGATTGGGATGTGATAGGTAAATTTCAGTACCAACCAACTCTCATAGTGGCTGTCTAAAGCAGTTGTCTGGGAAGGAAGCCATCAATCTGAATGAGTCCATGAGAATATCGGAGAAGGAATTTGAGGTACACCCAACAAAGATCACTAACTCATCCATACTAAGGCACATGAAGTGAGAAGAGCTTGACCGAAGACAAAGCAACATGCCTAATGAAAGACTGCCGAAACCAAAGGAAACAAACCACTAAGAAAAACCAGAATAGGAAAAATCTCGAACAGGTTGTGACCATCCACAGGGATAAGCTGACAAGGAGGCAAAAAACCCCAGAGAAGATAACCAAAGAGAAGGATGTCTGGATGGGTGAGGGGGTGGGGGTAGATGGCACAGAGAACCCCACAACCATTCCTGACCACCACTACCAACACCACAAAGCTCAAGCAACTGCTTGAGGTTGAGCGCAGGTGGTAATGGGGAGCACCCATATCAAGACACCATCCCCTGCTTGAGACCTTCCCCTATCACCACAAAGGGGGTGCCTGATCTTGCCGACTAGCCAAGGAGCACACCTACTGAGACCTATAGAAAGAAGAAAAGGAGGGGAGGGGCTCGTCCGCCAAGTGTGGTCACTGTGTTGGGACCATCCCCCCTCAAAATGACTCCCGCCTGGACCAGGGTCACATGCTAGAGATGAAGATGCCAACCGAAAAACGTCCCCCCACCAGGACCACCAAGAGCTATGGGTGGAGACGATTCTGACCAGAAGACAGGGAGGCGAGACCCCAGGAGGGTAGCCACCACATCAGATGAGTGGGATAAGATGCCTAGGGGGAGAAGGGAACAACCCACCGACGGCCGACTACCTCCCCCCAAGTAGAAAGAAGTCACCACCAAAGCCTTAGGAGATCGCCAGAGCCTACAGAGAGAGAGAGAGAGAGTATACATCTTAGGGGAGTTCGATGCACTGTTTATTTGTCATTTTCACAGGCTATACAGTAAATATTTTTGTGCACTTTACAGTCAAATCTCATATTAATTGTGCACAATTTATTAATATTAGCCCGTGTTACTCAATTGCATCAAATTTTCATAATTTTAATGTTTTCAAGGGATTTAATAATTTTATAGAGCTTATTTTCAAATTTTGTACATTTCACAAATGTTCAAGAAACTACATAGCTCTGTACTATGGAAGTCACTATTGGTCGTAGTGACACATGTTGATTGTTGAAGAGGAACAAAATTGAGAAGACTCGGTAGTACTGATAGGAATGTCAACACTACGGACGAGGTTACATAATTTTTGTCAAAGAAATCTGCAGCAACTCAGTACTGTCAACACACAGTCAGTAGTACCGACAACTTGAAAGGTGGTCACAAAGTTAATGAAGTCAGTAGTACTGACACACTGTCAGTAGTACTGATGGATCGAGATCAGGCATATCTGAAAGATGTGTCTAATCCAACAATTGAGGTTCTAACTTGCCCTAAGCCATGCCTATGACTAAGGGGAGTTACGAATAGACATAATTATCCAGTCTTTTTCCATTGCACAACAAGAAAGAGCAAGGGGAGGAGATAACAAAGGAGGAGGCAAACCAAATGATCTGGGCACTTCTAGCAAATAGAATTGCAGTCGAAAGGTAGCAAATCAGCATGTGAGCAAGAAGGGAGTGTTTCAACTGTCTACTTTAGGGGTTCTTCATGTTATCCACATTTTTCTTTCCTCCTTTGACGTCTTTGGTTATGGAAACTATGAGGGGCTAATCCCCTCATTCCTTAGGACCCGGGAGTTGCCCGATTATGCATAGTATTTTACTCTTATGCATTAATCAGTCAATATCTCCTAATTTCTGCATTTCTTTCTATATGAATGCATGAACTATTTGTTCTTGATCACCATAGATAGTATTTGGACTATTAATTGCTTTGAGAAAGGAAATTAATAGTCAAAACTCATAGAAATGCATGTTTCATACAACTCTTTGGGAAAGGTGGTTGAACAACGTGAGGAGATGCCCAAAGAATTCGACAAGGCACCTATCTAATAACAAAACCGATATGAGAGTGGGGTTGGTATTAGGTTAGGTAGTGAATTATACCATTAGAGTGGGTGATTCTTGCTAAAATCTCTTAATCCAGAGTTGGGAGAAATCTTTTGAAAAAAAACTAGAGGGGGGTGAATAGGGTTTTATGATTATTTTAAAATTAATTCAAGCAAACAACTAGAAAAAAATTGGAGAAGGAGACAAGGCATTTAGAGCAGTTCCACCCTTAGCAAACACTAAGGGAGTCAGTCCTCTACCCAGTTGTTCCCAACCAAGATTTTGAAAGCAATTGTATTTTATTACCTCACAAGGATGTTACATAAGATACAACTACCTTCACAAACCCTTTGGACAACCTTCACCTTTGAAGTCGTTTGACCAACCTTAAAGAAGCCTTGACTTGAAGTAACTTCAAGCTCCCCCTTGAATTAGTCTTCCTCCTTGAAGTAGTTTCCCATTGAGACCTTCTAGAAGTAGTCCAAAGTTTACCGCGCTACCTTCTCCACCTGAAGAAGCTCCAACAACCTCCTTTCCGCAGCCTCCAACCTAGGAGTAGCAAAGGAGAACAAAATACAATAGAAGGAACAAGATTGGAAGAAAGAATCAATGTTACCAATTAAGTATAGTGCTTTGATCCTATATCAAGCGTATTGATCTCCTATCCACTATGGATGAGCGTGGTAGTGTGGTGGTTAGGATATACTAAGCTATAGGACACTAATGTAGAATAGATTGCATGTGAAGCTCATCTTGTTGCTCTCAAGGAATGAATTTCAAGTGTAATTGTGTGCACACATGATCTCTTAGGTGTGCTATAGCTTGTCCTATTTATAGGAGTGGTTTGCTAATGCTTGGGGATGTTCTAGACACCTTCTAGGGTGTTCTTAGTGCTCAACTAGCCATTATGTGTCCACTAATTACATTGCAATGGCTAGTTGTTTAATGCTGAAAAGTGCATTCCAGAACCTTTCTCGATCGAGAAGTTTGTCAACTGAGAGTCTCTCAGTCGAGGAATTTGTCGACCTAATGGGAGTCTGAGTCAATATATCATAATGTTCGATTCAAACTCCTAACCACTTTTCTAACTCAGTCTAATGGCTAGGAGGGTCTATTCTCAGTTGAGGACTTTCTTGATCGAGAGTGTCTCAGTCGAAGTTTTTGTCGACCGAGAATATCCCTAATTCAATGTATTCATTTACTAAGTGTGTGTATCAAAGTGCAGTTGCGATACTATCTTGGGGGATGACCTATCTAAGTGTTGTGAGTGGATAGGAAAATTTAAACGCTTGATTTACATGATATCTAAGTACTTGTACATTATAAACTTGTACACGTTTTTACATTGATTACAATCATGAAAATAAAGCAATTTTAGCAAATTGATCTTCCAAGTCTTCGCTATCCACCACCTTATATGCTTGTCCCTGAAACACTCAAATAGCAAGTTAAAACCACAACAAAGAAATGTTTGTCATCATCAAAACCAAGGGATTATAATATGTCCAATTTAGCCAACAATCTCCCCCTTTTTGAAGATGACAAAACATTTCAAAAATATAAATCAAGGCAATATAAATCATATGTGTTTCATACCTGAATTTCACCTTTTGCAGCCATTCTCTTATTTGTGAATGCAAGTGTGTGCTAGCCGAGAGATTATGAAA
Organism: Alisma plantago-aquatica; assembly: GCA_963693085.1. Taxonomy (NCBI): domain Eukaryota; kingdom Viridiplantae; phylum Streptophyta; class Magnoliopsida; order Alismatales; family Alismataceae; genus Alisma; species Alisma plantago-aquatica. The sequence goes on along the minus strand of OY856409.1, from coordinate 581,791,169 downwards.
CTCATTTTACTTTATGTTATTGATTTTATATTATTTCTCCCTCTGTCATTTCAAAAAGATAATCAAGCTAAACATTAAGTATGACTGTTAATTCTACCCCTTAATTTGATAATTTGATGCTCAATTTTAAAGTAAGGGTAATCAACAAAATTTAATGCAAACCACTTATTTTTATGTCAAATTTAGCCACAATTTATTTCTAAATCATTTGCAAAGGATGTTAAGCCTTGAAATGATATGAGATCCTTTTAGATTCATGACATTGGTGTTTTGATTTCTCAATCATTTACAAAGGATGTTAAGACCTCAAATGATATGAGATCCATTTAGGCTCATGATGGATATATGTGTTGGTTTCTCATCCATTTTACAAAGGATGTTAAGCCCTGAAAATTATATGAGATTTTCTTTATGGCATAGTAGGATCAAGAAATATATATCTCTAATCAATAATTAGGGATGTTAAGCCCATATTTATATAGGGAGTCCATTTAAGATCAAGATAATTCAATAATCCGAAGGTCATGGCTAGTTTTTAAAGTTTGATTTGATCAAGATTTATCATAATGTTTACAAAGTTTTGTACTCTCCCACTTAATCATATAATCAAGACAATTTAGGAATTCTAAGGTCATAATAAGCATTAGAGTTTCAGTTAAACTTTTATGAGAGCTTTGCACTAAAATCTTGTTTTCAATATGATGAATGAGTTTCAGATCAACATACTAAGATTGAGTGCAAAGAAATGATTTACAATTAAGCATTTTGTCAAGCTTATTTTAGGTCAACCTTGACTTCGACCTGGGCACCCCTCGGTCGAACTCTTTTTCGATTGAGAGGCATTTCTACAAATTTCCAGTTAGAGCATTCACAATGATCCACTTGATTGAATATAAAGCCTTTATGTAACATGTGGATACCAATTTGAAAAAGTTGATATCAATTTGAAAGATTATAGCTTAGGATCAAGTTTGTGTAGAACTTAATTCATGTGAGCAATATTTGATATTGAAATGGTGACTTTCTCTTGATTTTCTTAGAATAGGCTTTAGATAGAATATTGAGATAATTTTATTCTAAGAAAGACCTCTTATTCTACTAATTTTCCCATTTTATACTTTTCACGATTATGATCATAAAATATGTCTTTTCTTCATGTAAAGAAAAATTCTTTTCAAGAGAGTCTTATTTGCAAGATATATAGCTTTGAAAATACTTAGAACACTGTAAAGTCTTATTTCACAAAATTGCAAGTAGAGTATTTGATTTATAATCTTAGAGCAAAAAAAATCATCATCTCTATTAGCAAAACTGTGAGGCATGACAATATCTTTCTTAATCAATAAAAAAAGTCCATAAGTTTCATTTATGAAGTTTTCTCAAGGCAACATGGTTCATAGATTGGCCGAGAAATACGTTTTACCAAACCATGTATAAGATCATAGTAATTGAAAATAAACTTGCAATATATGCTATATTTGTATTGAAGCATGTCCAATTGTTGTAAGAGTATAGATTTCCAATCAGCATCAATAATCTTTCTAAGCAACATTATTTGCATAAATTTGGGTAAAAACATCATATTTTATTGAGTTATGATGCAAGACTACCAACATGTTTTGATTTGACATGTTTGTCTCACAGTTCTTCAAAAGGTTTTCGTTAATCCCACTAATCATCTTAGTTAGGTATTTTGATAGCAAACATAATCAATTAAACATGTTCAACAGAGCTTATGTCATTCGAAGCATTTCTCGACCGATTTCTTTTCGGTCAAAGTTCTTTTTGATCGAGTGAGTTGTTATTTATTAGTTAAAATAGTGTTAGGTTCGGTCCACTAATATTCGACCGAATATTTGTTCGGTCAAATTGTTTTTCGACCGAGATGGTTACTATTTTTACAGAAGATTTTAGTTTTGATACAGGTATTCCCTCGGTCGAATACTTTCTCGACCGAGGAGAGTCTCGTCCGAACTATTTGTTGACCGAGGTTGTTTCTGTTTGTTTTCAGCAATTTGTTTATGTCAGTTTGAGCTTAAATTGTTGTAACATGCTGAGGTACCATTCTATTTAGTTGAGATAAGACATTAAGATATTCAAATGAGGTTTTAGGTCAAATCTCAACTTAATCAAATTAAATTTGCTAAGTTTGGGGTCTTGGAACCCATACTAACTCAACATCCTTTTTCTTGTAAGGACATGAGAAGGAATAATGTCCAAGATGCAAGCAATAGTGACAACAAATGGAGTTGATTTCATTTCTGTTTTTAAGATTTTGAGTTGTGTTCTTGAGTACAAATATGATCTTGGTTTTGGGTTCTTGAGTTCTCCTACGTTTTGGTTGATACGAGTTTTCTTTTAGAACATATCCTAAACCTCTTCTTCCAATATAACCAGAAGAATTCTTTAAGATCTTATCAAGAATACCATTATTTCTCAAGCTACTAACTTCTTTTTGTAACTTAACAACCTCATCCATTTTGTTTTTGATATCTAACTTTGCTTGATCTAGATCAGATGATAAAGCATCTCTTTCTTTAACAATAGCATCATAATCTAGATGAGTACATAGGATAGGTTGAGTCTGAAAATTATTTAGTTTTGTAAGCAATTCAACCTTTTCTTGAGAAAGAAAATCATAATTTGTTTCAAGAGTAATCAACTTTGTATTGCAATCATTAAAAGATGATTTCAAGGAAAAAAATTCAGAGATAATACTTTCCTTTTCAGAAGCAAGATCATTTAATTAAGCATATAAATCCTCCTTAGTTTTAATAACTCTTTTTAGTTTCTTTTTACAATCAATATATTTATCATGTAATTCCTCAATGCTAGCAACCAGCTCTTCTTTAGATAAATAAAAAAGGCTCACCTCATCTTCTTCTTCATTTGTTGTAGCAATAAGACACTCTACTTCTTCTTTTCCATCTTTACTATCATCACTTGAATCATCCCATGCAGCTTTGTAGGCTTTTTCTTTCTTCTTGTGAGATGATTTCTTTCCTTTCTTAAGTTTGGGACAATCACCTTTTAAGTGTCTCTTTTTGCCACATTCAAAGCACCTGGAGGAAGAAACACAAGAAGTTTTGTTAGTTTTAAAACTTCTATACTTCTTACCATTTACAATGAGAGTTTCTTCTTCACTATATTCTTCACCTGTGTCATGGCTAATCTTGGTTGATGCTTTGAATGCAATGTCCTTTCTTTTCTCCTTTTTGTGTTCAGCCGCCAATCTTTCTTCTTCCTCCAAGGTTGCCTCATGTGCTTCTAAGTTGCCAATGAGTTGTTCCATCCTCATTCAAGTGAAGTCATTGGCTTCTTCAATTGCAGTCACCTTAGGCTTGTAATTAGGAGGAAGAGACCTAAGAATTTTAGACACTTGATCCTCTTCACTAATGGCTTTACCTAATGCATTCAAACCATTAACAATAGAATAAAACTTTGCATACATTTCACTAATAGACTCATTAGGTTCCATACGAAACTATTCAAACTTTTGTTTAAGCATACAAATTTTGGAGTTCTTTAATTGAGTAGTTCCTTGATAAGTGATAGAAAGTCTATGCCATATTTCGTATGTAGTTTCACAATTTGATATTCTATTGAACTCACCTACGAAAATTGAACAATAAAGGATACTTACAGCTTTTGCATTTAAATGGGCTAATTTTATTGTGTTAGCATTCCATGTAGCATACTCTGTTTGAGGAAGAGTGTAGGCATTTAAAACCATTCTCCAAAGATCACAACTGATCCCTTGAAAGTAAAATTGTATCCTCCTCATTCATAAGTTGTAGTTGGTGCCATCAAATGGTGGAGGTCGAGCTACATTCCAAGTTGAGGTTGTTTAGTACCCCATCACCCATTTTCTTCAAGACTTGTTAAAGTTCCTTGAAGCCTGCTCTGATACCAATTGAAAAAACACTAGAGGGGGGGTGAATAGGGTTTTATAATTATTTTTAAAATTAATTCAAGCAAACAACCACAAAAAGATTGGAGAAGGAGAAGGCGTTTAGAGTGGTTCCACCCTTAGCAAATACTAAGGGAGTCAGTCAACTACCCAGTTGTTCCCAACTGGGATTTTGAAAGCAATTGTATTTTATTATCTCACAAGGATGTTACATAATATACAAATACCTTCACAAACCCTTTGTACAACCTTCACCTCGAAGTCGTCTCACCAACCTTGAAGAAGCCTTCACTTGAAGTAACTTCAAGCTCCCCCTTGAAGTAGCCTTCCTCCTTGAAGTAGCTTCCCGTTGAGACCTTCTAGAAGTAGTCCAAACTCTATCGAGCTACCTTCTCCACCTGAAGAATCTCCAACAACCTCCTTTCCGTAGCCTCCAACCTAGGAGTAGCGAAGGAGAACAAAATACAATAGAAGGAATAAGATTGGAAGAAAGAAATAATGTTATCAATTAAGTACAACAGTTTGATCCTATATCAAGTGTATTGATCTCCTATCCATTATGGATTAACGTGGTAGTGTGGTGGTTAGGAGATACTAATCTATAGGACACTAATGTAGAACATATTGTAAGTGAAGCTCAGCTTGTTGCTCTCAAGGAATGAATCTCAAGTGTAATTGTGTGCACATGTGATGCCTTAGGTGTCCTATAGCTTGACCTATTTATAGGAGTGGTTTGCTAATGCTTAGGGATCTTCTAAACACCTTCTAGGGTGTTCTTAGTGCTCAACTAGTCGTTATGTGTCCAATAATTACATTGCAATGGCTAGTTGTTTAATGCTGAAAAGTGCAGTCTAGAACCTTTCTTGGTCGAGAAGTTTGTCGACCGAGAGTCTCTCAGTCGAGGAATTTGTCGACCAAGTGGGAGTCTGAGTCAATATATTGTAACATTCAAATCCAACTCCGAACCACTTTTCTAACTTAGTCTAATGTCTAGGAGGGTCTATTCTTAGTCGAGGACTTTGTCGACCGAGAGTGTCTCGGTTGAAGTTTTTGTCGACCGAGAATATCCCTGATTCAATGTATTCATTTACTAAGTGTGTGTATCAATGTGTAGTTGTGACACTATCTTGGGGGATGACCTATCTAAGTGTTGTGAGTGGATAGGAAGATCTAAATGCTTGATTTACATGATATCTAAGTACTTGTACATTATAAACTTGTACAAGTTTTTACATTGATTACAATCATGAAAATAAATCAATTTTAGCAAATTGATCTTACAAGTCTTCGGTATCCACCACCTTATATGCTTGTCCCTGAAACACTCAAATAGAAAGTTAAAACCACAAGACAGAAATGCTTGTCACCATCAAAACAAAGTGATTATAATAATGTCCAATTTAGCCAACATCTTTATTAATGTACTAGGATTAAAATGCAATGTTAACTATGGTGAAATCATTATCCTAAGAAATTCATTAAGACTGAGAACAACAACCATAATTTAGATTTCTTTTATGTTCAGACAACCAAACCAATCTATCAAATTTTCTTCAGCCTAAGATGATTGCACTACAGTTAGTACTAGTCTCTGAAGTAATGTTTCCCTGTGTTTGACATCTGGGCCTCATAGGCCTATATTACTATAATAGCGTACACTTGCATTTTGATCTTATAGAAAAAAATCTAACAAGTTTTTGTCATCATTTTTAGGGAAGACGATAACGTCAGCACTACGAGTGTTGTAGTCACCATTCTAGGCCAACCCTTTTAATTTATTTATTTTCATTCAAAGCTGAATTTTTGTATCTTTATTTTTTTACTATTCGTACCATGTTCTTATAGATATTTTTACTACTTTCAAGTACAATTTCATGGTGCCTACCTGAGCCCTCGACTATGGAGAGTCTTCCCTACCAGGCTTAGGTCAAGTAGAACTCCTTCGTAGAGACTGGGAGTATGGAAGATATGTGGATAGAATCAATCAATCTCCACCACCTACACCTCCCCCTAAAGGACCTGATCCACCTGAGGAGCTTGAGCCAGCAAAAATGGGTGATCAAGAAAAAGAGAAGATGATATGGGAAAGGATCAAGGCTTCCACTTCTACTTCGAAAAAAGGGCCAATCAAAAGATAGCAACCAATGTCAACAACTACAAGATCGTTCAAGGATTGGTGTCATTAGTCAAATCATAGGCCTTTCATGACCACAGTTCTGAGGACCCTATGACACACATCAGTAATTTTTTTTGAAAGATGTGATATGATCAAGATAGATAGGATAAAAATGATTATCATATACTTGAAGCTATTCCCATCATCTTTGGCAGACAATGTTAAATCTTGGTTTCACAACCTTGATGATGAGTGCATTGAGATGTGGCAAAAAAATGAGTGATGTTATCTTCGAGCGATACTTTTTGCCACAAAAGAATAATGACCTGGTAAAGGAGATCCATAACTTTGGACAACAAACTGATGATTCATATTCTAAGGCATGGGAGAGATTCCAAAATATGTTACGAAAGGTCCCCCACCATGGCATTGATTTGTTAGGTTAGGTGAAGATCTTATACTATGGTATGTGCAAGGGAGAGAGGACTACGATTGATAGCACGAGAGCAGGTTTCTTCCTCAACAAAAAACCTACCCGCTATCATGAAATCTTTAAGAACATGTCCAAGAACCAAACATGGTGGAACATCCCTGACCTGGGTTACTCCTTAACCCTAGGAGTTTTGCTTAAGTAATTCATTTATGTTTTTGTATTTATCTTTTGAAAAGTAATTAAGACTAAAGGAGAGTTTATTTTCAATTTTGGTCCTATTTGAATAATGTTGAAACAATATTTGCTTGTTTAGGACTAAAGTGCAATTTACCCAAAACCTAGGGATGAATATGTAAATTACCACCTCAAGAGTGTCCCTACTGTCTCTTGGTATCATTTAGAGAAAATAACAAGAAAGGGGCATCTTGTTTGAACCATATTTGAGAAATGATACTCTTGATAATAAAATAATCAAGAAATAAGCATAATTGAAACCGTAAGTTATTTTGTAGCAAAAATATATAAATTAAATGAAGTGCCCATCAATTAAAAAGCTATTGGTGAAATCCTATAATGGAAAGGCAGAAAAAATACCTTGAGAGGCGCTGATATTCCTAAGTAGGTGAAAATATCTACCAACATTTTCTATTTGAAAAGTAATGTCCACTAAAATAAAGGTGATAATGGATAATAATATTATATTTATTAAAGAGCTTGAATGGTCAATTATAATTCAAAGGAATTTGAAGATAAGAAGAATAGCTTCGGAGACAAGGAAGTGGAGTGGGAATGTGGCAAGGAAAGTTGATGACTTCCCTCCTACTTTCTCTCTCCTAAGAATTCAATTATATACACTCAATTATCCACTACTTGAAAGGCTATTTTTGCAATACACATTCACTCTCGTCTTAGGTCGACGACCAAGGAAGCAAAGGAGAAGGAGGAGAGCATTCCCCAAGCTTGAGGTAAGATCCATGGTCATCTTCAACCTTGGGTTGAAGGCTAAATCGAGTTATAACTCTTCTTTTCTTCTCTCTTCCATCCAATGCTCAACTTTGGCAAGCTTTTACATCAAAAGGGTTGAGAACGTGCCTTGGATAATTGGAGGAGCTATCTTCACCATTAAATACAAAAATCTTGGAGCTTTGAATTTGCTTTAAAGGTGGGTTATATAACTTGAACCCATTGATATTATTATTTGATTTCAATTTTCCAATATATGTTGATCTTTCCATCTTCTCAAATTTTTTCTTGAGTAATTGATGAATCAATGAATCCATCAGTTGTATGGATAGTAGAAACGGAGGTCTGAAGCTTGATGATGATGACATCATCTTAGCACACACCTCTAGATCAACAATATCAAACGGTTTCAACTATGTATGGCCAAACAGTTTAAAACTGTTTAAAGTTCAAACAGTTTCAACACAACCTAGGACAAACGGTTTCAAACCGTTCAAAGTTCAAACAGTTTCTACACAACCTAGGCCAAATGGTTTCAAACCATTTAAAGTTCAAACATTTTCAATACAACCTAGTTCAAACGGTTTCAAACTGTTTAGTGTTCAAACGGTTTCAACCTAATCTAGTTCAAACAGTTTCAAACCATTTAGTGATCAAACAGTTTCAACCTAATCTAGTTCAAACGGTTTCAAACCGTTTAGTGATCAAACGGTTTCTACCAAATCTAGTTCAAATACTTTCAAACCTTTTAGAGGTTCCAAACCATTTGGAGATCAAAGATATCCAAACCGTTTGAATATTAAAGGACCTAAAACCGTTTAGAGATCAAAGTGATACCAAACCGTATAAGGTTCAAACAGTCTCAAATCATTTAGAGACCAAATAGTCTCAAAACCATGTAAGGTCAAACAACACTATGAGTGTTTGTAAAGTATCTCAAGGTTGATTACAATTGTAGTACCTCTAAAGTACTTAGGTTAATAGTACACTTAGAGTGATTGTCATTTGATGCTTATGAAAGTAATAAACTCAATACACTATGAGAAGCATAGGTTCATGTACTTTAGTGAAAGGATGAGCCAACTTAATAAAGTATGGAGTAATCAAAATCCTAGAGAGGATGAGATAGAAACTCATACTTGTTTAATAAACATGTAATGTGCATACATTGATAATTTTAATAAGTGTAGAGTATGAATTAGGGTTTGATTTTTGATAATGTGATCATGAAACCCTAAATTGATAAAGAATGGGAAACCCTAACCCTAATTCCAGGTAATGGTATGAGAAACCCTAATTGATAAAGAATGGGAAACCCTAATCCTAATGAGGGAATAGTGGTGTTACCCTTGTATTGCATGGTGTTGACATGTAATTGATATGGTTGTTATCAAGTATACTAACTATGCAGGTATTATGAGATGATGAGTATTGCCAGGTATGAGCTATGAAGTCTATTTGATAAAAATGCTCAATGGGTCTTGTGAGCTATTATATTATTTGTTGCCTAGTGAGAGGTGACAAGATGTTAATGGACCTTGTGAGCTATGTGAGATTCTTGTGTAACAAGTATCATGTATACCTTGGTCAGATGACCTGGAGGTAATAGTTACCTGATAAATGATAACAATGTTCAGTGATGAAATAAGGGTTTGAATACCCAGATCTAATAAACATGATGATGATATTGTTGAGGGATGATAATTACCGATAATGAGATAAGGGATTGAGATCTCAATGTTTTATAAAGTTTTGAAAAGTACATGATAGATGTATTACACTTTTCTTTTTAGCATTGTCATAATAATACATGTTTGAAAACTTAGCTGATGCTAAAATAATATGGTAATGCACTTAATTAATCAAGTGAAATATTATCATGTAGAGCCCTAGCCATAGATCCATCATCGTCAGTAGCTGGTGATGGTGAAATAGGTTTTCCCACAGGATCTCTTGGAGGGCTTATTTTTAAATATGTGGGGGTAATGGGCGTGGATATCCTTACGTCCAAATGTGGGATTCACGTGAGATAAACACGAGATCTCTCAATCCTTAATTATATGTGATGGGATGGATATATCACGAATCTCCCGATTATGATTAATGTAAGATCGATGTGAGATAAACATGAAATATCTCAATTGCAAAGAGAGTGCAGCCACCATTGTAGCTCTATAGCGAAGTTGCCAGTATACCCTGGAAAGCTATTTAGTAGTGACACTAGATGTCCTGCATGTGGTCTCACACTGATCGAGACACATGAGGTCATGTAGTCTGGATCTTCCAATGACCTAGGTATGGAGCTGATGCTTTACGCCACTGTGGTCAGTTGGAGTATGAGCGGTATACCTCATATCCTCATGGCATAAGTGTGATTGTAAAATATAATTAGCCGTATAGTGTATTTGCTTAAGGATGAAATACAAAAATCATTGGTTGATGTTACATTGATTAATATATCCTAAAATGTATAAATGTTATACATGTTCTTCATATTCCTTATTAAATAGATGATTTACTGCTTTATCATATATAACTGTAATGCTTTAAAAGATGATATTTCTCTATTATGCTTAAATAGTGATTTATCCTACTTATTAATAATAAAGAATCCTCTGTTCAATTTATTACCATTTATCTGCAATGATAATATTATTGGCGGAGAGTTATATCTCTCGCTGGGACATGGGTCTCACCCCGTTGGTCACCAACATTTTTAGGTGGACGCGGATGAGCAGGTAGGGACCATACAGTAGGGGAAGGACAAAAACATCAGGGACCACAGTAACATCTCATGTGGAGATATTGATTGTCATGTCTTGTAGATATGAGTCCTATGTGTCGTCTCTGTACTCTCAGATCCTTAGAGTCAGTACACAGTGTTTTCATGATCGATATGAGATTTTGGCTTGAATGGCTCAAGGTTTTATGTTGCTTATGTATAGTTTTAGCAAAGCAACTATTGTAAATATATTCCTCGAGATGAGATGGTACATGGTATGTACAATGTGAACTATAATGTATGCAATACTTTGGTTCTCTTTGTAAGAGTTTCTTAGAATTGGATCTCATTGCAAAAGGTTTTAATTTTTAATGATTTTTGTTATTCTGTTGATTATTGTTAATTCCATAATTAATTACACAGCGACTGTCTAATTTGTTGTTGGATCATCACAAAGTTTTGGTATCAGAGCTTAAGGTTCACTGAGTCTACAAAGACATAGGATTAAGTTCATTGAGTTTGTTCTAGTGTCTTCCAGTTTATCTAATATTGACTTCTACTCTTAGGAGAAGAAGTAAAGCTTGAAGATGGCTGGATCACACAAAGAACACGCTGCTAAAAGTAGTGTTGCTGCACCAGGAGGAGGTGCAAGGGATAAGGCTAGAGAGGAACTAGCACCTGAGAATCCCCAGATTGACCAAGCATCGATAGAAAACCCAGCTTTCCATGCTCTATTTGGACAATTCATGGCAACAATGACACATATGGTGGATAGGATGCCACCACCTGCACCTAGGGCATCAGTCCCCGATGAGAGACATGGAGCCGGCAAGAGTTTTGAATGGCTTTGACAGGTAGGAGCCACTGATTATACTAGTACAGCTGACCCAATAGATGCAGACTTGTGGCTGACTGAGCTGGAGAAGGCTTGTAGAATTCTTAATATCCCAGAAGTTGAGAAGGTTAGGCATGTGGTGTACCTTTTGAAAGTGAGTGCTGGCCACTGGTGGGCCATTGAGGAAGAGAAACGACCAGGAGTTGAGCTCGAATGGAGAGAGTTCTGACGAGAGTTTATTAGTAGATATTTTCCCAAGACTTACCTGGATGAGAAAATATCTCAGTTTGAGCAGATAAGGAAAGGACCAATGAACATTGGTGAGTATGAAGCTAAGTTTATGGAGCTTCTACGGTTTTTCCTACACATGGCTACTATAGATGAGGAGATGATTCAACATTTTGAGAAGGGTTTGAAGTCTGATTTGACCACACCCACATCTACTCTAAAGAATAGAGAGAGGTTGCCACTATTGTGGAGTCAGTTAGGCGAATAGAAAGGTCTGTGATTGAGAAATGTCAAGCCAACAGTAAGAAAGAGTATAGGCAGTTCTAAGGACAGAGGTATGAATGTTTTAAGAAACCAAGGTTTTCTACACCAACAGTACCACTGAGGTTCAATACTCAGACGCAGTGGACATCTAGAAAGGGTAGAGGCCGTAGTTTACCACCAGAGGGAGCCCACAGCTCAACATCAATGTTAGTAACATGACCATCTAGGTCACAGTGGGAGAACAGAAGATGTTATAAATGTGGGAAGATGGGACATTTCATGAAAGAATGTCTAGCTAGAGACGTGAGTGTAACCCAACCACCGAGGTAGAGTCAACAAGGATCTCAGAAGTGATAGTTTAGCAGTGGCACACGAGGACGTGGACAGGCATCCCAAGCTGGTTCATATGCACCCAACAATAGGGTGAGTGGTCGACAACCAACAACTGCAAGATTCTATGCTATGAATCAGCTAGAAGTAGTGGTCAACCCACGAGTCGTAATAGGTCAGATGGAATTATTTCATGCTGATATGTTTTCATCCTTCTTTGTATCTATTTTGATTGATCCGGGCACTACACATTCCTTTATCACTCGAGAAGTGATTCATGACTACAATATGAATGTCAGTCATAGAGCAGATAACTTGTTATTAGAAACTTCGTTAGTTGGATCTATAGTGTTGTGGGAGGTAAGTTCTCCCTGTGTTCTTTCTTTTTCAGAACATAGCATTCATGTGGATCTTATACCACTTGAGATGCATGGGTTTGACATAATCCTTGGGATGGACACCCTAGAAAATTATAAGGTTGTCTTGGATTGCGGTTCCAAGCAGGCTATGTTCTCAGAAAGTGGTGATACATGGGTCTTTCAGGGGGACAGAAAGATTCTTTCAACCTGTCTAGTGTCAGCAATGACAGCTGAGAAACTGTTGTGACAAGGATGTGAAGCATCCTTGGCACATGTGATAGATAACAGAGCAGAGAGTCCTAGTCTTTCTGAAGTTCCGATTGTTAGGGAGTTTGAGAATGTGTTTCTTGAGGAACTTCTAGGTGTTCCTCCACCCCAAGAGATTGATTTTGAGATTAATTTGATCCCAGGTACGCAACTTATTACTCAAACACCATATAGAATGGCACCTGCTAAGATGGCAGAACTCAAGAAACAGTTATAGGAGTTGCTTGAAAAGGGTTTTCTTCAACCGAGTACTTCACCTTGGGGTGCTCTGGTTCTCTTTTTGAAAAAGAAGGGTGGGTCTATGAGATTATGCATAGACTATAGACAGCTCAACAAGGTGACCATAAAGAACAAATATCCTCTACCAAGGATAGATGACCTGTTTGACCCATTGCGTGGTGCAATTATATTCTCTAAAATAGATCTGAGGTCAGGATACCATCTGTTACGTATCAAGGAGAGTGACATACCTAAGTCAACCTTCAGAACAAGGTATGGTCACTATGAGTTCATAGTTATGTCATTTGAACTAACTAATGCACTAGCTACATTCATGGAACTCATGAACAGAATCTTTCGGCCATTCCTTGATCAATTCATAGTAGTCTTTGTAGATGACATCTTGATTTACAGTAAAGATACTCAACAACATGAGAAACACCTTCGTCAGGCCCTGACTTTACTAAGAGAGCACAAGCTATACGCCAAGTTTAGCAAGTGTGAATTCTGGTTATCAGAATTGTCTTTCCTAGGACACGTAATATTTGCCCCAGGTATCCATGTTGATCCTAAGAAGGTAGAATCTATCTTGGAATGGGAACAGCCAAAGACATCAATGGAGATATGTAGTTTTCTAGGACTGGTAGGCTACTATAGGAGGTTCATTAAGAATTTTAGTTCTATAGCATTTCCCCTAACTAGGTTAACCAGGAAGGAGGTTCCTTTTGTCTGGAATGACAAGTGTCAACATTCTTTCTAGTTGTTAAAAGAAAGGTTAACAAGTGCACCTCTGTTAGTGTTACCTGAGTAGGGAAAGGGATACATTGTTTTCTATAATGCTTCTAAGAATGGTCTAGGATGTGTGTTGATGCAGGATAAACTAGTGATTTCTTTTGCTTCTCGACAACTTAAGAAACACGAGGAAAATTATCCCACACATGATCTAGAATTAGTTGCAATGGTTCATGCGTTGAAGATCTGGAGACATTATCTATATGGAGAGACATTCTAGATTTTCACATACCATAAGAACTTAAAGTACATCTTTTCACAACATGAGTTGAATATGAGACAACACCGCTGGATGGAGTTAATCAAGGACTATGATTGTATAATTGATTATCATCCAGGAAAGGCTAATGTAGTGGCTGATGCACTAAGTAGAAAATCATCGTCGCCAACCATAGACAAAGCACAGTTGAACTCTTTAATGTGCTTTAAATGAGACATTCTTGTATCTTTGAGGCAAAACAATGTACAACTTAAAGTATCCTTGTTAGCTGGACTTTTAGCTGAAATGCAAGTGAAACATACTCTGAAACAATAGATCAAAGAAGCACAACAGACTGATGTTGTGATTTAGCAGATAAGATCAGAGTACGGTAATGAGAAACGTGATGGTTTTCATGAGTCATATGATGAGGTGGTCTATTACCATGGTAGGATGGTAGTACCTGATGCCAATAACTTAAGGAAGTTAGTCATGGAGGAAGCTCATTCATCCATGTATGCAATGCATCCACGGAGAACCAAAATGTATCATAATTTGAAAGATATGTATTGGTTGCCCGGATTGAAGAAAGATGTAGCTGAGTTTATTATGCGGTGTCCAGTGTGTCAGTAGGTTAAAGCTGAACATCAAAAGCCTGCAGGAACAATGCAACCTTTACCTATACCACAGTGGAAATGGGATCATATAACCATGGACTTTGTGGTTGGTTTACCTAGAATAGCCAAAATTCATGATTCAATTTGGGTGATAGTTGATAGGTTGACTAAGTTAACACATTTTATTCCAGTCAAAACAACCTATACTACTGAGAAACATGCACAAATCTATATAGATGAGATAGTGCGATTGCACGGGGTTCCATCTACAATTGTTTCTGATAGAGGTCCCCAGTTCACGAGTCATTTTTGGGAACGACTACATAAAGCATTGGGTATGCAGTTAAGATTCAGTACCACCTTTCACCCACAAACGGATGGACAATCTGAGAGGACTATACAAACCTTGGAGGATTTGCTTAGGGCATGTGTCTTTCAGTTTGTAGGAAGTTGGGATCTACACATGAGCTTAATAGAATTTGCTTACAACAATAGTTATCAGCACAGTATTGATATGGCACCACATGAAGCATTATATGGTAGACGTTGTAGATCTCCATTGTGCTGGTATGAAATAGGAGAATATCAACTTTTGGGTCCTGAATTAGTGCAACAGACAACTAAGAAGATTAAAGTAATACAACAACTGTTAAAGGTTGCATAGGATAGACAGAAGTCATACGCTGATAAACGGCGAAGACCCTTAGAATTCCAAGTTGCAGACATAGTATATCTCAATGTCTCACCTTGGAAAGGTTTTATTAGATTTGGGAAAAAGGGTAAGTTAGCTCCTAGATTTATGGGACCTTATCCAATCACTGAATGGATTGGAAAGTAGCATATAAGTTGGAGTTGCCACCTGAACTACATAGATTGCATCCAATATTCCATATATCCATGCTGAGAAAGTGTCACCCTGATACGGAGTTAGTATTGCAACCTGTAGAGGTAGAGTTAAATGAAGATATGTCCTATGAAAAAGGACCAATGATGATTCTTGATAGAAGAATCAAAAAGTTGAAAAAGAAAGACATAATTCTTGTGAAAGTTCTCTGGCATCATCATGGCGTTGAAGAGGCTACTTGGGAATTGGAGGAAGAGATGAGGAGGAAGTACCCTTCTCTTTTCTCTAGATGATTTCGGGGACAAAATTCCTATTAGTGGTGGATAATTCTAACATCCCTGACCTGGGTTACGCCTTAACCCTAGGGGTTTTGCTTAAGTAAGTCATTTGTATTTTTGTCTTTATCTTTTGAAAAGTAATTAAGACTAAAGGAGAGTTTATGCTTCAATTTTGGTCCTATTTGAATAATGTTGAAGCAATATTTGCTAGTTTTGGACTAAAGTGCAATTTACCCAAAACCTAGGGTTGAATATGTAAAATACTACCTCAAGAGTGTCCCTATTGTCTCTTGGTATCATTTAGAGAAAAGAAAAAGCAAGGGGTTTCTTGTTTGAACCATATTTGAGAAATGATACTCTTGATAATAAAATAATCAAGAAATAAGCATAATTGAAACCCTAAGTTATTTTATAGCAAAAATATATAAATTAAATGAAGTGCCCATCAATTAAAAAGCTATGGGTGAAATCCTATAATGGAATGGAAGCCAAAATACCTTGAGAGGCACCGATATTCCTAAGTAGGTGAAAATATCTACCTACATTTTTTAATTGAAAAGTAATGTCCACTAAAATAAAGGTGCTAATGGATAATAGTATTATATTTATTAAAGAGCTTAAATGGTCAATTATATTTCAAGGATAATTCAAAGGAATTTGAATATAAGAAGGATAGCTTTGGAGACAAGGAAGTGGAGGGGGAATGTGGCCAGGAAAGTTGATGACTTCCCTCCTACTTTCTCTCTTCTAAGAATTCAATTATATACACTCAATTATCCACTACTTGAAAGGCTATTTTCACAATACACATTCACTCCCCACTTAGGCCAACGACCAAGGAAGCAAAGGAGAAGGAGGAGAGTGTCCCCAAGCTTGAGGTAAGATCAATGGTCATCTTCAACCTTGGGTTAAAGGCTGAATCGAGTTATAACTCTTCTTTTCTTCTCTCTTCCATCCAATCAACTTTGGCAATCTTTTACATCAAAAGGGTTGAGAACGTGCCTTGGATAATTGGAGGAGCTATATTCACCATTAAAGATGAAAATATTGGACCTTTGAAGTTGCTTTGAATGCGGGTTATATAACTTGAACCCATTGATATTATTATTTGATTTCAATCTTGCAATATATGTTGATCTTTCCATCTTGTCAATTTTTTTCTTGAGTAATTGATGAATCAATGAATCCATCAGTTGTATGCACAGTAGAAACGGAGGTCTGAAACTTGATGATGATGACATAATCTTAGCACACACCTCTAGATCAACAATATCAAATGGTTTCAACTATGTATGGCCAAACAGTTTCAAACCATTTAAAGTTCAAACGGTTTCAACACAACCTAGGCCAAACGGTTTCAAACCGTTCAAAGTTCAAACGGTATCAACACAACCTAGGCCAAGCGGTTTCAAACCATTTAAAGATCAAACGGTTTCAACACAACCTAGTTCATACGGTTTCAAACCGTTTCATGTTCAAACAGTTTCAACCTAATCTAGTTCAAACAGTTTCAAACCATTTAGTGATCAAACAGTTTCAACCTAATCTAGTTCAAATGGTTTTAAACCGTTTAGTGATCAAATGGTTTCAACCAAATCTAGTTCAAACAGTTTCAAACCGTCTAGAGGTTCCAAACCATTTGGATATCAAAGAGATCCAAACCGTTTGAAGATTAAAGGACCTCAAACCGTTTAGAGTTCGAAGTGGTCCCAAACCGTTTAAGGTTCAAATGGTCTCAAATCGTTTAGAGACCAAATAGTCTCAAAACCAAGTAAGGTCAAACAACCCAATGAGTGTTTGTAAAGTATTTCAATGTTGATTACAATGGAAGTACCTCTAAGGTACTTAGGTGAATAGTACACTTAGAGTGATTGTCATTTGATGCTTATGAAAGTAATAAACTCAATACACTATGATAAGCATAGGTGCATGTACTTTAGTGAAAGGATGAGCCAACTTAATAAAGTATGGAGTAATCAACATCCTAGAGAGAATGAGAGAAAAACTCATACTTGCGTAATAAACATGTAATGTGCATACATTGATACTTTTAATAAGTATAGAGTATGAATTAGGGTTTGATCTTTGATAATGTCATCAAGAAACCCTAAATTGATAAAGAATGGGAAACCCTAACCCTAATTTCAGGTAATGGTATGAGAAACTCTAATTGATAAAGAATGGGAAACCCTAACCCTAATGAGGGAATAGTGGTGTTACCCTTGTATTGCATGGTGTTGACCTGTAATTGATATGGTTGTTATCAAGTATACTAACTATGCATGTATTATAAGATCATGAGTATTTCCAGGTATGAGCTATGATGTCTATTTGATAAAAATGCTCAATGGGTCTTGTGAGCTATTATATTATTTTTTACCTAGTGAGAGATGACAAGATGTTAATGGACCTTGTGAGCTGTGTGAGATGCTTGTGTAACAAGTTTCATGTATACCTTGGTCAGATGACCTGGAGGTAATAGTTACCTGATAAGTGATAACAATGTTCAGTGATGAACAAAGGGTTTGAATACCCAGATCCAGTAAACATGATGATGATATTGTTGAGGGATGAGAATTCTCGGTAATGAGATAAGGGATTGAGATCTCAATGTTTTATAAAGTTTTGAAAAGTACATGATAGATGTATTACACTTTTCTTTGTAGCATTGTCATAATAATACATGTTTGAAAACTTGGCTGATGCTAAAAGAATATGGTAATGCACTTAATTAATCAAGTGAAATCTTATCATGTAGAGCCCTGGACATAGATCCATCATCGTCTGTAGCTGGTGATGGTGAAATAGGTTTTCCCACGGGATCTCCTGGAGGGCATATTTTTGAATATGTGGGGGTAATGGGCGTGAATATCCTTACGCCCTAATGTAGGTTTGATGTGAGATAAACATGAGATCTCTCAATCCTTCATTATATGTGCAGGGATGGATGTATCACGAATCTCTCGATGATGATTAATTCTGGATCGATGTGAGATAAACATGAAATCTCTCAATTGAAAGAGAGTGCAGCCTCCGCTGTAGCTATATAGCAAAGTTGCTAGTATACCCTGGAAAGCTATTTATAAGTGACACTAGATGTCCTGCATGTGGTCTCACACTGACCGAGACAGATGAAGTCATGGAGTCTGACTCTTCCATTGACCTAGGTATGGAACCGATGCTTTACGCCATCGTGGTCGGTTGGAGTATGAGCAATATACCTCATCTCCTCAGGGCATAAGTGTGATTGTAAAATGTAATCAACCATGTAGCGTATTTTCTTAAGGATGAAATACGGAAATCATTGGTTGATGTTACATTGCTTAATATATCCTAAAATGTATAAATGTTATACATGTTCTTCATATTCCTTATTAAATAGATGATTTAGTACTTTATCATATATAGTTGTAATGCTTTAAAAGATGATATTTCTCTATTCTACTTAAATAGTGATTTATCCTGCTTATTAATAATAAATAATCCTCTGTTCAATTTATTACCATTTATCTGCAATGATAATATTATTGGCGAAGAGTTATATCTCTCGCTGGGACTTGGGTCTCACCCCGTTGGTCACCAACATTTTTAGGTGGATGCGGACGAGCAGGTAGGGACCATACAACATGGGAAGGACAGCAACATTAGGGACCACAATACATCTCAGTTGGATATACTAATTGTCGTGTCTTGTAGATATGAGTCCTATGTGTCGTCTATGTAGTCTCAGGTCCTTGGAGTTAGTACTCAGTGTTTTCATGATCGATCTGAGATTTTGGCTTGAATGCCTCGAGGTTTTATGTCTTTTATGTATAGTTTTGGAAAAGCAACTGTTGTAAATATATTCCTCGAGAAGAGATAGTACATGGTATGTACAATGTGAACTATAATATATGTAGTACTTTGGTTTTCTTTATAAGAGTTTCCTAGAATTGGATCTCTTTACAAAAGATTTGAATTTTTAGTGATTTTTGTTATTCTGTTGATTATGGTTAATTCCATAATTAATTACACAGTGACGGTCTGATTTGTTGTCGGATCGTCACACATGGGGAAATGGGAGAGAGCACCCGACAACCCTTAAAAGTTTTGGGGAGTCCAAGGTCATTTCCGCACTAAATGAAAAGATGGATCTAATTGCTAAAAAGTTATGTGCTAAGGATGGATATTCTTCGGAAGGAGAGGATGACGAGTGCAAATTTGCATGCCAACAACAATAGTATAAGAACAATGACTATTCTTGGGGAAAGGATCCTAAGTTCTCCTAGAAGGACCCCCAACAATTTTCAACAAGACCCATCCCAGGCTCAATAGTCTAAGGCACAACAGGTTGGTGGCCGATCATAATATCAACAAGACAGGGGTCCCACCAAGATAGACCACATTGAAGAAATATTCAGAAAGCTAGTAAGCCAAAATGAAGTGTTGATAGGACATACTCAAAGAGAACTTCAGAAACAAGGGGCACTAGTCCACAATATTGAAACATAGATTTCTCAAATAGTAGTGGATGTGGCTACCTTGAAGAAGCTGAGTCAGCAGGGGTTCCCAGCCAACTCTAATGTGCCTTTTGGAAATCAACATGTCAAGGTAGTTTTACTCTGTAGTGGTAGAAAATTGTTCAATGCACCATCTTGTTTAGATGTAGGTGAAAATACAAGAGTACAGACAAGGAAGTGATAGTGGATGCAGTTGAACCAAATGCTATAGCAGAGGAAAAGATAGTTGAGGAAGAGGTTTATGGTATAGAGGAAATAAGGAAAAAGGCTTATATCCCACCTCAGAAAGGAAAGTGGTGAAGTAAGTTCCCTTTCCAAATAGTCTGAAGGCAACGATGGCTGATCAACAATTTTAGAAATTTTTAGATAACTTCATAATATTGCATGTCAATATTTCTTTAATTGACACAATTGAGTAGATCCCTTCTTATGACAAGTTTCTAAAAGATTTAATCAACAAGAAATGGAGGATAGATGATTATGAGGTGGTAGTTCTAAAAGAGCAAGTTAGCGCATTCATTCTGAGTACATATCCACCAAAAAGATAGGATCTGAGGTGTGCCAATATATCTTGTTTTATTGGGAAGACAATGTTTGGAGAGGCCTTATGTGGTTCAGGAGCTAGTATCAACTTTATGCCCTTGACAACTTTCAGGAAGTTAGGTCTACAAGAATCTAGAAAGAACAATATGACTATTCAATTGGCGAACAATTACGTGGTGAGGCCCTATGGGATTCGTAAGGATGTTCTTGTCAAGGTAGACAAGTTTCTATTTCCATCAGACTTTGTTGTCATGGAGATGCAGGATGGACAAGGCAACGAGCTGCTACTGGTGAGACCATTCGA